>OX155953.1:34068475-34150975 GCA_944548615.1 Micropterix aruncella | reverse complement strand
TAAAGAACACCCCGCCCCCTTCGCGCGCGCCAAACAAACCTTCCTCCGCGCGCCAATTCGTAGTCTATTTGTAGTATTTTATGTTGTATCAAAATGGTATTTTTCCAAAAATTATCTAGTATTTTCTTAAATATGGCGGACTTTAATAATTATTTGTATCACTTGTATATAAAAAAAATCCAATCAAATTTAAAGTCTCTAAGTCTAATATTTCGATATTTAACCCCTTGAGTATGATACGACCAAATCTGGTTCTGAAACAATTATCCGTTGAGTATGATACGACCAGATCTGGTTCCGCGTTTTTTTCACTTCTTTAACGTTCTCATATTTATTCATAATTATCTAATTGTTTTACAAAATGATATTTCAATATTCTATATTCGAAATTTCAATGCAATCATTGTGCAGTTGTTCTTTTTATAATTGGTGTAGTAGTTTCGTAGTTATAGTACTTTAAGGTCGATGTCGCCGAAAATCCTGCAAAAGAGACAGATGCATCCATGAAAATACCCATTTACTCCAAGGGTTAAGGACAACTAGCGCGCCCTCTGTTGGACCGATTTCGACCACAATATTTTCAAATCTAGCCATGACCAAATGATGCCTGCATGCCAAAATTCAGCTTAATCGGATTAAGCGTATGGGCGCTATCGTGGAGGAATACACACAAACAAACAGGGGGACACACGTACAATCGTCTCAAAGGGGGGCGGGGGAAGAAATGGATATTTGTGTTTTCATCTCAATTTTTTTTTTGCGCATTCACAAGACTTTCCCCAACCGTTGGTCGGCCGGGAAAGTAAAAGGCAAACCTCTATTTAATACAAAGATGCTGCAATCGCATACCTTTGCATTACAGTTCGTCAATACCGCTAGTTAATACGCCTAAAACCTAGTATCCTCATTGGTGCAAACTTATAATTTGTGTCAGAAGAAGCGTTGAGTGGGTTTTCTCACGTCTAAAGGCCTTATAGAGAATTCGGGAGTATCTCAGCGTCAGTTTCAGAATACTCGTCTTTCAGAATACACTTCTAAATATTACAAAATCAAAAATAATTCCCTTTCGCTTAAGACCAACCAATTTCGACTATTTAAATGAATTATATGACTATTTCGAAATTGACATCACAGAAGATACACATTTTTTAGGTTTAAGAATTGACAGCAAATTAAAATGGAATACCCAAATCGATGTATGTAGTTATGTAGTTCTATATACTCAATAAAAAAAAAACAGAAGTCTTTGTGCTTCGCGGCAGCCAAATCAGTGTATTTTGCGTATTTCGGCTCATTAATTACTTATGGACTACTATTTTGGGGAAATGCCGCAAACAGTAAAAGAATCTTCCTATTGCAAAAAAGAGCACTGCGCAGCATGTATCAGGTAACGCCCAGGACCTGATACAGAGCATACTTCAGTAAGGCAAAGATAATGACCATGTATTCGACGTTCATATACCAGTGCTTAATGTATGCCAGACAGCACCTAACAGAAACCGCAACTAGAGCGGACATTCACTCTCACTATACACGCGGTAATTCCCTTTTATGCGTGCCCTGAACAAGACTGGCAAAAGTACAGAAGAGCTACTTACACCTTAGCATTAAATTCTACAATTTACTTCCTACCACTATCAAACAACTGGAGGACAAACAATTTAAAAAAAACATTAAGGAGATGCTGATAGGCCACCCTTTCTATAATCTGACCGAATTCGAGGCCATGACTTGCAAATATTGTACCAATTTTAATGATAATTATATATGCACTTTTAGTATTTAAGTGTAAGATTTAGCTTTAGTTTGATTATTTGACAATTTGCTTACTACTTGGGATGTTATTATGTACAGTTTTTAGGACGTATATGTTCGATTTATTGACTATTTCAATTGTTAGGCTTCTGCTTTGATTATTCAACTTTTTAACTGTCATTTTAATTATTGTGTGTTTAGTAGGTAGCTATTAGAATTATTGACTATTTTATTAAAGAAGCCTTTAATTTGTTTTGTAATACGATTCTACGACGAATAACGTTTAGTAGGTTCCAAAGTTTCTTAGATACTATTTTTTTTTAATAATATATGTATGTTAAGTAAAGATTAAAGTAGTAATGAGACTTACTACTTAAAACACAAATATTTTGACACGTCCAAGAGCGGTTTTTAGCCGCCAATTGGACACGACGTAAATGTAATGTAATTTAATGTAATGTACTATAATTTGTAATGTGCTTTAATATTGTAATGTAATGTGCTTTAATATTCTCGATAATGGAATATCGCGACTGTGTGAACGGCCCCTGTCTGTATAGAAAGACTGAGCGGTAATCCAAAGAATGCAGATGGAAGATTTTGCATTAGGGTTCCTAAACGTGTAGACGTGTAAACGCGACACATGTAGATGTGTCACTTTTTTTTTGCCAAGTGTTTGATTTGATTTGATTGCGGTTGAAATCGGTCCACCAGGGGACGCGCTAGTTATTCTTAAATATCGAAATATTGGACTTAAAAACCTGAAATTCGGTACACAGATTATATTGGAAAATAGATATTTTAATTTTTTTTTTTTTTTTTTTATTTTAAACCAGTTGATAGGAGTTCCTACACTTGGTTATGTCAAAAGTAATAAAAATAACAAGTATAATATAAATACCTATTAAGGTATAAGATATAAACGTCGGTATTGCAAGGTATGAACGTTGAACATCCAAGCGCAGATTTTCTAGGTTATATATGTAGAGGAAACAACATTTTCCAATATTTTCAATCAAAATTCTTAAGTAATTTCGTAAAATTTTCTATATAATCTAATTTTCTATATAATCCTAAGTACTAAATAATCAAACAAATATTGGATAATTTCACAAATTATCATACGGGAAGATATTTTAAAGAAAAAACACAAATACAAAGAAATCAGTAATAATAATTATAGTCAATAATAGTCGCAATTGTAAAATAGTCAATAATAAAAAGAATAAGGAATAATAATAGTCAGGTAGGTCAATAGAGCTGCGAAAAATTGATATTGTCGAAATCCTCAATGCTATAAATGGGGTTTTTAGTCAAAATACCCTGTACCTTTTTCTTAAAGTGAACCTCCCCAAGGCCCCTAATGTGTAATGGAAGTTTATTGTAGAATAAGTAAGATTGGCAGATAAAGCTATTCCGAACCTTACTCAGACGCACCTTAAAATGACGCAAGTCCTCTTTATTTCGCGTATTATGCGAATGAATATTTGAGTTAGTTGAGGTAGTCTCGATATTTTTTCTAGTATACATGATGTTTTGGTATATATACGCGGCGTACAAAGTCATGATACCAGACTCGATGAAGTACTGCTTGCAAGATGTTAGCGAAGATATTGAGAACAGATTTCTAATCGCTCGTTTTTGTAGGCGAAAGATCCTTTTAACATTTGCCGCCATTCCCCAGAACATGAGGCCATAACTTAATAGGGAATGGAAATAGGCAAAGTAGACAGATTTGGAAGCTTCAAAGCCACATAACAATTTGATTTTTTTTATGGCAAATGTGGCGCTACTTAATTTTTTGCTCAGTTCTTCTAGGTGAGTCGACCATTGCAGATTGCTATCAATATGAATGCCTAGAAATTTCGTATGATCAACATTTTCTAATACTTTATCACCATAGCTAATACTGAAGATATTATTTTGGGACGGCCGAAGAGAGAAATTGATGGAGTTTGATTTAGATGCATTAAGAGACAATTGATTTAATTGGAACCAAGTACCAAGTTTTTCCATGGTAACGTCAATTCGCTTAACTAGTTGTTCATGATTTGCATCGCTGAAAATTAGTGAGGTATCATCTGCGTACAGTACAATTTCATCGTTATCAGATAACACGCATTCTGGTATATCATTGATGTATACAAGAAAAAGAAAGGGTCCCAGAATGGAACCTTGAGGTACCCCTTTAGTAATTTTTTGGTGATCGCTCAAGCTGTTTTGGACTTTAGTGACTTGCGTCCGTCCTTGTAGGTAGGATTGTATTAGGCTTAGAACTGTATCTCTAATGCCGTAGTGCTCGAGCTTCTGAAGCAAAATAAGGTGATCGACGCAATCAAAGGCCTTGGATAGATCACAAAAAATGCCACAAGTTTTATTCGACTTATCGATGCTAGATAATAGTTTTTCCATCAGACCTGCAATCGCATCTATGGTGGATAGTGACTTGCGGAACCCAAATTGCTTTGGCGTAAGGATGTTGTGTTCGGCAAAAAAGGTACTTAGCCTCTGAAGAATTAATTTTTCAAATATCTTGCTAAAAGATGGCAAAAGTGATATTGGCCTGTAGTTGTTTATGTCTTCCCGGGGTCCCTTTTTATGGATAGGAATCACTTTTGCCATCTTCATTTTAGTTGGGAAAATTCCAGAGCCAATACATTTATTGAATAGAGAAGACAGATGTTCGGCCACCGGGACAATACTGCTCTTCATTATTCTTGTCGAAATAGACCAAAGGTCGGTAGAGTCCTTGATTTTTATAGAGTTACCTATTTTTATAATTTCTTGTGGCGTCGTATACATAAATTTTAAAGTCGCCTTATTTCTATTGCAATAGCTTGATAGAAGGTCAGAAGAAGTTTGGGTCGTCTCAAATAAGCTAATATTGTCAACTTTTGGAATGCTGAATTGGTCGTTAAAGAGCTCTGCAACTGCACTAGTGTCAGATATTGTTTGACTGTTTGAATTTAACCTAATCACATTTTCTGTAGACGAACTCCTACGACACTCTTTGCTTATAATATTCCAGACAGCTTTGATTTTATTTTCCGACCGTTCAATGGAGGATTTTAGGTATAATTGTTTTGCCTTCCAGACAACTTTTTTATATGTCTTCTTATAGGTCTGTATATGTTTTAAAAATTCGGCGTCACATTTTCCTTTTTTTAGTTGATGTAATTCAAACATCCGTGATCTAGAAACCTTAATACCTGGAGTCGCCCAGTCGTTAAATGTTTTTTTCAGTTTTGGGTAAATTTTTTTTAGGGGAATCGTCGCATCAAGAGATGTTAGATACCACCTTAAAAAGTTTTCATATGATTCATTTGCATCATTGCTTACCTCGGGGGAATTAGCTATCAAAGCTGCCTGGAAGTTAATAAGCCCATTTTCGGTAAGTTTTCGTTTAACATAAACTTCTCGGCCAACTCTGCATTTATTGTAGCATTTGACACTCACCATTTGGCCATCGTGGTCTGAGAGACCGCAGTTTATATGGTTGACTGCAATAACCTCACAGTTTGAAAATAAGTTGTCAATGCAACTGCTACTGTTTAAAGTAATGCGTGTAGGAAAATTTATAATTTTATACATGTTATAGGTGAGGCAAAGATCAATTACAGCATCACAAGTTGCAGATTTTTCCAAGAAGTTTACGTTAAAGTCACCTGCTAAAATTAAAGAAGAGGCTTCTAGATCAACTTTATCTAGAGCTACTTCGAGGATACTTAAAAATTTTTGAAAATCTGCACTTGGACTTCTATAAAAGCATACGATATTAATGGAAAAGTCCGGAAGGTTAATACAGCTAAATTCGATGACAGATTCCACTGATAGTTTACATACATCTTCACGAGTTTTGTAACGTATATCCGGTTTTGTGAATATTGCAGATCCACCCCTGATGCGTTTCTTTCTTGAGAAACTGCTAGCTAGTGTATATCCAGAAATGTTAATAGTGTCCTTTTCATCTTCTTGGAACCACGATTCACTAACACAGAAAACATCTACGTCGTTCTCTTCAAGCGCTAGTGCCGCGTCGAGTGTTTTATTTCGAAGGCCTTGCATGTTTTGGTGAACGATCTTAATGGTGTCGTTTTGGCTCGGGACTGTGATTTTATTTTCTCCCCCTTTATTCCTCATAATCCGTTTGTTGACACCGGCTTGGGTACTTTGTTTAGGTTGATTCGCCTGGTTAATGTTCTCGAAAAAACTGTTCGGATGTACTGACGTGTTTTGTCGTATTCCTAACTAACGTCTTCTTTACTAGTTGACAGAACTTCCATTGGCCTTTTGTATTTAAGCATGATCCTTTCTGGTTATAGTCGCTCTCAGTAAGGTGGTCCGTTAGCCATATAAATTTGGCATGAGTGTATGTTTTTGAGATGCTATACAACATTTTATTTATCGGTAGGATCGAGTAGTTCACATCTGCATTATCCAGCCTATACGGAATAGATGTTATGATGATGTTAGTATTACGGCTTGATTTCAGTAGTTCGTGTATGCCAGCACAAATTTTTTCTTTAGTTCTCAAAGAAGATTCAGATGTTCTAAAGTAGCTGTAATGAATACCACCAGAAACGACACAGTAATCGCTTTTTGTCAGAGCAGTGATAGACTTGGACTCATTTCCTGATAAAAGAAAGTGGGGAGCCTCATGGTTGATAATGCCCACAGATTGATGGTTAGCTGGCAATATTGAATTGAGTTTTGAGGCGCAACTTTTTCCATTTTCGTCCGATAGAAGCAGGATTTGGTGTGTACGTTTTTTATGTATGTTTATATTTTTATTTTCACTACTTGTTTGCTTTTCTCTAATGTCCATTTTGGTCTTTGTTGTTGTAATTGATTTCATTGACTTACAATTTTTAGTTTTCTTTGCTTTTAGTTTAGATCCATCTTTCTTCTTTTTTCCACTACTTTTCGCAGACTCAGTATCTTTTCTATATCGATCATTTTTATTTTCTTCGTCTACGTCTTTATACGTCAAATACATTTCCTTCAGGGATTTTCCATCGTCAGGTATGATTTTCCCATATATATTTTTTTCTCTATTTAGTTCTTCAATTTTTCTATCTCTTTCGGAAATTGATGTTGTAAGAATCTGACACTCGAGTTCTTTATCTCTAACAATCTGTTTTAAATTCATAAGCTCTTGATTATAATCCGAGAGTTCCGAAAGAGTATTGTTAATGTGCGAAATATCGTTGTATTGATGGTATGAATCAGTTTTGTTTTCAAGGTTCGAGTTAATTTTTTCCAATTTCGATATGTATTCATGTAGGTATTGGTATTCGCTTCTTTCCTGCTCATATTCTTTCAACTTGCTTAGAACTTTGTATTTTTCTGCGTTGGCTTCATCAAACGATCGCTTCAATTCCGAAATAATTTTTTTCAGGTCAATATTTTCCTTGCACACTTTGTCAAACTCTTGGAAATTTTCGTTATTTTCTTGCAAGAGTTTTTCGTTTTCTATTTTATATTTATTATTCTCTATCGTAAGTTTCTTCGTAATATTTGCATATTTTAAAATAGTAGGATTATTGAGATCGTCTATTTTTCCTTTTGCGATAACTGAGATGGTATTATCCCTCCGTGATTGAGTACTGACACTACCCTGTGTTTTTGTAATAATAGCTTTTTGTCTCGTTAACATTTTTGAGCAGTCAATTCAAATGAAAAGAAAGACTATTCCTTAATTAAGCGATATTTCGAGTAAGTCAGCTTAATTTAATATTTATATGCTGGCGACGGCACTTGAATAATCGATCTGTAGTGTGCAAGCAGCTTTATGTCATAGACAATTTCAATTCTTTCTGCTTATAATCAGAGCGGCATTGTTTACATTAGTTCAAAAATGACGGTAGTCTTCCGATTGAATTGCTATCGTTCTGCCGTTCCGTATTTACGATTTTCAGTTAAAATTGCTTTATTATTGCGAAGTTTCGTTACTTTGTCGGGCTGAAATTGAATATCGCGTTAAAGTACGGCCGATTTTGGATAATTTAAGAATGAGACGTTTCCAAAATATGTGTGTTGTTCATTGATTCAAAATGTAAACAATGTGATGTATGTATTCGCTATGTTATGGAGAAATGCAGTTCATATTAGTAAATAATTTCATCCAGGATTCAGTGCATCAGTGACTTTCCAGTAATTCCAGGTAGAGTCAACTTTTTAGAAAAAATAGTTTATTTATAAATATTACTGTCTTCGTGTTTGGCTGATGGAGACGATTTTCTTAGGTAGGTAATTCTTCGTTTCCGTTTGACAGCTGTTTCGATTTTCAAATTTTTAGCGGTTTAAAAGAGTTTGATTTCAATTCTTCATAAACGACTTACGGTGTGTCTCAGGTGTAGTTTTTTTCCGTAGTTTGATCGAAGGCTAGTTACGCGCACTTCTATATTAGTTTAGCTAATAAAAATCCCGTTTTTACATGAAAATATTAATACTTTTCGGGAGCTCTTTGTCGTAACATTTGAACGAACGCACGTCACACACACACCAGTCGACGGAAATAATACGACGGAAATACTAAAACAAAAATACAAATATACTATATTTGCGATCATAATCACTTGGCACAATCACTATCGGCGGGAGGAGAGGTCTGAGGGGAGGGGTTGGGTGCTGGAGTCTGAGGGTTGAGGGGGTTGTTGGGGAGAAATTTAGGTCTTGTCTGCTTGCCAGGAAAGTCTTGGGGTGGCTTAACCGATTTTTGTATACATTATTACACTTATTCATAATTCAATGACGGTTAATCTACAAGACTTCAATCAATTATTAGAAAGATTTAAAATGTGCTTTTAATGTGACCATTGCCTCTTTTATTATCGGGTGGAAGGAAATCGCCGAAGGAAGACGACTCATGAACACTCCACAATAAGAGCTCGGCGATGCGAAAATTCTTGATGCTGTAAATGCCAGCAGAGTCCTTAATATACGTAAAATTAGAAGCGATATATGAAACTCAAATATACGCAGGAACATTGGAATAATTTTGAAAATAATTAAATTTAAATTTTGCTCTCGTTTAGAATTAACTTTAAACTTTTTACACTTTTGGTCTTTATTTGTTTATTCACTTCTTACTAATCAACCTTACAGAAAAATCGATGCATTGAAAAGTAAAATTAATAAATATATTAACAAATAATTAGGGCCTCAAGTAAAATATCGTCTAAAATGCTAGCTATCATATAAGGATAAATAATGAATTGCCTGTAATTTAAAACTTTGGAATGGTTTTACTCTTTCAATAACTGGGATTGTCATTAGGAATAAATTGTATTACGTCCAATTATTGGCATTTGTATATTGACAGCTCTTTATGCTATCAATAAAATACATTAAAATTGGGCATATTGACACTAAATACAATAAAATTGGACACCGCACAGTGGCATTGTGATTAGGTTGCCTGATCTTATAATGGGTTCGATTGCGTTTCTTCGTGAACTAAAAACGGAAATTAGTCCGTGTGAACGAAACAGGGCAATACGCTAGAGCGGAATGTGAAATGAACGGGTGTCACTTCTTAGCATTAAAACTACCCACTAAAGATGAAGCATTTGAATCTAACACCACACAAAATGTGTTAAAATTAATTCGGGCGAGTATAAGTTCGACGGGTAGTTTTTATCGACGATCGTTCGTTTCATATTCCGCTCTAACGTATTGCTCTATCTCGTTCGCTTGAACTAATTTCAGTTTTAGCTCACAAAGAAACGCAATCGGGTCCACTGTAAGGTTCTGTGTTCGATTCCCGGCTGGGCTACCGTTTTCCGTTGGGATAAAATTAACAGAATTGCATTTCAATTAGGTCGATCGATTGAAATAAAAAGACAAACATTTACACGCACACATACATATAAATACTTCTTAGTGGTTGGTTGTAAGATATTGTCGTATGATAATAAACCCACCCATTGTGAAATTTAACAATACCCAGTAGAAGCAAACAAACAAACATATTCATCGACCAAACTACTTCATAGCAGGCGGAAGCTAATGATTCAGTAATCGCATTTGTTCAGGGTTTCACAGCCTACCACAGTTGTGAAAATGCCTACCAGTTAATGTCAAACGCATAATATTAAAATCCTGTGATTGTACTACTGCTTTACATTAGCTGTCAGGATTTTTTATAGCAGCTGTCACAGGCTGTAACACTTACTAGCATAATTTGGATTATGCCAATGTTGCATACTTCGACGCAAATAAAGACATTCTCAATAAACCGGAGGGACTACAAAATGTTTGCTTGAGAATGTATTTAACCCTTTGAGAACATATCAAGCAAATCAGCAAGGGAACGTTACAAAATTTTCTTTTCTTTGTAGTAAACACGACCTCTGACAAAACATGATCGCACACTCACAAAAGGCCTGCTTCAGCGCAGGAAGGCTTAAAAAGCCGCGCATCTGTTAGAGATTTCCTGTGGTTTCCTCTGACCAAACTTACAGGGCGAATGACAGATGCTTCCAAAGAAATCGGCCACAGAAGTATAGACCACCCACCCTACACTCACAAGTATAAGTTACTAGGAAATATATACGGAAACATATACATATAAATTATAAACCGGACAATGACACTACTGCCAATAGGAAATAAATCAAAACACGAGTATTTTTATTACACATCAGGTTTATCACCTTGTTTGTAACTTGCAAGGTGCCCCAATCCCAAAAAAAAAATACACATCGAGGACCATAAGATTTGCGGTAGAATATGGAAAATTTTGATAAATAAAACTGTAAAGGGTGATGTAAATAATATTATGTATGTCGTTTTGTGAAAAATAGTTCAAAAGATTTTGTATAATTTGATAAGATAAAAGAGTCCCTGTAGTCTATAAAGATGCAAAGTTACGACTTTTTCCAAAATTTGATTATTTTATTATTTAACTCGGAAATCATACGTACTAAAAAAGTACTAAAAGAAAAAGAAATCAAATAAGAATCGTCGGAATAAATATTACATTTATTTATTTAGAATCACCAGAGTTCGTTGGTCATTCTCGATATTAAAAAAAAAAAAAACGGTAAATTTTTTAACATATTTATTGCTAAAGTTAGGATACTCTCTTGCTAATTTTAAGCTCTCAATACTATAGCAAAAAAAATACTCGTATTCGATAATTTATAAAATGATTTTTGATTTATAGGACACATATGTCCCATGGTCCTTAAAGGGTTAACCTGCGCAGATACCATTACGTGTAAGCCCCTCAGAATAGCTTGAAATGACGGCAGATTGGAAATCGCATAAATCTACATATCCTACCTATGTTGCACATTGTACTCAGCAATTACACCAAATAATAAGAATATTAAAACTCTTCATCTTATATATAAAAATGAATCGCCGTGCGTTAGTCTCGCAGGATCTCGGAAATGACACGACCGATTTGAATTATGTTTCTTTTATTTTGTTTGGCTTGATTCAGGGGTGGTTTACAAAAAAAAAATATTTAGGAAAAACCCTAAGGAACAGCTAAAAAATCGAAAAAATCGAAATTAGTACTTCTAGGGATGGCCACTTCGTATTTCTCTCAATAGATGGCGCTCTCTATATTTTCTAACAATAGATTCTATTGTTTGACAGCTACGCCATTCATAATTCATTCCGCGCTACTGTGTGAAATTGTTATTACATTTAACGTCGTTTTTTCTTTTAAAAAAGGTAGTGATATTGGAGAATAGATTTGTTTCAAGCGTATTTAATTGCATTTTGCAAAAAATCACTTTGATCAGCCATTATATAAAGGTAAATAGACTTTGCAGGCTTATACATAACTACAAATTTGGCCTTAGTCTGAGAATGTCAATATTGTTAAGTTCTCAAGGAATGTTCGACAGATTTGAGTGACTGAAAACAATTCCGTGTCTTTTTACAGTGTTCATTATAATGCCGAGGAGAATGGGTAACATAGGTCGTCGAAGTCAGTCAAATGCGCGGCGATCTTACTTCACGTGCAAGGCGCACTGATGACCAGCGAGCGACGGATAATGAAAATAGTCGTATTGGCATGTCCGAATTATGTTTGAGAGCGACTGAAAATGAACGACAAGCGAATACATTGATAATGCAACAATTTCGTGCACAACATTCACAACGCCAGCAATCACGACAAAATCAACATGACCGATTGCGCCGTCGCAGTGTTCCTGTCAACCTGGAACAAGCGGCATTCCATTACGATCCGGAAATCGATTACGGTGCAGAGAGATCAGTAGCAAGACTTTCACCTTCCCTTCTCCGACAGACTTACTACTTCGTACATCATCCCTCAAACAGTTTTGATGAAAAAACCAGTAGGGCAGTCCCCACCCTAAACAAAGTAGTATTTTCTGACCTTATATCGTCCCGGTCCCCTGGCTTGGACATCATATTTACAGACGGCTCTAAGGCAGAGGTTAGAAGTTGTGTGGGCGTGGGAATTTTCTACCACAACCGTAGAGTTGTCATGTTGTGGATTTATATTACTAAGTTTACCTTATGCACACATTTTAAATTATTTGATTTTGTTTGTATTTCTTTAGATAAATTATTGACCTATTTATCCGTTGCAATATTATATGATATCCGTGTTAGTCCGTTCTACAATATTTCTCATTTTGCTTTCATGAGTGTGATTCTTGATTTCTTCCTCTTCTTTGCTATGGTGTGGATTTGAAATTTTAACATCTTAGTCTGCTGTGAACATGCCCTTCAAATGATAAAGCTCTTTTCGTTTTCCTGACAGGTCCTATAGATCGTAGACCACGGCCGATTTATTATTAACCGACCTAAAAAAAAGGAGGAGGTTATAAATTCGATCGTATTTTTCTTTAAATGTTTGTTACCTCAGAAATCCGTCATTTATGAATTGCTTTGGAAAATTCTTTTTATTTGAAAGGATGTACTTCCAGATTCGTCACATCTTTATCAAAATTTTGTTCTGATGATGTGATCCATGAGGAATTGAGGGAACTCCTCAAATATTATCATATGAAGTTGAAAATTTACATGTTGGTTCAGCTCCGATGACAATGCGTTTTATATAGCAAGCATGCCCTGACTCTATACCCAGGATTGGCTCCCGACGAGGGGACTCCTCAGCGGTCAACAGCACAGTCACGAAATTTTGTATATGTATTCAATTATGACAGCCCGATCTAAGTTTCATCAAGACAGGACTGCGGCACCCAGGGTTGGCTTCCAACAAGGGAACTCCTCAATGGTCAACAGCACAGACACGAAATTTTGTATACGCATTTAATTATGATAGCCTGTTCTAAGTTTCACCATGACCTGGCTGCTGCACTTATAAAAAAAATTAACTCGGTTATTTTTGTTAACATTTTGTCTATTACCTGCAACTTTGCATTACGAAGATCTAGGGGCTAATTTTCTTGAGAAAAAATACGCTTTCTTTGATATGAAATATGGTCGTAGCTATACCGTACCACCCACGTTATACTTAATCGGTTTTCACCGTAAGCATGGAATCGTCCACCTCCGAAGAACAAATATGAGGGGTTAAACGTCGCCGTCATACCGGTTGTGTTCAAGGCATGTTATACAAGTGGTACCTACTTTTAATTCCTTCCATGACCTGATTTTTTCGCTTACTGTCCTTTACACTTTTTTTCGCGCGTCCTTTCAGCAGTTTCATGTATATCACCTTCGGTCTTTTTTCCATAATGTTTTATTCTATCTATCTTCTTATATCTTCTTATATATAAAAATGAATCGCCGAGCGTTAGTCTCGCAGGATCTCGAAAATGACTCGACCGATTTGAATGATTATTCTTTTGTTTTGTTTGCCTTGATTCAGGGGTGGTTTACAAAAAAAATATTTAGGAAAAATTAAAAGAAACAACTGAAAATCGAAAATATCGAAATTGGTCTTTTTGGGAAATGGGCCCCTTTCAATAGATGGCGTTCGCGGCGATCCTATTGTTTGACAGCTGCACCATCCATAACTGTTATTCATTCCGTGCGATTGTGTAAAATTTCAAAAAGTCGAAAAAGTCAAGAGTCGAAAAAGTCAAAAAAGTCGAAAAAGTCAAAAACGTAGAAAAAGTCGAAAAAGTCGGAAAAGTCGTAAAGTCGAAAAGTCGGAAAAGTCCAAATAGTCGAAAAAGTCAAAAAAGTCGAAAAAGTCAAGAAAGTCGAAAAATGCAAAAAGTCGGAAAAGTCGAAAAAGCATTAATATTTTATCATGTAAATTAAATACATTGAATTTATTTTAATTATAAAACGACTTTCATTTAATCACCGAACGAAACTCAAACCGTACACGATTCGGCCATATTATAGATTTCAATTAATTGGATTTGGAAGGTTGATTAGAATCAATAAACGCTTAGAATCAAGAGTCACAAACAAATCAATTTTAGGTGGTACGAAGTTCACCGGGTCATCTAGTTTTCAATAAAAAAAGGCGAGATTATTGCTTGCTGCAATATCTAACACCTAACCAATAATTTAAGTGTATATTACAAGTTTTGCGTTGGCTACAGAAAATAAAAAATAACATGATAAAATGCACAGAAAACTAGAAAAATCGGTTGTCACCGCAAGACTTTCCCGGCAAGCAGATTAGCATAACCCCTCAAACACCCCTCTTCCACCTTGCAACCCCCCCCCCCTTCACCCCCCCCCCCCCCCCTTCCCCTCCATCACCAGATAGGGCAAAAGTAACATATTTTAGTATTTTGTAGTATTTTCATGGTATTAAAATAGTATTTTTCTAAAAATTATATAGTATCCTCTTAAATACGGCGGAATTTAATTTTTTTTTGAATCGCTTTTATAAGAGATATTACAATCAAAATCTTTCTCATGCTGCAATATTTCGAGATTGAAGTAGGACTAGCGCGCCCTCTGGTAGACCGATTTTAACTACAATCTTTTCAACTCTTGCCATGACCGAATGATGCCTGCAAGCTAAAATTCAGCTCAATCGGATAAAGCGTTTCGGCGCTATCGTGGAGGAGTACACACAGAGACTCAGACACACAGAAACACAGAACTGCGTTCATATTATTTTATTTTATTTATTTATTTAGGTACATAGGATTAGGTATACAGTTCATTCATAGGTCATGTAATCTTATAATAATTATATAAATTATTTCATAATTAATATAGGGAGGTTTAACACATCTTACATGACCTTTACTGCCAATAGCACATCTAACTAGGCGATAATTTGGCCCGTCTCTAGATGTGCATATTTTTATGCAATTTTAAGAAATGAAGTGTTTTTTTTTTAATAAATTATTTGGACCCACCACCTGTATATACACATAAATATACCAATTTTATAAAAAATATAGCTATGTAATAAATATATACATTTATAGTTGTAATTTAATAATATTTAATAACAATATTACTGCTGCTTAGCAGCATAAGCGAAAATTACGAGTAATAACAATATAACCAGTATCTCTCAAAACAACACATTTTTTATATAAATTATTGTACTTATCAAAAAAAATGTAACAAAAAAACCGACTCATTTTTTTATGGAGAAACTTATGGAGATGGAGAAACGTAGAACGGTCTATCATAACTGAAAGCGTTTACAAAATCGTGCCTGTGCTGTTAACCGTTGAGGAGTCCCCGCATCGGAAGCCAACCCTGGGTGTTGAATCAGGTCATGATTACCATAAAAATGAATTGTTATCGGTACTGAACTAACATGTAAATTTTCAACTTCATATGATAATATTTGAGGAGTTCCCTCAATTATTCAAGGATCCCATCATCAGAAAAAGATTTTGATATCCAATGGGACCAATCTGGAAGTATGTCCTTACAAATAAAAAAATAATTGTCCAAATCGATTCATAAATGACAGAGCTCTGAGGTAACAAACATTAAAATAAAAATACAACAGAATGGAAAACCTCCTCCTTCTTTGAAATCGGTTAACAATTATTTGTGTAAAACCATTCACATTGACTTCATAAATTGCGTATTTAGATAGACATGCAGAATATGATACGAAAACTAATAATCAGAGTGTTACAGAATCCAATCCAGAAAGCAATCGTACATTAGTATTAATTTGATGGAGTGTTAAAGTTAACAGCGGAATTTATAGCAGCATATAATATATGGGGTTGTAATAGCTAAAGTTACATTTTAAATATCATGTTGCAGATTGTTCCCAATCTGGTCTACGTTTATGTAACCCTCAAAGTTGGACTATGAAATGGGATATAGCGAAATGGCTTCGGGCATCGGAAACGCGGATAATAACGAAACGCCAATAATGAGTTCTCCAACAAAATGGCCACTCCTGGGCCATTGCGAAAAACAAGCTTTCCGGGTTAACAGCAGCCTGAGAAACCAGGAAATTATTTATTTATTTGTATATCGTTTGGCAAAAGTAAAGCAATACAAGTTTCTAAATAGCAATATAACTACGGGTACAATTGGCAGATAAATATTTCCTACGGTAATTTAAATTACCAAAAAATACAGTGATTTAACATTAAAAAAAACATGGATATAATATTAATTGTTTCGTTGTTGTGGCGTTTGGTTTTTTATTGTTGGGAGCTAATGGGCCCTGTTGCAGCTTGGCCACTAACACCTACATGTAGGGTTAGCCAAACGCACGGGTCAACACCCATCCGGCGGTCTCCATGCAGAAGTGCGAGCCCGGGTAGGACTCTAGCCTGTGGGCCATTTTCCACTAGGAGTTAACTTTCGGGCACTCCTGGGCGGTTTGCGCACCGTGCGGTGCCGTCTGACAGACGGAATGCCCTCTGAAAAAACATTTAATGCCCCTAAATTCCTAGTAATCCTACGTCTTATCCCATCCTCTTCTATCCTCCGCTCCTTGCGAATATTCTCCAAATACTAATTATACTCTAAAATAATGGCATTTTTGTTAATTGTTTAATTCGTGTTATGTATAAGTTTCTTTTGTTTATATTTACTAGCACCTAAATTCGAACCCTTCCACGAAGATTAACTGTAAGAGATTTTACGTTAGACAATAAGTCTGCCCGTTCTTTATTTTTTCCAAAATGTGCAATCATATCGATCTATCGTACGATAGATCTATCTATCGTACTGACAACATACTACCCGATTGTTTTCCTTTTGTTTACAAATGGTCGATTTACTCAAATTAATGACCACGTTACTCTATATTTTTAGTAATATTTTAAATTTCTCACCATCAGATAAAAAAGTACTCTATCTTAAACATAATTTTAGCTATGGATGGTTAAAGAGTCGGTCAGATAAATGACAAAAACGTCGCGCAAGTAGCGCTTTTTTAAATCATTTATAGCTAAAGTTATCTGAGATAAAACGCTGATAACACTTTACAGATTGCCAATGAAGTATAAAATTATAAATAATAATGAAAAGGTAGGACACAGAGAGGACCTTAGTTTGAGTAAATCGACAGTTTTTGGAAAAAATAAAACATAACATATAAAATTTCTAAAAAAAACATTATTTAAAATATACAACCAGTTCTTTTTTATTATTTTAAGTCTGCTGTGAAACACTTATCACTAAAGATTAAAATAAATTTTCATTCATAGAAACACATGCATTAATTCAAATGCTAACCCCCCTAAGCTGAGCCCCGGCAGACCATTTTTTTTCTTACCTATTTTATGTCTACTTTTCGTGGAGAGCGGTATTATTCGGCAACTCGATTATGTAAGTGATCATACTGTCGCCGCCCGGACTATAAGGTATAAATATGACACAATAATGTGTAGGTGCCCAGGTAAGAGTGACAGAATAAATTTTCGAAGACTATCGCGGTTGTTTGACATTATAAATAGGATAGAAAACGAATTTACCGCGTGAAATTTGTAGCACCCGACGTTTCGGTGACGTTGCAGCCGCCGTTGTCCAGTATAGACTGCAACGTCAACGGCGGCTGCAACGTCACCGAAACGTCGGGTGCTACAAATTTCACGCGGTAAATTCGTTTTCTATCCTATTTATAATACAATAAATTTTGTTGATTAAGTCATCGTATTTTTTTTCCCCATTCCCAGTACTTATCGACATGTGCTATGACATTCCCTGTACTTCTTGATATGTACATTCCTAGTACTTATTGACATGACTAAGTACCATTATTTATTAGTACTTATTTGATATAGCATAATATTATTTATATCGGATTTTTCTTACTTCCAAATCCTGGGGGCACAAAACAGGACAAGCATTCTTGTGTTTTATTTATATTTATGACTGAGAAAGTCGTATCTGTGTTCTAAAGAGCCGCCAAAGTACCTACACGCAAATCGCAAATTGAGTTAATTGTAAAATGAGGCATCTGACCATACAATTAGGTACGGCCATTATGAATGGTGTAGACAGACATGGGGTCCGCGCGCCGCCGCGCCGCGCCGCGCCGCGCCGCCGTATCAGCTTTGTTGTGGTCGCGGGCGGTTTAATAACGAATTAGTCTGCGACCCTCCTGCCAACATATTTACAGTTCAACGGTTTCATTAGCCGTATCTATTGCGGCGTGGTAATGCTTTGCTAGGAACAACAATATCGTATAGAGGGATTATCGACGTATACTAATAGTGAGGTTTGCTTATCAGACATTTACCTATGTAAATATCTGCTAGGGATGGTAAAAGGAAAAATGAGAACCAAGGCGTAGAATAGAATAAAATAGAATAACTTTATTGTGCTATAAAATAACTTAACCCTTCGAAGAGCGTCATAATTTCATGGTAGACCGCGACAATTTATTGGAAATTCTTTAAATATCGCCGCGCTCGACAAAAACTACTATAACTATGGAACTACTATAGTAATCATTAAAAAAATAACTGTGCAATGATTGCATTGAAATTTTGTATATAGAATATTCAAATCTCATTTCGTAAAACATTAACATTAATTAAGAATAAATATGAGCAAGTCGAAAAGTGAAAAAAACGGCATTTCTAACTTGTACTTATCTTACGGAAAAATACGGAACCCTATTAAGAAATTGTAAATACTATCGTGATCTTTATTAGATTCTCTATCGAAGGTAATATTTTGATTTGCATATTTAAATACAAAAATATTTAGATATTAGCTCATAAAACCAATTTAAAAAAAAATCTCGAAAAAAAGAATATAATGGAATACAATAGAATTTTACCAGAAATATCCGCGAAATGACGCGCGAAATTATTCTAGTGGCCGTCTATGTATCTATGGTAATAATGAGATTTTTGGTATGTATTCTAGGATGCGTTTGAATTAGAAAATAATATTACTGTGCGCTCCGGGAGCATGCCGCCAATATTGGTTGTTACGTCAACCAATATTGGTTGTTACTTAGTTGCGGTGTTCTGATGGGCAACCAAATTCGGTCGTTACGTAGCCGAATGGTTAATGAATATTACACTGGTTTTATGGAGAAAGACAATTTATGCACAAATGGCGGACTTATCGCTATAGCGATATCTGACAGTCAACCATTTAATAAACTAATTCTTAATTGTCAACGTACAATACACACAGAAGTAATAACGTTAAATGTAAAATAAACTTATACAAAAAATTGTCGATAACTTCTGCTAAGGTTGCACAGGGAAGGATAAAGGACAGGATAAGGTATTAGGTTAATGAATTAAAATGAATTTGACATTTAGGGAATTCAAAAATAAATTAAAGAAATGGTTATCGAATCATGACCGACTAACCATACATCAAATGTTAGAAATAATAGTTTAATAAAACTTAGGTGCACAAATTTAAACATATTTTTAAACATGTATGTTGAATATATTTTAACATTGAACTAACTACCAAAAATTATTTGACTTTGTTGTTATATATTATTTTGACAATGAATTGTACTTTTTTTGACTAGATATTTTCATATTAAATCCTTTATTACTTAACATAATTAATATATTAAATATTAATGACTGTTTCTTTTTTTTCTCACATATAATTTTACTTATGATATTTAATCGAATTTTATATTATTGCCGATTATATAATGGAATTGCATTTTATTTATAACCTTTTATTATTGCATTTTATATATTATCTTTTAATGTTTATTATTATTATTATTATTTTTTTTACTCCTTTTTTTTTTTGAAGACCAAATTTTAGGGAAATTTAGTGTTATTAGCTTTTTACTAAAACTTGTACATCTGTAAGCAATCAAGCAATCAAGCAAACTTGATTGTAATATTAGAGTCCTGTCCACCCTAGACCGGGCTAGTCCCAGTTGGGTGACAGAATCAAATAAGCAAAAGGTTAAGGCTTTGCCATTCGGTTCCTGTTATTTTTGTAAGCAAATCAATGTTTTATAGTAATTAATTCTTAAATAAATAAATAAATAAATGGCTGTGTGGATATAAATGATTCTTTAACAACTTTTTGAAAGTGTGCAACGAAGGTGCATGCCTGATAGATAGCGGGAGCTGATTCCATAAACGAGTAGAATGGACCGTAATAGAGTGCGTGTAAACAGAAGAATGATATAACAGAATAGCGAGTGTGTTATCCCGGCTCGATCGCAGTGGAAGATCGTGGCCTCCCAAAGGGTGGAAATTCTCCTTGATATAGGAGGGTGAAGTGGGGTTATTAAGTATGTTGTAGAGTAGCTAGATTATTTATTTAGCTTTGGTTTTGCAGTTAATAAGAAAAACCTGTTCTTCATATGCTGGCGAAGGCTCCAGTGACAAAGTCCGTCCTTTTATCTCCAGTAGTGAAAAAAACAGACGCGGAGAGAGCATCATTTAGTAGAGACTACACACACATAGAGCTAAAATACTCGTGACGAAATCGGATTTAAAAATGCCCATTAATCGTATTACATTGTTACCTATTTTTTATAATAGTAACTTCATGACGAACTAAAAATCGGCCACCCAAGACTCTCCCGGAATGTAGACAAGCCCCCCCCCCCCCTCCGCGCCAACCCAACCTTCCCCTGCGCGCCAATTCGTAGTATATTTGTAGTATTTATCGTGGTAGTAAAATGTATTTTTTAGAAAAAATATGTAGTATTTTCTTAAATATGGCGGACTTTAAATATTATTTGTGTCACTTTTATACGAGATATTCCAACCAAAATTTGAAAACGTGATTTGACTAGAATATTGAGAGATTTATTTGACTTCAACCATAATATTTTCAACTCTTGCCGTAACCAAATGATGCCTGCATGCCAAATTTCAGCTTAATCCGATGAAGCGTTTGGGCCCTATCGTAGAGGAATACACACACACACACACACACACACACACCCTTATATACATACGCACACACACACATACTCACAGACCAACTTCTCTCTGGAAATGGTCTTAATCGCCTCAGAGGGGTGCCAAATGGATATTTCTGTCTTCGTCTCTTTTTATTTAGCAAGTTCACAATACTTTTCCTTGGGCTGAAAAATAAAAAAAGTCACAGGTTATTTGTATATTACTCTTTATAATAATTATTCCCTCACTTCCCGGCCAAGGAAATCACCTCTCTCTTTTCAGCCAGACTATTTGAAAGAAAAAGCATTCGCTGGTGTATCACGGACTCGCTGGCTAAAGTTTAAAAACCTTCAAAGTTCGTGATATAAAATCTCTCTTTTTTCTTTCAAATTTCATTTCTGGTATTTCACAGAGTTTCCGCTGCTAGTAGTAGCAATTCGAACAATATATAACATAACATAATACGATATAACACAACCTAAAACAAAATAATAATTAATCATAGGAGATAAAATTTCCAAAATAAACGAAACATCGTCCGGTTAATATAAATGGCCGGTCATTGTTATTGGACAGAAATATATCGCGAGGCGAGGAAGCCACGAAAGAGCAGGAAAATGTAATAGTAGCTCACATGCCCAGGGGGCTTGTGGGACTTACCTACTGAAAGACCGAGGAACAGAGGGCGGCTGATTAACGATAGATAATCTCACCCTCTGTTGCCACGCATGACAACAGATAAAGAAAATACATTAATTTATATATCCAGTGTATAGGCATACCTACATGCATACCAATTTATACCAGGTGCAATCGGTACAATGTACAGTGGGGCGATTTCAACTACAACGGGTAAACCTGTCACTCCAGGCTGGTATAACAGCATATGATTGTTCTTTCAGCCGTGGGATGAACATACTTATACATATAGACAACTCAGACAACTCGTGATAATTTGAATGTACTTAGGATGAAGACGACTTTCGGACAGCAACACTACCCTTTCATAGCTTCAAGAGTTTATAATAAATTAAGCAGTGACATAAAAACCAGCCCCAATTGTCATTTATTTAAAAGCAAAATAAATAAATGCCTGTGCAAGAAGAGCGTTTATCTATCCATGCCATGATCGATGTAGTAGAATAAGTTGAAGATGTCTTAACATATATTGTGTATATATATATATATATATATATATATATATGTATAAATTGCTAATTGTATATAATATATGTAAAAATAAATTGCTTGCCCTGGAACGGGTATATCCCAGTTGGGCAGCACTAGCCAGTAAATGAAAGAGGAAAGTTTTTGCCATTTGTTTTAATATTATACTTATTGTAAATGGTTAATTTGATAATTCCATTAAATAAATAAATAAATAAATATAGACAGTCTATCGTCTAGCTCCGCTTGCTAGATCATCAGAGTCCAGCGCCTCACGCGAGATACTGAGACGCAACCAGCGGGCAGCCTCGCCACTGTCTCTCGGTTACGGCCGGATTTATCCGGCTTGACGAACGAATTCGTTATGTATTCGAGGTCGCTTGTGCGATCCTCTACCTAATATCAGTTAGAATTTATCGCGGACCATGGCGTCCATTGCCTGTCTCTGAAGGAGAATCGGGTGGACAATTGGTCGCTTCAAAAGCGCCTGTCATTAGGTCAACAGCCAACCCCTGGTTATCAGTCGGAATGCAGCCGAATGGCTGAAGCTGAACGGTACGCAAACCGCCCAGATGCGTCCAAAGAAACTATACTCACCTGCACACTCAGTTAAAGAGGGCACAATAGTCCTACCCAGGCTCGAAACCTCTGCGAGGAGGCTACCGGATGGGTGACCGGCTAAAGAACGAAATGTGCAATGCACAACTGGAGCTGTCAACTACAACGGGCGAACCCGTCACCTCAGGAAGTTTTAACGACATTTGATCGTTCTGTCTACCGTGAGATGAGCGCAGAATACTTGGGATGAAAACAGTCCACTGTCTAGTTACGTCACTCGCCCATAAGAAGCCTTACCGCGAGAAACCTGGTCTTCACACAGCGGACCAACGCTCGCGTCCTTACAGCCATATTTCTCCGGCCTCCCGACTGGTTACGGGTTCGAGGTCGCTTGCGCGGCCCTGTCCATTGTGTAGCGGTGATTCGGTGTCTGCTGAATCTATCGCGGACCACGGCATCTATTGCCTGGCTGTTCACCTGGTATCCGGTAGCCGAATAGTCCTGGTATCCGGTAGTTTCAAGAGCAACTGCCACAAGGTAAACGACCGCCCCCGCTCTGTAGGAAACAAATCCGTTTCCAGGCTCCCCCGGCTATCTTTTGGAGTGCACAGTCGATTGACAGAACGCCGCACGGTCCGCAAACCGTCCAGGAGCGCCCGAACTACGATTTCCAGGGAAACTGGCCCGCAGGCAGAGTCCTATCCGGGCCCACACTTTTGCTTGAAGGCTGCCGGATGGGTGTTGACCTGTAAGTTCGGCCGACTCTAACACATGGATCAAAATGGCTCAACTGCACTGAGCCCATTAGCTCCCCAAAGGGCCCGATTAAGGGCTCTTCTATGCAATGCAGAGAAGGGCCCGTAATCTACAGGGTCATTGAGCCCCAAAGCAACTATTTACTCTTGAATTTTCTATTTTATATGCAAAACTTCTTTGTGGCCAGGTGCCAAAACCGTAACAAACCCAGCATATAAATACGTTCACTTCCGATTTAAAACTTTTGTGTGAACAATTGGAAAAATTGGCTAATTCTAAAAAAAAACTGCTGGAGATAGATTCGTGCCTACAGGCACGCTTAAATTCTTTATAAATTTAATAATTCCCTAAAGAAAACTCTGGTGGTAAACCCGGTTATTATAAAAAGTTGAAAAAAATTGTTACAGCATTGCAAAATATAAAAATCAGAATTTCTCAATGGAGTTAGACTATTCTACTACTAATGGAGAGAGACTAGTTATTTCGCATTCTAGTTTTTTTCGAGTATGCCTAAGATAAAGATAAAAATTGGGCAATGGTTTGGAAGTAAGTGTAACTATAACATGCACGTTTATATAAGTTCAATAATGTACCAATGTACTAAAATTAATGGACTCCTTTAAAAGAGATTATACAAATAAGAAAGCATGTTTAAAAGTAGAACACGGAAGAGTAAGGTGTGTACGTAAAGATCGAGATATCGTCTAATTGGGAGCCACTCCATTTGCTTGCGAAAGGTCCATATGTGATCATATTTCTTCAGAGAATAAACAAAACGATACACGATACACGTTTCGAATCCTTTCCAGCTTACCTCATTCCAGCCTAGGTAGGCCACATCAGCCTAGATAATTATTGGTAAAAGAAAACACTGTGCCATTTAGCGTTTAATACAAAGAGGTAGGAAGTTCTGCACCCGTTAAAAAAAAATTGACTTGCTTTAAAAATACATTTACTCGTACGTATGTTTCCCCCTTCCTCTCGTTTGCTTGTCCTTGTATCCCGTTCCCCCCTTCGGTATTGAGCTGATATATATATGTTATTAATAACTATTTTATTTGCTTTATCGTGATTGATATGTGTATTCCTTTATTTTATGACAGCTATTTAAAAAAAACGATTGTTTACCTGTGCGACAAACCCCCTAAAACTTTAAACCCCCCTCTTTAAACCCCCTAACGTTCCACGCCCTCCCTCACCTCTTTCAATCCCCACAAGTCCCTCCTACCGCCCTTTTTTACACCCCTGTTCCTCCTCCCCCTCCTCCCTCACTTCTAATCCCCCTCTCTCAACCTCCCTCCCTTAAGGTCACCCGCCCTCCACCACCCCTCTCCCACTCTTCCCTATCTCCTCTCTATCAACGCCCTTACTTCCCCTCCCCCCCAACCCACCATTCTTCCTCTCCGTTCCCACCATTCCTACCCCCCAACCCCACCTCTCCCCTCTCCCCACCCCAACCCCCTCCACCCCTCCAACAACCTCCTTGCCAACCACCACATCGCAAAGTCAACGATTCCACGGTCAAAAAAATTAAAAAACATAAAAAATGATATTGCTTTTGTTGCTAGACCCCTTGCTTATAGAGAATTTCAATCTGAATCAGTTTCATTACTGTCACGATCAACTTTACAGCTATTAGCTTTACACAAACACAAAAACAGGCACAGTGTTGCTGGCATAAATATTGGCCACATTCATAGCAACTACATATATTTGGTGAGTTTTGTCGTTTTATTTTCATTGTCCCAGCAAAGTTGGGACAACGAAAGGACCCATTCCTACAAAAATAATTATAATCACAAGGTAACACAACTTTTGCTAAAAAAAGTGAAGGGTTAATTCAAAAATCTAACATTTTGAACTACATAAAATCTAGCACGCGCCATATCTGTGAGATACACAGTGCCAAAGGACACCGTCAGCTGCACGAGTTGGCTGCAATCGCTCCACTCAACAGTTGAGCAACGCGAATGTGAGAAATAGAAGGCAGAGGGACGACGTCCACCTCCGCGCGCCTAACCAGTGATGAAGAACGCTCAACTGTGTATCTGTCAGATACAGCGCGTGTAATGGAGTGTCAATGAATTAAAATATAAAAACCTATTATATTTGCAAAGTAATTTTGCTATTTTAATGGAAGTTGGTTAGTCTTTGCACTAAAACTCTCGTAGAGAGGTATCAATGAAGGCGATTTTACTGCCTTTTTAGAGTTCATTTTTTCCCCTGTAAAAAGTTATCCGAATTCCAAAAAAAAAAATGTCTTGTAGCAAAATCAGGCAAGTACGATGGGTGACAAAGTCTCCAGTCGCACTCCCGCAACTTTGCGACTGTTTGCTGTGAAGTTTGTGGCCGCAGAAGCAGTAGCTAATAGCAGTTGACAAGGTACGACTGTTCAATCACAAACTTCTCCGTGTTTGGTTTGCAGTTTTTGACAGTTCACATACAAAAACTGCACATTAGTTAACTGCTGAGCAACAGCGCAAGAAGCTGTAATGTATAACACCGACACAGGACCTAATATTCAAAATAAAACGAATTGCCAACTATACCATACTTACACACACAATGTATTTTAGAAATATCAAACGATAGAAATTTAAATAAATAATAATATAGTTTTCATTTGCACTTAATTTTAATACAAACAGGCGAGCTTATTGCCACATGGCAATGTCTTACAACTAACCTAATCACAGTGCTACATGAAAGAAAGATTAGTATATGTATTTAAAACTATGATAAGAAGGCCCTAGGAGAGCACATTGGGAAAGGAAGATGAGAGAAAGGGAAGAACTCGTTTCTTCTTAGAAAGGTAGTAATCTTTGAGGTGATTATTAAATGATGGTAAAGAAGGCGAGTTTCGTATATCTGCTAGGAGATCGTTCCAGAGCCTTGCACCATGAACACAGAAAGAGTAGGATTTTTTAGTAAACTGTCAAAGGCTGATCGAAGTAAGAGACCGTGGGAACTTAATGATTCAAAAAGCTCGTGGAGATAAGATAGTGTTGATTGGGAGAGTACATGATATAAAAGAGCAAGTGTATCAACCATTCTCCTTTGGCGTACTGGAAACCACTTTAACTGTGCTCTATATTCGGACACGTGATCATGCACGTAGACCGAAGATGGATCGATGCATACATTTTGCAAACGTTCAAGTTTATTGAGTAGTTCGTCTGATAAATCGAGATAAGCCACATCTGCAAAGTCAATAAAAGTTGAGAGGAAACACATTGCAAGAGATTTCTTTGTGTCTGTTGGAGCCCTGTCGGTCCAACATATCCACAACAAAAAAGTAATTTCCACAGAATGGAAACCGCAAACTCGCTCAAACCTACACCAGTCAGCTGCAGTTAATTTCCAACTAAATTCGGCAATTTTTGCACAGTCAAACGATGACTCATGTCATTTCTTCTGATCGATACACATGTCGCACCCCACTCATAGCTATTACGTCACCGCTCACGGTATAAAACGTAGTACATTTCAATCGATTGAGCATCATTCCCTTGGCGGATAGTTATCGCGCTACACATCTTCATCGTCCCCTCAGTGGACAGTTATCGCGACTACACTTCATTATCAAGCAGTACCTGCATTATCCGCGATACCGATCGTCAAGCCTCGCTCCTCGACTACACACTTCGGACACACTACTACGGCTTCACCTCGCGCCCACACTACTACACAACGGCGAAATAACAATCAAGGCGTTAAGAACTGGCGACTCGCTTCAACCTTCTGATTAAATACTTCTACCTCGACATCCACGACTTTCATTCACAGAGAAAACTTCACGATGAGATCCACCCTTCGCTCACAATCAATTCGAGTCTAGTGAAGGGTGACAACTCTCACATGTCCGTAGGAAGAAATCATCTGAGCGTATGCAAAGGGTGAAAATTAGCAAATATTTTGCGACTTACCTCGTTTACGTAAGGCGGCCAGGAGAAATGTTCATAGACAATTAGACTAAATTTTGTCAGTCTTTGCGACAAGGGTTATGGTGATAGCGTACAGTTTTAAGAGCGAAATGGACTTTATTCGTTACGTTTATTCTGGAGAGCAATTTGCGACCTCCAATGAATATAGCCTGGGATTTTGCAGGATTAATTAGTAGACCCATCAGCGCAAACCATTCACAAATGGCTTGAAGATCGGAGTTCCTGTTGGTGATCGAGGCAGTATTTTTTTTTTATAATAACTCATTTTGGAAAGATAATAACATGGCTTTGAATTTGATTATATATGGACGCCCTATCCCAACTCAAATGGGAGTTATCTTGGTCAAAGGCCAATGTGACAGAGTGCCCACTTTTACTTAGTATATTTCAGAATGGACACTTTGACTTATATTATTTATTTTAGTTTTAACAAAGTAACGTTGGGTAAAAAATAACCAGGCAAAACATTGATATGTCATTGCCACCATCAGGGCAGGTTAATGTCTTTATAATTTCATATACCTGCAAACTGAATTGGTACTAGATTGACGTTTGGGCGGGTAACATTAGCTGTAGATCATTAATTTTTATTTCTGATTTTCGGCAATTATTGGTATATTTCATCAAAAAAAGTTGTGGAACTTTAGTTGTTAATTAACTCCTCAAGTGGCGGGTGTAAATCTTGGCAGTCACCTGTCATTTCTGATAGTTAAAGGTCAAAAATATTGCACTTTATAAAAACGATCATAAGAAAGAAACTCTTTGATGGATCATGAAAAGAAGAATTGTAGAATGATATCATTGACATTCGAAATATAAAACATTAAAACCTCATTTTGTAAAAAAAAATAAGATAATTATGAATAATTATTAGAAAGTTGGAGAACTGAAAGAAACTCACTTATTCAGCGATATCGACGTTTTATCTCAAAATACGAAACTCTATCTAGAAATTGTAAACACATTTGTGTACGTTATTACACGCTTTACCAAATCTATTAGTTCGTTTTATTTATTTTCATACATATATCCGAAGATAAGCTACATAATATCCGAAGAAAAGCACAGATTCGAGCAATGGCAGCACTCGACTAAGTGCCCCCCAGAATACAAACAATTATATTAGGGATTCTAGACTGCGAGAAGCACGACTGAATAATCGTACAAAACAGAATCCGTCTTTCTCACACATATCTAACAGGGGGTGGTTGCACTGTGATTTTGGTGTAAATTCAGTTCGTTGAGAGCGCGGTTTGTCGCGCCGCGCTCGCACCCGTTTTGGGGCGTTACTAAGCATTGACTACAAGACATCGTACCCGATTCGGGACGTTAGTGTCTTGAGGGGTTAAGAAAAAATAACAGTGGTTTTAACACTTTAAAACATATAATGGTTTTCCAATAAGGGCGGGTCGATGTTGCCAGTCTGTGCAATACAACAATATGTGTGTAAGGTATTAACGAACTTCTGTTTTTATTTGAAAAGCCCATGTATGCCATTATGCATGAAATATCACCACGTTCAAATATCCTTGCGTCTTCGCACGATAACACTGAACCCAGAGGTACAATTTTCAATGACTCGGCCGCATAGATCCGGCTGAATTTGAGCGATGACCTTGGCTATGTTTACTTTCAGGGCATCGGTCGATTGTGGCGTATTGGCATAGACCTGCGACTCCAGAAAACCTCACAAGAATTGGCCAAATCAAGTCAACTCCGCGAGAGATAACCATGTACTAACGAACACTCATTTCGATATTAAAGTTTTAACGTGACGCTTAATCGCGTAACTTGCCATGAAACAATAGATTTGACAGACGCCGCCAAAACAACATGGCTGCCACCGGTATCGACACGCCCTTATTTTAGAGCCCTATATAATCAACATGTATTAAGTAAGAGTTTTAAACTAACGTTTATATTGACCTCGTTAAAGTAGCTTTAGTGCAGCATCCGTACAATTCAAATAACTTTACTGCAGGTGCCTAGCTCAGTCCTTTCCAGGTCTGGCCATATTAGTTAAAACGTGTATAACTAGGTGTATGTATGTATATATTCAGAGAAACTCAATGAACGCTGTTTGCGCAACTAATATTCATCAGCGCAGCGTAGAGCACCTTAGAGAGGCATTTAAACCTTCAAGTATGTAATTACAATATCAACAAAACGGATTCAAGGATCTACATACGGAAATGCGAGTGTAGGTCATCGATATATAAAGGCATGGGCCTTTCATGCGGATCTCCAGTAGTAGTTTCGCCAGGACTTCCCAGTATGAGCGATCCCCTGACGAATATTGCTGTGCTATTCTCTCGTATACTATTCAATGTATTGCTCTCTATCTCCCTGTCACATGTGCTTACGCGCAACGGATATGACCCGACTCATTTGTACCTGGGGGCACATACATGCCTTATATATTGATGGTGTAGGTAGCGTGTCGTAATTCCTTCAGTCATACGTAGCTATGCAATTACATGTAGATAGTAGAATGGACCGGACCGGGTCAGAGCATCTAAAGCTCAGAACATCTAAAATTATACGATCTGAGCCTCACACGATATTTTCGTGTTTTCGGGTCATAGCATCTAAAATGAAGTAAATGCAGTGCTTTGCAATTTTAGACGCACTGAGCTTTAGATGTTCTGCCCCTCCGTTATAATAAATTACATTTCAGTAAAAACGGGCAGAACATCTAAAGTAGCAACTAGGGTCAGAACATCTAAAATGTAGCAACCTGTGAATTATAACGGTCTGTCTGCTACCGAAAAATAGCGCTTTAGGGAACGTCAATTGTTGCCAGGTTTCCTCTGTTTTGAGATAACACGTAAATATAAATATAATATTAATTATTGTCCTGCAACCGAATATACTTGAATTTTCAAGGTGAGAGACATTAAAAAAACTAAATTATAATTAACGTATGGTCCTTCCTTCGATGTAGGAGCCTACTCTGCGATAGTTTTCATAGTTTCGGAAACCTAACACCAGATAAGATATCGGAAAACTTTCCGATACGCCTGGTAACACAACATCCATCTATGACTGCTATTTATCAAATATCATTTTTAACCGTAAATAGTAGCAGGAGCTATGTCACAGTCGTGATTTTTTAGATGTTCTGACCTGTTAAATGAAATCGATGTATTTATTTAATTTCGAAGGCGGCTCAGTACATCTAAAGGCCAGAGCATCTAATTTAGATGATCTGCACCTCATCCGATATTATCGCGGTTTACGGGCCAGAGTATCTAAAATGCGTGCGTTTCGATTTTAGAAGCTCTGCGCTGTAGATGTTATGACCCGGACTCGAATGGACATCGATAGCAGATATATCGAAAACATCGATGGTTATTATAGAGATCGATGATCGATGTTTTTTTTTAATCGATGGTGCCTAATAGTTGTTTTGGCACCATTGATGTTTCTCCTTCGATATTTCTTATCCATATGTTTTCTTACTGCGTTAATACCTTATCTTGTTAAAATTATATGTTTTCTTACTAAATTGCCAAAAAATACTTGACAGCTGCAACGTCGGTGCTATCACAGCATCTTTTTTTAAAAACAGGGCTTAAGTTAACTAAGAAAAGAAATCGTCTAAAAGGAACTCTTTTATCGTAGTTGATATTTCTAAACACTTTAAATGACGAATTTTGGAAAAAATAACTAAACATTGCCATTTCCTATTTTTAATTTAGATTTAATTCTATTTATAATTGTTTTATTTTTAACACCTATGTTAAATTATAAGTAATTACTGTTTTCATATCTATGTTCAACTATCAGTAAAATTTGTCGAACGAACGACGTTTTTTAAAAAAAATATTGATGTTTCGATGATCTAACTATCGATTATTTGCTCATGATATTTTTCGACCCTCGATGTTTGTGTTACGATGTTGGTATAGATGGTAGCATCGATGGTTTTCCTTCGATTTCCATACCCAGTAGATACCTAGGTAGTTTACTAAAGAACTATAGTTTATTATGGAATATATTGTTTAGTACAGAAAAGTTATGTAGCCACCTAACAAGGTAGCTACAGATCATTTATATGCAGTAAATCAGTGATCGGCAACCAAATTTCACAGGAGAGTTACTTCACAACATTGCTGTTGGGGACAGAGCTTTCCCTATAATGATAGTTTAAATTTTGGAAGGGGCAAGTCTGGCAAGTTTGATGCCACGGGCCAAATTTCCTTCCAAATGGGGCACTAATTGAGCGAAAATGGTCTATTTATTGAGTTTGTATAGGTCTATACCTATACAATTCAGAGGAGGTCTATACCTCCTCTGAATTAGCGGGACTAAAGGGATCCACATCACCCATAAAAGAGTCTTAAGGTGACATGATACCTGGGAACGACCATATCTGAAAATTTTTAGTTTATATTTATTATATTATATTATTATAAATTATATTTTTGAAAAATATAAGCATTGATTTTAAAAAGTTTCTAAGCGAATCCCTCGATAAGGAACCAATTTACAATTTGGACTCAAAAAACTTGCTCATTGCCTTGGACATTAAGGCTGTGAGAGTGGCCACCCTTCACTAGACTCCAATTGATTGTGAGCGAAGGGTGGTTCTCATCAGGAAGTTTTCTCCGTGATTGAAAGTCGTGGATGTTGAAGTTGAAGTATTTATTCAGAAGGTCTCTAGTATGTTGTCAGTTCGTAACGCCTTGAGTGATATTTCGCCGAAGTGTAGGTAGTGTGGGCGCGAGGTGAAGCCGTAGTTGTGTATCCGAAGTTGAAGCGCCGCGATAGATTCGAAGATAATGGTACACTCAGAAAAAAACATGGTGAATTTGACAACAAAAAGTTGTTAAATATGAGCCATCAAGGTAAAATAGTGGGAGCCACAACGCCAAAATTGTCGAAAAACATTGCTTATATGACAGAGCATAGCATTGTTAATTTCACAAAGGCGTGCTTTCACAACTTTACTTTGATGGCTCATATTTCACAATTTTACTTTGTGAAATTCGCAATGTTAACACATTGCGAATTTCACAACTTTACTCTGTTGATTCGCAATCAATTCCGCCTTTCAACCTTGTGGGTTTAGCAATGCGCACTTTGCTTCATTAGCAACTTTCAAGTTGTGTTTCTAACAGAGTTGTGGTTCGACCTTGTGGGTTTAGCAATGCGCACTTTGCTTTATTAGCAACTTTCAAGTTGTGTTTCTAACAGAGTTGTGGTTCAACCTTGTGGGTTTAGCAATGCGCACTTTGCTTTATTAGCAACTTTCAAGTTGTGTTTCTAACAGAGTTGTGGTTCAACCTTGTGGGTTTAGCAATGCGCACTTTGCTTTATTAGCAACTTTCAAGTTGTGTTTCTAACAACTTGAAAGTTGCTAATAAAGCAACGTACGCATTGCTTCAGATCTTCAGCATATTTTATTTGTACTGCTGTATACTGTACAACCGCTGTGTAAATATTAATTGCAGGGAAAAAGAAATCCATTATTGCTATTCCTGCAATATTTACACTGCGGTTGACCAGGAACAGCATTGCAAATAAAACCTGAAGAAGATCTGAAGCCTATGTTGCATTACTTGTGCGTGTTTGTGTATCCAATAACCTAAAACATAAACAACAGTTACACAAAATAAAACATTTATTTATTTACAACTGACATACATGTTATAACAAAAGGAGTGTTTAATTTTAATTTTACTCGAATAATTTTATGTGGAGACAGAGTTTAGGTCGGAAATAGAAAATTTCCATACAAAATAGTCATTAAGAACTTGAAAGACGTTTCTGTAATATTTTGTATAGAAACGTATGCTCTAGAAACTCTGTCTCCTCTTAACTAAGATTAACAAACATAAGAAGCCATAAATTTACAGATTACAGTTTTATTCATACATGTATAAACTATTTTGATCATTATAATATTTAACTTTTCAACTTTTAAGATTTTCATTCATTTCAATTAAATAGGCTTGCTAAGTACAACATGGAGCTCAGGTAGATTGATGTCACATCCGATAACTACACCATTGCATATGAACGGATGTTGCATCAATTCCTGATCAATGAATACTGACGTCTGACACGAGTTTCGTAGATAATAAGCATGATAATGATCATCTAAACCTATTGTTTCAAAAAGCTTTGCCTTAATTATTATTTTACATACACCATCAACATATACATCTTTTATTTTAGCAAAGGTAACATTTTCCTCCTCAATTGCAGAAATAATTATGTCATTTGCTTTATTAATTTTAATTTTACTCGAATAATTTTATGTGGAGACAGAGTTTAGGTCGGAAATAGAAAATTTCCATACAAAATAGTCTTTAACCCTTCAAGCCCCGCGACTAAGCCCCGCGACTTCTATATCGAAGTCAACTGAACGCGTCCAGGAAAAGTGATTTGATTGGGTTTTTCGTGTCATTCCGTATTCAGTTGTATTTTATTTAAATGCACGATGATATTTGTATCATCGTGCATTTAAATAAAATACAACTGCATACGGAATGACACGAAAAACCCAATCAAATCACTTTTCCTGGACGCGTTAAGTTGACTTCGATATCGAAGTCGCGGGGCTTGAAGGGCTAAGAACTTGAAAGACGTTTCTGTAATATTTTGTATAGAAACGTATGCTCTAGAAACTCTGTCTCCTCTTAACTAAGATTAACAAACATAAGAAGCCATAAATTTACAGATTACAGTTTTATTCATACATGTATAAACTATTTTGATCATTATAATATTTAACTTTTCAACTTTTAAGATTTTCATTCATTTCAATTAAATAGGCTTGCTAAGTACAACATGGAGCTCAGGTAGATTGATGTCATATCCGATAACTACACCATTGCATATGAACGGATGTTGCATCAATTCCTGATCAATGAATACTGACGTCTGACACGAGTTTCGTAGATAATAAGCATGATAATGATCATCTAAACCTATTGTTTCAAAAAGCTTTGCCTTAATTATTATTTTACATACACCATCAACATATACATCTTTTATTTTAGCAAAGGTAACATTTTCCTCCTCAATTGCAGAAATAATTATGTCATTTGCTTTATACCGCTCAGAACACTTTTCTGCCCATTTGACTTTATACAATTTGCTTATATTAGACAGCTTAATTTTATTTAGAATTTTTTTAACTTTACTATCGGCAATTTCTTTTTGGCCTCCGAATGAAAAAGACGAACCTATACTTCCCTTTAGAAAAATATCATTTAAGATCAACTGATGTCTTCGAGCTATTGTGAATGTCATGTTCATTCGATTATTTGAGGTTTTTGCGGCTAACTTGTTCGGTCGATGTTTAGCTTCAAAGCGCATAGAAGACAGATGCCGTAAGGGACCAAATCGTAACATTGCGGAGTGGTAATGCAATAAATTGTGAAACTTGGGTTTAAGAGATTGTTCGAACAATGTGGTAAACATTTCGCAAAGGTCAGCTACTAAAAACTTAAAAAAGTCAATTTGATCAGGTGCAAAGGCGGGAGATAAGACAAAATCTATAACTTTCATCAATTGAATATATAGTTCCCAATACTTATCGTACCTCGGAACGAAATTGCCGAACATCACCCCAAAATACTTGCAAAATGTGTACATTTCGGCAGCGTTTAAACGTATATTGCCCTTTCGTATATTAGGCATTGCTAGCGTGACCGGTTTATCTTTTTTATCAGGGCCATAGGAAAATGAAGAAATTTTGCTATTAACAATATCGATTGAAAAATATTTCAGTTTATCTACAAAAACTACAAGCAGTGAACACATGATATACTTTGAACAACCTTCGTGTAAGTCGTGCATTACATCAAAACCCATTTGTGAAAATAAACTAAAATTTTCTATCTGAAGCCATGTACAATTCTCTTTCACGCCTGTCAGAGATGGATTGTTCGTATTTAAATCTTCCTGATAGTTAGAGTCCGTTCTTAGAAGAGATGTATTTTCATAGAATTGCTTTTGCATTAGTTTCTTTTCTACTTTACAAGTACGACAAGGGAAGTTGCCCGAGAAGCTTTCAACAAAGCCTAAAACACTGTGCAAACCTAAATTATCTCCCAAAATGAGTGCCAATTCAAAGTAAACGGTTCCTTTAAAATTTGGTAGATCGAATGATATTCCGTTTCGAATTAAGTCATTGAACTGATCAATTAGAGGCTGGAATATTATTTTATTTCCAAATTCGACTCTGTCATTAGAATGATATAATAAAGTCAAAAAAATGTTAGACAATTGGGAGGCATAATAGTAAGGCAGACAAGGAAGAGAAATGTAGGCTGCCCCCAATTTATGTATGCCACTATGACTCCCCAAAGGGTTCAAAGTCTCAAAATCATCTATTTGCAAAAATACTGGCATGACTAATTTTTCTCCATGAAATCTCTGTCTCCAAAATGAACCATGCATAAAATGTTCCACACTGACTGATGCGTCATGGTTCATTAGTTTTTTCATATTATCTATCGTCTGACATAGCAACCGAGGCAAAGAAAAAAATTTGTGCAAAACCGCTTTCATTTGTATTTTATGCGCCACGCAATCTACTGCTTGATAAAAACTGCTTCCATTTTTTTTTACAAAATCAAATCTGCGACCCACCACATAAGGCTCAGGATTAATTAAGGACCCTTTTCCTTCAAAGTACTTCAATCTATGGTGCATTGAATTAAACATTTTTAAATCACTTATAATGTTTTCCGTAGCAGAGCCGGGCGTCATCGGTAATAAAGGCTTGATAGATAAGTTGAAAATGTTTTCAATACCGTTATAAACTGTATCTGACACATTTATCGGCAATTGAGGATTACTATAAAGGGATGAAAACAGTTGAGCCATGGTTTTGCTCAGTGAAACAGTATTCAAATTAATGTTTACATATTTTGCTTTGATAGCTTCATTTTCTAGTTTAGAAACTATTTTATCATCATTTTGTAACCCAGCTGGTGTAGTGCGCATATGTGAAGTGTCCATATTGGATGAAATTGCTTCAGGGGCTTGGGCCTCTGAATGGTCTTTCAAATAATGACGTCTAAACGAGTTGTAAAGTTGATACCTTCTTCCGCAACCAATAGTTGGACAGAAATAGACCTGGCCAGGATGATAAATAGTGTAGTGGTTTTTAAATTGTCTTAAATTAAGAAGAGACCGTTTACATAACACGCATTGCACCATCGTGTCTATTTAAAACAGATGCGAGTAAATCTAACATCGGAGTACCTTCCGTGTCATACTTGCTTTTCATGAGATATATACTTCTTTGAACGAACATCCAAATAGGTGCACATTCTTTCGGGTAAGGTAAATCTAATGCCCACAATATTTTAAAAGCATTCGTAATAACATCACACACATTGGAGAAGGTGTACCGAATGTCTTTTGATATAATTAAATCGTACTGCGCAACATCCTTCCAACTGGGGCCAACAGCAATAATATACGGAAGCACATGTATGTTTTTCTCTGTAAGTTTAGCTTCTCTCTCAGAACAATGGGTTTCGAGGTCTGATACAGACGGTACTAAACTTATGAAGGCGCTGCTTACTTCTGTACGCGAGGGGTTCCACTGTTTCTTGACACCTTTCACCGGTATCGTATGCATCTGCTTGAGCAGCAGCGGAATTGACAGGAAGGCCGCAACGTTCGCTGGTTCTTCTCCCACTGCAAATATAAATTTTACAAATAAATAAAATATATCATCACTCGTCTGTTCGTCTCGCACTCAAAATATACCGGATTATTCGGCCATGACTGCCGTAACTCTAGAAGTAGTTGAGGAGATTTAATTTGATAAATATTTTTAATAAGTAAGACTTTTTTGTAAGCATTATTAAGATCTACAACTTTTCTCTAGAACTTAATCATATATCTCTCATCGTTAAGGCAGCGTTCGTTAGAAACGTTTTCGTTCGACCGTTTTTTCCGACTTACTTTGAAAATCCGACTACCACGAAAAAGTCTTCTCATTTCTCGGATTAATATATAGCCTATGACACTCACAAATAACGTGGCTTTCTATTGGTAAAATAACTTTCAAAATCAGTTCAGTAGATCCAGAGATTACTTCCTACAACGTCACAAACTTTACCTCTTTATAATATTAGTATAGATAAGGGCTGTTAAAGAAGAAGAAGAAGAAGACAGATTTTAATAGAACAATTAAATGGCCAGGACTTAAGTTAAGGTATTATTTAGAACTAAACATTACTTACAGGTTGCAAGATCCAAGACAGATTGAATATCAACTCTGCGTATGAACTCTTGGGCCTTCTCGTCCAATAATGTTAGTAGGCGAGTCTTCACTGTTGGGAATCTTTCTTCGAATTTCCTTTTTGCTTCTCCATATATTGAATTGAAGTCACTGGCGAACTGCACAAAAAAAAATGTTGTATTTACTTATATAAACTTACATCATACTAATATATTTACTATTGCGTTATGTTTTACACAACAATTCTGCATCTAGATACAGGCATTAGAGGCCCCGTTAGATGTGCATAGCGCCTGAGCTGTGTTGATCCTAAGCTGTTGTTTTTCAATGTTCTATTATTTGCTGAGTGACATTGTAATTACTTTTTAATTGTGCAAGCATTAAATAAGTAAATAAAAAAATAATACATAATACACTCAAATGCTTACAATGACGCTACAGGAGCATATTCCAATGTGCGTTTTATTTCTTTTTTTTATTCTATATAATAGTGACACTGGCTACATTTTGCAGAACACATCGACGAGTCATCGATTGCACATTATCTGCTGAAAGCCCACAAAAACGCAATGACTTAATTGAACTTAATTGAATTTCGATTAGCAGCGGTTAGTAGCAAGCTGTCAAACGTAGCTGTCATTCGGATTGTTTACAACGTTTTTGAACACAACATGGAAATCGAAAATAATTACGAATATAATAACATGATACTCTTTGAAAATAATCTCAAAAAAGACAAAATAGAAAAAGCGCGTTCAGCAGAATTGCATCGATGCCGCGTGATCGATGTCTTAGCGGTTAGATCCGCAAAATGTAGCCACTGTATTAAATTTGCAACAAGTGAGAAATGTCGCATGTTGATAAGCTTACAAAATTACTCACCAATTCATAGCCCCATGGAGATTGTATCGCTGGGAATGTTTTGCAGTAAGCTATATAGTCGCTTCCCTCTAGGATGGCTACCCGCTCGCGCAGAGTATTATGCCATTTAGATTTAGCGAGATCTCGGGGTGATGAGGAGACTTTGAGCCACTGCACGTCATCTTGAGACGAGGCCTCCTCATTCTGAAGTTGTTGAAGCAAGTTGAAGTTTTCAGGCAAAGGTCGTGTTCTACCAGGCGTGTCGCTTGTACGCCTTTTCTTCTTTTTATTTTCGCTGTCGCTGCTGTATTCACTACTGCGGCTCTCGCTGCGGCGGGGTTCTGATGGAGTTGACAGGTTTCTTCTAACTGTGATTAGTCGGTTGATAATGAGGCCACTGGCCTGTATAGCCCGACCTTCAACTATTCGAAAGGGGCTGTAATATACGGAGTTTGTTTCTTCCGGAAATAGAGATACAATCTCTTTGGTCCAGTTTTCCCATACTTCTTTTCGTATCGGGTCCGTAACTTTTTTTAGTTTGCGTACTTCTGACTCCACGATGACAGCAGTGATGATTTTTCGGTCCCGTGTCGTTAAAACTTGTTTTTTAAGAAGCGGCTTTCCTGCTGTGGTGGACTCCAACATTGATCGGAGTGTTGTTCCTACCAGGATTGTAGTAAAGTCGATAATTGACACTTCTTCATCAAAATGTGTGAGTTCCTTTTCCTGAAATTAAAAAAATTTATATAATTCTCTACTTATTTTATTTCTCGTCATTTTATAGTATTCAAAAGCGGCCGTAGTCCACGAGACTGCACGAGATCACATTCTGTTCCATCCAATAACAGTTTTTATTTAAAGCCAGTTTTATAATTTTTCTAACTCACCGCCGCCCTGGCAGATGATGAACCGGCTACAGCAGGTGACAAAAACTTCTCTGTAGCATCAATCTGAGTATTAAACGAAGAGACAGTGTGTTGAGGACCCTCCTGTAACAAAAAAATATCCAGCCTTATTGAAGGTTCAATATCATATTATGCTATGACAGGAAATATACTACAGTTAAAACTAAATTGCAATTAATTCAGTTTATTTTACCAAGAGACATTCAATTATATTCGATACAAGCAAAATTTGTTATTTTTAAATTACTGTGAAAATTTTAATTTATTTATTTAAAATGGTGCATGAAATCTACACAAACCTCATGTGGAGTCATACACCATGATGACGGTGAGGGAGTGCAAGATGACGGTGAGGAAGTGCGCGATGTCGACACGAACGACTTTTGCCTAAATGGAGCAGCGACAGAAGTGCGAACGGTTCTTTCATTAAGAACGCTAACCTTGCATAGGTCACTTTCCTTCTTCTGTAAATAAAGGAAATTACTATAATATCTGTAAATAACATAATTACGTAGACTTCGGATAGCCAACCGGACGTCTTGCCGACCGCAATGTGCGTGGGAGTGCAATCGGAACGAAAACCGATAATGTCACGAACATTATGGCACAAGTGTACATCGGAGTGTCGCAAAGTGTTTTATGATTTAAAACTTTACAAACCGTCGAAAAGACAAGTTTGATGCGAACTGACTTTTATCTGAATTTTATTGCAACAGGCATGCAAGGAGCAACCATCAGAACTACTCACGCGGTCCAGTGCTATGCGAAGCTTTCCTTTATCTACGACCTGTGGAACCAAGCTGTAAAGCTCGTGATCGTTAGCGTGCAGCAGAAAGTCTAAATCTGCACCCTGATCTAGAAAAAAAACAATCTATTATAGCCACTCCGTTAAGTCGGAATTATTCTACTTTTGGTACCTCGTCTAGTTTTCAAAAAAAAAATACACACTACTAAATTCAATCATTGCAGTGCTAAATCTGTTAAAAAATAAGGTCGGTTTTTTTTAATTTAATTTATTTTTATTTTGTAAATTAGTTTTATCATGGTTCTTAAAAAAAACTAACCTAACCTACTGTCACATAGGTGTTAATAAATTGTTTTAAAAAACTAACTTAACCTACCGAAATGTATAGAGTTGACACTTTTTAAATACCTATATCTCATTTATTGAGTCCGTTAACTCCTCGAGCGCTAACGTTTGAATTGTAGTGTCTCTTAGAGAACGAGAAGAAGAATAAATCACAATAAAAAGATAGCGTTTCAGAAAAACGACGATTAAGGGGCGAACACATTGCACTATCGGACGCGTTTGCTGCCGTGGCTTAGGACAGTATGTACAGTCGTCCGAAGCCTCAAGGTCGCGATAATAGGACGATTTCTATATAGGACGATAATAGGACGCGATAATATAGGACGGCTCAATAGAAATTCATTACACAGATCGCGCCCGACACATGGCCGCGGCAGCCGACGCGTTCGATGTGTTCACCCTTTATTCCGAAACTACTGATCATATTAAGAAGACCTGATTTTATTATTATTCTAGATTATTGATCTTTCAATATCATTCGACTATATTCACCACGCTGACTCGATAAATATTTTTTTCAAAAAACTTACCTTGTAGTGTGGAAAACAGGTGTACGAGGTTGTTCGATATTAAGAAGTCAAACAGTAGCTGCTGTTCTTTCTCCATTTTTCTGAGATGTCGCCACTTAATCACTGATTGCACTTTTGAACAGTTCGGAGTTGTGCTTTTAATTCTTTCTTGAAAATACGACGCCGTAAAATGCACTTGATCAGAGCGAGCGCTCCGCCCGCGCCCTTGTTACAGACTGGAATCAACTGGAATAGCGTCGCAAACAAACAGCCGAGCGGCGAGCGTGTCGCGACTTGCGCGCGCGGCGGGATTTTGACAACGTTTAGGAAAGCCCCCAACTTTGTAGAAAATAAACGTTGCGGTTTTGACAATTATAGTTTGAGTTTTTCTCAAACCTATCTGCCATTGAGAAAAAATCTACGTCAAAGTTGTGTTAATATCAATTTAAAAACATTGAGGAATTATGAAAACATTGCCTTATTCACAACTTACGTAGTTACTAGCTAGCGTTGCTAGTAAAAGTTGCTAGCGCGGCAACGTATAAAATCAATGTCTCGCTTACATTGTGGAACTGACAAACCAACTATGTTAATCATGGACATTGCTAATTTATCCACAACATTAAAAAAGCAATGTTCCGCTTACATTGTGAAACTCACAATACTCACCTATGTGAATTCCACAGATTAGCACATTGCTAATTTATCAAAGTACCGTAAAGTTGCCATCGTCGCAATGTATAAAATCAATATTCTGCTTACATTGTGAAAATCACAATCTTTAACTATGTGAATTCCGCAGATTAGCACGTTGTCAATTTATCAAAGTAGCGGAACATTGCTATCGCCGCAACGTATAAAATCAATGTTACGTTTACATTGTTAAACTCACAAGCTGTAAAATTGTTAACCCCGCAGTTTAGAGCATTGAGGTAATAACAATGTCGAAAAAAATTGTTAGCGCCACAATTTTATATTGTTGATTCCGCAATTTTTGCATTCGACAAAGTAAGCGTTGCTGACCCCGCAAAGGGTAATTTGTCATTGCCACAATATTCTATGGTTAATTTCGCAATTTTTCGCTCGCAATGTAAAAATGCAGCGTTGTCTAGTAAAAATTTCTCTGAGTGTAGTCGCGTATACTATGCGTGATTTGTGAAGTGAGGTGTAGAGCGCGAGTACTTGATAATGCGCGGTTACTGCCCTCCAGGGAATGATGAAGATGTGTAGCGCGATAACTGCCCAACAGGAATGATATTGATCGATCGAAATGTACTGCGTTTTATATTGTAAGCAGTGACGCAATAGTTGTGAGTGGGGTAAGAAATGTGTTTTAATTTCGTATCGATCAAAAGAAATGACATTAGTCATCACCTGACTGTGCGTAAAATGCCGAATTTAGTTGGAAATCAACTGCAGCTGGCTCGTGTGTATTTGAGCGAATTTGCGGTTTCGATTCTGTAGAAATTACTTTTTTGTTGTGGGTATGTTGGACTGAAGCTTCAACAAGGCATTAAACTGATTTCGAAAACTTTCAGGCGCGATTACTTCTACGATGTAAGCGGTGAGTGTGTTTTATTAAAATTTAATTATGTTGACTGGTTTATTCTCTAGCGTCGCAATTAGCCATATTTTTATTTAGGCCCAAAGTTAATTAGGTAATACATATAAAATTTAATTTGGCATTTTTACTGACACAACCGTGGCACTCCAATAAGACTCAGGAAGTGAGCTCGCCTTATCACAGGAGTGCCTAGCAAGGCGGGCTCGGTTTCACTTTACTCGGCACATTAGGAATAATTTTATGCATTTTAACATATAATTTATGCTTAATTTGGCCTGGGCACAGACAGATGTATGCTTAAATTTAGAAGCATATAGCGGTATTTTCTGAATTGTACATTATATTTCTTTTGTGCTATTGCGTTTGAGTGTTCATGTAACGAATAAATAAATAAATTACAATTAATTTAAACGTGAGAGCGCTCTGAGAGTTACGCTAAATATGCTTTACCATTAACACCCTTATACCACACCTGCGCAAAGACGGTTATTCTGTGCTAGTATGAGATCGAACGTTCAGTATGCGCCGGGTCGCTGGCGCGAGCGGACGTGGAATCGGTGCCTGACGCTTCGTCAACGCTGGATTTTTATTGGTCAAATCCTACAAAATTGATCCCGCCTATTTCTTTGCGTGTTCGCCCATTTCGCTTTTCGAGTTTTGCAAGCACAAAAATACGCCGGATGATGTTTTATATATAAAGATAAATTTCATTGAAGTATTTTTTTAAATTTATAGCGTTCTTATTAAACGTAAAGGCCATGGAATACGGGTCTTCACAAAACAGTACATAAATTGTGTTATTCTGAAGCAGTCCCTATTGTTATACTGCCTATGCTTTCGCCGCTGTAAAACTCCTGAAAAAGAACAGGCAAGAAATATGAAGGCGGCATCCGATGCAAAGCACGAAATTACTCGCGCGAGGCACTTTGACGGCGCTAATCAACAAAATGACAAGGCATATTGTAATTACTGAGCTGCGACCTGTGCAGGCTGCAGAGATAAATTAGAAAAGCGAGAATAAATGAACGAAATATTGCTTCAAAGAAATACGACTACCATAACAACCATAACTACACACATATATTTTTAAACCTACACAATACACCACCCTAGGAAATCGTTCAAATTATAAAATATAATATCACAAGAAGATTCCAAGGTACAAAAGAAAAATAATAACTCGAATACTTCATTAGTGAGTAAATTTTTAGTGAGTTTTTATATCAGAGGAACTGGAATAACCCTTGGAGTAAATGGGTATTTTCATGGATGCATCTGTCTTTTTTGCAGTATTTTCGGCGACATCGACGGCGCTCGACTTAAAGTACTATAACTACGAAACTACTACAATCATAAAAAGAACAACTGCACAATGATTGCATTGAAATTTCGAATATAGAAAATTGAAATATCATTCTGTAAAACAATTAGATAATTATGAATAAATATGAGAACGTCAAAGTGAAAAAAACGCGCGACCAGATTTGGTCGACTCGTACTCAACGGATAATTGTTTCGCGACCAGATTTGGTTGACTCATACTCAACGGGTTAATCATTGCGACATTTTATGTGAGTACATATTACCATTAATTATAAAGAGCATTAGAATCTTCAATGTCCATGGGCGCCGCCAGGATTACTTTCAGGGAGGTTCATCTGCATCTACACACTATTTATTTATTTATTTAAGAATTAATTACTATAAAACATTGATTAGCATACAAAAATAACAGGAACCGAATGGCAAAACCTTAACCTTTCGCTTATTTGTTTCTGTCACCCAACTGGGACTAGCCCGTTCTAGGGTGGACAGGCCTCTAATATTACAATCAAGTTTGCTTGATTGCTTGATTTCTTACAAATGTACAAGTTTTAGTAAAAAGCTAATAACACTAAATTTCCCTAAAATGTGGTCTTTAAAATAAAATACACACATTAAAAAATAATAATAAAAAAATAATAAAAGATCACATAATAAAAAAATGCAATTCCATTATATAATCGGCAATAAATATAATATAAAATTCGATTACATAATATAAATAAAGTTATATGTGAGAAAAGAAAGAAACAGTCATTAATATTTAATATATGTTAAGTAATATAGATTTAATATAAAAATACCTAGTCAAAAAAATTCAATTCATTGTCAAAGTCAAATAATTTTTGGTAGTTAGTTCAATGTTAAAATATACTCAACATACATGTTTAAAACTATGTTAATAATAATTTGTGCACCTAAGTTTTATTAGACTATTATTTCTAGCATTTGATGTATGGTTAGTCTGTCATGATTTGATAACCATTTCTTTAATTTATTTTTGAATTCCCTAAATGTCAATTTCATTTTTATTTCCATATTGATCAGATTGTAAAATCTCGGCGCAATCAAAGAGTAATGTCTTTGTCCAAATGATGTTTTCCTTCTGGGTATTATAAAGCTATTTTCTAAAACTTGTCTCGTTGGTCGCCGGTTCTGAATTACTCCTAAATTTGAGTTATTGTCTAGAAATAGCCTTAAGAGAGAAGTTTTTAGAAAAAGTTGCCTACATTCAAGAACTTTAACTATACTATTAACTAATAAAATAGAAAAGAGTAGAGAAGGATACTAAATTTAATGACATGGTGTTGACCAAATATAATTCAGCTGAATTCAGCTTTTTATTAAAAAAAAAATAATTATATGCATTTGTTTTTATTTTATAATTATTTTCTACTGGTTTTATTATTTGATGATTATTTTGATTTTTTAATGGTTATTTAGTTTAATTTATTTAATAGATTTTTAAATTTATTAATTAACTGTAACTATTTCTTAACATCATTTTCATAAAATTTAATTTTATAATTTGTAATTTGAAATAATATTACATTAAATTGGCGTTTTCCTTGGAACAGGCACTTAGTCAGAAGTGGCGCAAAATCATTGTCTAAAAATAATTCCTAAATATATTGTTTAAATAGATAAATAAATAAAATAAATAAAAACTCAGGAGTAAGCAGCGCCTTCGGCGCGTCCCCCGCGTAGAGTTAAAAATATATTCTGACAATAATCTTCCGTATCTTAGTATCGAAATCTGTATCTTAGTAGTCGTGGTAGCGAACGGTTTCGTGCAGCTTAGGCCATAAGATCCAATCTGTTCTCGGATCGGACAACTCACGATTCAGCTCCTATTCAGAAGCCTCCTCGTGTGGAAGGCTACCCCGGGTGAGACTGTCGCGTCTCAGGCCTCACGGCTGGGGGATCGGGTTCTCCTGGTGGGATTGCCTCCACGGTTCGGCGACGCCAATCGGTTGTGCATTCTGACTAATTGCTGAAGGAGTCTGGAGACTATGGAAAATTAGTCTCCAGTCTATTAAGCAGCGGGGGTGGATGTTGTCCTGTCGTCAGATGACCATTAAGCTACCTAATTCTGAATTTAGAGCCGGGAAAAAGATGTTTTTGGTCCTCGAAGGATTCAAACCGAATCACCTCTGAACATTCGGCAGGTAGAGGTCGCGCAAGTGACTTCGAACCCGAGACCAGTCGGGTGGTTAGAGATATCCTGATGGTTTATTCCAGATGGAGATATCCTTCCAAAACTAGTAGTCAGGGGAGGAGGCTGCCAACTGGATACCTTTTCTCGGTGCCTCGCCGTAAGTCGTTGGTCTCTGGCGGGCTTGTAAGACAATAGATTATATTGTCTATTAGTCTTCTACGCTCATCCCACGGCTGAAAGAACGATCACATATCATTATACCAGCCTGGGGTGACGGGTTCGCCAGTTGTAGTCGACAACGCTCTGCTGTATCTTAGTCGTCAATGCTCTGATTTTATCGGTCTTAGAATATGGCGACTGTGTACGGCCCTTGTTTGTATAATAATACTGGGTATTGTTTTTTGCTGCGAGCCTGCATGCTCAACATGAAACAGAAAGCAACTGCACCTTCCTTCCACGGTCGCTAAAGTACTACGAACTCAGCAGTCGCGTTACTTATATTCGTTGATGACCTGATCTTGTTATCGTCATGCCTACTCCACACGAGCAGGTAACTATTATTCCGAAGTATAAAGTCACACGTTTTTAAGGAAGTTTTTGCTATTAATTATCGATTTTTATGGAATCTGAAGGGTGCGACACTACACTCGGTCATTCAATATACATATTCAAAACTGAATTTAAGGAAGAACTTGGTCTAATTATCGATGAACATTTCTCCTGGCAACCACACGTGGACGAGGTAAGTCGTAAAATATTTGCTAGTTTTCACCCTCTGCAAACACAGAAGATTTCTTCCTATGGACACAATAAAATCTCTTGCACAGTCTCTCCTCTTAGCTTTCCTTGACTATGCAGATGTGGCTTATCTCGATTTATCAGAGGAACTGCTCAACAAACTTGAACGTTTGCAAAATGTATGCATACAATTCATCTTCGGTCTATGTACGTAAGTATGATCACGTGTCCGACTATAGGGTACAGTTAAAGTGGTTGCCAGTACGCCAAAGAAGAAATGTTCATATACTTGCTCCCCTATATCGTGTACTCTCCCAAATAACACCATTCTATCTCCACGAGCTTTTTGAACCACTAAGTTCATACGGTCTCGTACTTCGGTCAGCCTCTGACAGTTTATTAAAAATTCCGAGTCATAATAGTGATTTCTATTCCTATTCTTTCTGTGTCCATGGTGCAAGACTCTGGAACGATCTCCCAGCAAATACACGAAACTCGCTTTCTTTACCATCGTTTAAGACTCACCAAGGATTACTACCTTTCTAAGAAGTAACCAGTTCTTCCCTTTCTCTCCTGTTCCTCTCCCAATTTTCTCTTCTCGGGCATTATTAGTTTTAAATTCTTCCACTTGTCTGTATGTTATGTAATAATCTTTATTTTTACAATGCGCGCATGTACCACTATGTTTAGGTTAGTTGTAAGACATTGCCATGTGGCAATAAGCTCGTGTTTTTGTTTACGAATTAAGTGCAAATAAAGAGTTTATTATTATGATTATTTTTATTGAGAACTGTTTAAAAAGGACCAGTCAACTAATATAAGTTAGAGTTATATACATCATTAGCATTGTTTTATGTTATTATTATTTTATTACCTTTTAATAAAATATAGGTACCGGTACCGATATGTGCTGAAAGCCAGGATTATTTCATCAGTGTCATCCTGATTTGCGGCGTTCCTAGTCTCTCTATGAAGACTTTATCAAAATTTGTTATATGTACTATTTTTATATTAGCGGTTTCTATTATTTTAATTATCTACTGCAAATAAAGAAATAAAATAATATTTATTATTATTGTGATAATGAGATAAAACAAAGTCCACACTCCGCGAAACTGACATTCCGACACAGTCTAATTTCACATTATTTTTCATTCACTTTCCTCACGAGTTTTTCAAGTGCTTTTTCAAGTTTTAATTAGAAAGGCAAAGTGCCTTTCTAATTAAAACTTCCGGTGCTACTAATTAGAAATAAATGATAGATCAATCTGAAGAGCTGTAACCTTTCTTCAAGTACCATTATTATCCTTCGCATACTACCCTCTTTATTAAATTTTAATAGTGTAAATCGGACTTTCTGTTACTAAGGTTACTTTCTTTTCTAGCCTAATTTTTGACTCAATGAGTATATCAACAAAGCAATTTTTGTGCCTCCGGTGATCTGTGCTACTCGTGAAAACGTAATAAAAAAAATTTTTCATTGAATGCCTAAAGGTGAGGTCAATTAATTGTAAAATGTACCAACAGAGGGCGCTGCCTGACTTTTAAAGAGCGCTGTCTGTCACTTCGTGTTTTTAAATAATATATTAGAAAAATGTGATTTGAATAATTAGTGTTTTTAATAGCACAAGTGTATTTCTTTCAATGAATCTGGTGCCAAAACTCGGGAATGAGAAAAGCACTTGAAAAACTCGTGAGGAAAGTGAATGAAAAATAATGTGAAATTAGACTGTGTCGGAATGTCAGTTTCGCGGAGTGTGGACTTTGTTTTATCTCATTATCACAATAATAATAAATATTATTTTATTTCTTTATTTGCAGTAGATAATTAAAATAATAGAAACCGCTAATATAAAAATAGTACATATAACAAATTTTGATAAAGTCTTCATAGAGAGACTAGGAACGCCGCAAATCAGGATGACACTGATGAAATAAGCCTGGCTTTCAGCACATATCGGTACCGGTACCTATATTTTATTAAAAGGTAATAAAATAATAATAACATAAAACAATGCTAATGATGTATATAACTCTAACTTATATTATTTGACTGGTCCTTTTTAAACAGTTCTCAATAAAAATAATCATAATAATAAACTCTTTATTTGCACTTAATTCGTAAACAAAAACACGAGCTTATTGCCACATGGCAATGTCTTACAACTAACCTAAACATAGTGGTACATGCGCGCATTGTAAAAATAAAGATTATTACATAACATACAGACAAGTGGAAGAATTTAAAACTAATAATGCCCGAGAAGAGAAAATTGGGAGAGGAACAGGAGAGAAAGGGAAGAACTGGTTACTTCTTAGAAAGGTAGTAATCCTTGGTGAGTCTTAAACGATGGTAAAGAAAGCGAGTTTCGTGTATTTGCTGGGAGATCGTTCCAGAGTCTTGCACCATGGACACAGAAAGAATAGGAATAGAAATCACTATTATGACTCGGAATTTTTAATAAACTGTCAGAGGCTGACCGAAGTACGAGACCGTATGAACTTAGTGGTTCAAAAAGCTCGTGGAGATAGAATGGTGTTATTTGGGAGAGTACACGATATAGGGGAGCAAGTATATGAACATTTCTTCTTTGGCTTACTGGCAACCACTTTAACTGTACCCTATAGTCGGACACGTGATCATACTTACGTAGACCGAAGATGAATTGTATGCATACATTTTGCAAACGTTCAAGTTTGTTGAGCAGTTCCTCTGATAAATCGAGATAAGCCACATCTGCATAGTCAAGGAAAGCTAAGAGGAGAGACTGTGCAAGAGATTTTATTGTGTCCATAGGAAGAAATCTTCTGTGTTTGCAGAGGGTGAAAACTAGCAAATATTTTACGACTTACCTCGTCCACGTGTGGTTGCCAGGAGAAATGTTCATCGATAATTAGACCAAGTTCTTCCTGAAATTCAGTTTTGAATATGTATATTGAATGACCGAGTGTAGTGTCGCACCCTTCAGATTCCATAAAAATCGATAATTAATAGCAAAAACTTCCTTAAAAACGTGTGACTTTATACTTCGGAATAATAGTTACCTGCTCGTGTGGAGTAGGCATGACGATAACAAGATCAGGTCATCAACGAATATAAGTAACGCGACTGCTGAGTTCGTAGTACTTTAGCGACCGTGGAAGGAAGGTGCAGTTGCTTTCTGTTTCATGTTGAGCATGCAGGCTCGCAGCAAAAAACAATACCCAGTATTATTATACAAACAAGGGCCGTACACAGTCGCCATATTCTAAGACCGATAAAATCAGAGCATTGACGACTAAGATACAGCAGAGCGTTGTCGACTACAACTGGCGAACCCGTCACCCCAGGCTGGTATAATGATATGTGATCGTTCTTTCAGCCGTGGGATGAGCGTAGAAGACTAATAGACAATATAATCTATTGTCTTACAAGCCCGCCAGAGACCAACGACTTACGGCGAGGCACCGAGAAAAGGTATCCAGTTGGCAGCCTCCTCCCCTGACTACCAGTTTTGGAAGGATATCTCCATCTGGAATAAACCATCAGGATATCTCTAACCACCCGACTGGTCTCGGGTTCGAAGTCACTTGCGCGACCTCTACCTGCCGAATGTTCAGAGGTGATTCGGTTTGAATCCTTCGAGGACCAAAAACATCTTTTTCACGGCTCTAAATTCAGAATTAGGTAGCTTAATGGTCATCTGACGACAGGACAACATCCACCCCCGCTGCTTAATAGACTGGAGACTAATTTTCCATAGTCTCCAGACTCCTTCAGCAATTAGTCAGAATGCACAACCGATTGGCGTCGCCGAACCGTCCAGTAGTGCCGGGAGGCAATCCCACCAGGAGAAACCGATCCACCAGCCGTGAGGCCTGAGACGCGACAGTCTCACCCGGGGTAGCCTTCCACACGAGGAGGCTTCTGAATAGGAGCTGAATCGTGAGTTGTCCGATCCGAGAACAGATTGGATCTTATGGCCTAAGCTGCACGAAACCGTTCGCTACCACGACTACTAAGATACAGATTTCGATACTAAGATACGGAAGATTATTATAAAATCGAAGACTATCGCGGTTGTTTGACATTATAAATAGGATAGAAAACGAAATTACCGCGTGAAATTTGTAGGACCCGACGTTAACGGTGGTGGGGGGCCGAGCCCGCCCCCCCACCACCGTTATAACCTACGCAGTGGCGGCAGCGGTTTGCGGCCTACCCGCAAAACAACGGACTGACAGCTCTTTAGTCTACCCTAGACAACGGCGGCTGCAACGTCACCGAAACGTCGGGTCCTACAAATTTCACGCGGTAATTTCGTTTTCTATCCTATTTATAACGGAAGATTATTGTCAGAATATATTTTTAACTCTACGCGGGGGACGCGCCGAAGGCGCTGCTTACTCCTGAGTTTTTATTTATTTTATTTATTTATCTATTTAAACAATATATTTAGGAATTATTTTTAGACAATGATTTTGCGCCACTTCTGACTAAGTGCCTGTTCCAAGTAAAACGCCAATTTAATGTACATAATATTATTTCAAATTTTAAATTATAAAATTAAATTTTATGAAAATGATGTTAAAAAATAGTTACAGTTAATTAATAAATTTAAAAATCTATTAAATAAATTAAACTAAATAACCATTAAAAAATCAAAATAATCATCAAATAATAAAACCAGTAGAAAATAATTATAAAATAAAAACAAATGCATATAATTAATTTTTTTTTAATAAAAAGCTGAATTCAGCTGAATTATACAATAAATATTTACATAGAAAGTTATATTTCACTCACAATTAGGATGGTATAATAAACACAAGTCTTGATATAGCATCTGAGACAACTACCGTCTCGGCGGTAGGGGGGGGGGGGCGGTGGATTTAAGTAGGCAACGCCATCGTCTCTAGGGAAGTTTTAGAATTTCGAAGTCTCGCATTCATGCGCTTCGACCGACTGTTGCTTCGATTGATTGACCGATTTGACCCTAATATTAGTAATGTGTAGACATTGTGCTCAAATTGTGTTGAGTTTTCACGCAAAATAATTTAAATCCACTCCTGAAAAGTTTACCCCTCGAGACTTGCGTGTTTTCTCAAATGAATGATTTAAGCAGTCACCCGAATTTAACCGATTACATTCAAATCGTGTTTTGTATGAAGGGAACCCACTGTTGCCAGTCAGTTGTAGCTGATCGGCTCGATCCACCGTTCTGGGTTAAATATTAAAACGTTAATTATATCGTTTATTGATCTGACGGACGGTTTTACGGATACAAATACCGATAGGTATCCGACGTTTTTAGAAAACGGGCCAGCTCACATTAATTAACCATCAACCAGTAATTAATTCAGTTCAATCCACACTCTAATTAAACTATTTCAAACCATTTAACCCGTAAACTGGTGATATTGAGTCAAATTTATCTAAGTAAATTTTTTTATATATAAAAGTTTGTTATTAGTCTAATTTTGTTTGCTATTAGTCCAATTTTGTGGCCCAACATCGTTTTAACATCTACGTACCTACTGATAATGGTGAATTGTTTGGCACATATAGAAAAGCCTGTAAATGTTTGCCATTGCTAGAGAATGAATGACACTCATTAGAAATACACCCTCCTAGATCCTGTGAGTTTGTTGAATAATCATCAAATACGAACAATGTTTTTGATAATTAACTTAGCATGCATTCCGTCGAAACGGATTGATTTGTGGACCAAACACAAATATTACATATCTGTTGCAAAGGATGCGTACCAGAATATCATATCCAGACTTGCAACTGAGCGAGGAAATTCACAACGAAGCATTTATATTAACTGAGGAAATGTGCTTGATGATATCAAACAAGGTATTCGGTTAGCTAGGTATGACAGCACCAAATCGTACGTGGCACGATGGATGTATACAAGGTTTGAAACGCGAAAATAATATGATTCCGATGCATTGTAAGAATCAGTTCGAACGAACGTTCTGCTGTTGAATCGGCAACACAAATATGCAAACGGCACTCTCATGAAAGTTGTGAATGATGGAATAGGAGTGATTTTCCTCTTGGACGCTCCCGGTGGAGCTAGAAAACTTTATGATCGCATTAATTTAGGCAACGATTCGCTTTCAGAAAGTATTTCCACTTGCACTTGCTTCAACAGGAATTGCACCCATATCGTTGAAAGGCGGTCGAGCATCTCATTCAACGCTCAAGTTGCTGTTGAATATTCAATTCGAAATTTAAATTCTAAGTGTCAACATATATTTTCAAATTTTTTCAACAATAAATAATAATTAAATAATAAATTTAGTGAATATAGTGTAATTCGGCGGTTAAGTAACCCGACCAGGTTGCCACAAGCCTAGAAAATGGAAATATTTTCCTGAAAGTGTGGAGCTCGCCAAGACGTGTGGTCGACGTGGCGGCTATCGGGCTAAATACCTCCAATCATGATGAACAGTACAACCTTATGACATCAAGAAGACAGCTGGACCTGTCTGGATGAGGGAAACGGACAACCGATCCGGATGGAGAGTGATTGGAGAGGCGTATGCCCAACGGTGGGCGAATGCGCGCTGATTAAGAAGAAGAAGAAATTCAAATCGATGAAACTCCAAATTCCAACCTTTCGAAAAACTGTGCAATGGACAAAGTTTTGCAGCAATGCAAATCGATCGTTTGGGATAGGGGGGGATGGGGTTGCGAGGAAAGGGGTATAAGGGGAGGGGAGAGGTTTGGGGGAAGGGTGTATGTAGGGGGTTGTGAGGTTAATGGTTTGTTGCAGGAGGGGGGAGGATCGGAGTTTATATATTTATTTATTTAACAGGGAAAACATACAGCGCTACAAAAAAATATTACAATTACATTAAATACAATATTTCTGGCCGATGACATGCTTCCAACGATAGTTTTAGTTAATTAAGTTTCCAATACGCACAGTGCATACTGTGGGGGTTGGGAGAGGAAAAGGGAAAGAAAAGGAAGGTATGGGTGTCAATAGATTTTAAGTATTAATGTACAGTACAAAAAATAAGAAAATTTACTGCATCATATAAACCTTTTTTAATGAAGTTGTGTTTTTGCTGAGAAAGTCTTAAAGTGAGACAACCGTTTTTTTTTACTTTGTTTACATATTCCAACGGCTTTTCACAAATTCACAAAACGATCACAAACAAATTTATTGAAATTTGGATAGGACCACTTCTGTCGGGTCAGCTAGTAGATAATAACATACACTAAACCTATGCCTGATATTGTAATATGTCAAATAATCATATATCACATATAAACATAAGTTTTAAAGTTTGTAATAACATAAAAAAGTCTCAGAAAAAACATATATATAATAATATTAATTAGAACTTAGTTTATGGGTTTTCCATTGTTATTTATCGATCTCCCCTCAATAGAAAAGAAGCAGAGCCGAAGTATTTTATTATAACTTTAGTTAAGATACTTAATGTTATTTTTAACTTTATGTGACCATTTACGGGTTAATTGCGAACTAATGCACTATTTGTGTTTGTGAAACCAGACATTTGACTCTTATAGAGAGCAATCGCCGCGTCGATGGCGGTAACCGCTGACAGCTCCAAATGCACGATAAACCCATTTCGGCATTTAGTCGGACTAACAAACAGTTCGCATCCCCACCGCTTTTGTTTTTCTCGACGGCGCGGGCGGTGTTTCGTTATTAAAAGCAGGCCAAAATAAATATTTCCGCCTATACGCGCGGCCATGCCGGTCATAAGAGGATTTCTCGGGACAATTTTTTTGTGATTTCGCAAAGTGCAACCGAAAAATAGAATATTCTCGAATTTAAAACCCAACGAAGCTTATGCAAAAAGAAAAGAATATCCTCGAATTTTGATTGAAATTATGCCCTTTTACTTTCTCGGCAGAGACAAAGTATTTTGAACCCAGTTCTGTGTTTCTGTGTGTCTGTGTGTCGATTCATCCGATTGAGTTGAGATTCGCCATGCAGGTATTATTTGGTCATGGTAAAAGTTGAAAAGATTGTAGTTACAATCAGTACACCAGAGGGCGCGCTAGTTATACTTCAATTTAGAAATATTGGCTAGAAATTCGGTACACAGGTGCCTTATTGGCCTTATCACGTTGTGAAATTTTGGTTGGAATACCTCATATACACTCGACACAAATAATATTTAAAGTCCACTATATATTAATTAAATAGTAAGGCCTCTAAAAGCGCCGACGCTTGCGATGCGTGGCGTGTTAGAAATTCGAATTCGAAGGGTCGCGGAGACATGCGTTTTCAAATTGATTTTTAAGTTGAATGACAGATTATTTAAAACTATATTTTGTTTTAAATCACCCGACTTAGGTGCTTAAGCAATTAATGGTGTCGTGGATCGGATTTAATTAATCGATATTCAGTTCAAACATCCCTATCAATCTGTAGTCAAATGATTGCTGTAGGTGGATTAAAGTCAAGCATTGTCGACATTCCATCTGGAATCTCTCGATACTCACATTTGAGACCACTTGATTTCAATCGTTATATCAAGGACATTGGCAGATTGGTCTTTAGCGTCGTCAAATACTACAGATGAACCCGCTACCTCAGGCAGGACTGCGGCACCCAGGGTTGGCTTCCAACGAGGGAACTCCTCAACGGTTAACAGCACAGACACGAAATTTTGTATACGCATTCAACTACGCCCATTCTAAGTTTCACTATGCCATGACTGATACACATATTTTAAAAAATTAGGTCAGTTTTTTTGGTTGAAATTTTGATGTTATTTGTTGGGCAGCCGAGTAAAAAACTAAATAATGATAATTCCTCATGGTGAGAATTGAGATAATCAACTAATGTCATTTTTAACTACTCTGTAATACTGTTTGAATTATCGATCTCTTTGTTTACATTTTTTGTACATAGGTACATATTGATTATTCACTATAGTATGTGTCGATGGAAACGATATGAAATAAATATCATCCGCGTTGCGTCGTCAGCTCCCGGGTGGTCATTCGCTCACACGTGCCATTACGCTGAACCCAATATGACGGATAATCGAATCGAGTTTATCTGCGCGAAGCGATCACAAATAAATTAATCGAGTGTCACTTGAATAATAAATCCCTTGAGCCGAATAGACTTTTGTAGCTATAACTGCGACACAGGCATTTGTCCCAGTTATCGTTATCGGTCCGTTAGTTATTCGATTAAAGATTTGTCGCGACCTTTTGTTTTTTAGGATTTATGTTCGAGGGGGAAGGATGACTCAGCGATTTGGCCGGTCGAGGTGAAAAGTGGGCCGAACTTATCTTGTTTTAACAGTTCCATATATAATATTTAGAGTACTAAGGAGCGTAGTACCTTCTGTCGATTGTTTATTTGATTTTGAAACAAGATGAAGTAATTCCAGAGGTTGATTGGAGGTTTGACAAGGGATTGCGTTGTTTGCCTAAATCAATGCGGTATTCACGTGCAATGTCATAAATGCTAACGTTTTTTATCACAAAGGCTGGTATGGCCAACTAGAAATACTGCAGACATTATATTATGTATATTGTACGCTAATATTGTATGTATTGTACAATGTATGTAATTCTGAATAAATATCAAAGCAAATAGAATGTAGACAACTTTAAATAAGCAATTTCCTCTAGCGTACATAGGCATGAATGTTCGTTTACCTATACTATACTAATGTAGACCGAAGACTGGTGATACTTAACTGTTGTCACAGCTGCCACGGATAATGTGTTCGATTGATTGTGTGATTTTAAAGCATTTATATACCAGCTCAGAACTTCGTATATGCAAAAAGAAATTGTTAAACGAAGAAATAGTTAAACCTAGTATCAGATTTATTTTAACATTAAGGGCCGGACCACACGGTGCGGTGCGGTTGCCGCGCTGGGCCTGAGCGGTTCCGCTGCGGCATCCTACGTACAAATATCCATGGTATGTCACACGGTGCGTTCCGGCGTCGCACCGCACGCAAACCGGTAATATGCGTCGGAGCGGCACCGCTCAGTTGTTAAGTGCAGTCGAAGGAGGGTACATGCTTGTCTGTTTAATTTTTTTTCACGTATTTTTCTTAATTTTTAATCGAAGTGTTAAAATGAGTACCAACGAAGAAGATATTGGCATTAACTACCTCATTTCACTAGTTCTACGTACAATTAACTACAACACTATTCGCCCACTGCGGCGTCGTTGTAACGTTGCGGCGTCGCACCGTGCACTGTACGTGTGTACGCCCATACTGCGAAATCTTTGTGGTGCGGCGCCGCATCGCATCGCGTGGACCGGCTCTAATAAGCGGTTTTTTTTGACGTAGGTTTTTGATTTTTTATTATTCAAAATAATAACTTGGCAATAGATAATTCGTCAAAATTTCATTTGGCATTTTAAAAACTACTATACACTAAACCATAAATAACACTTTACCTAGATAGCATTCAAATAAATGAATTCCTAGGTATTTCATACATTACCTAGATAAGTTATGTAAAAAAGCCTTGTTTCATACATTGCCTGAAGACCAAGGAATTGTATACAGTTCTTAGGGATTCTACAGAATCCCTAGATTATATGCATTGTCTGTAACACATCGTCGCCTAACAATTATAACTTGATAACTCGAACATTGGCATTTTTGAGATAAGTATGCCAGAAGATGTAAAAATATCAACTCTATATACCCTTAAAACCAGATAACTGATATTGATAAGTTGAAAATCAGTTCCAGCTATAATACTAAAAATCGATTTATCTCGCAGAAAGTTCGCAGCACTGTCTGCTATCTTAGCGCAAAAACTCGATATCTCCACTTACCTAGGTTAAGGTTATTTAGATCCACTTATTAGTTTCCACAGATCAAAAATTGTGGACGAGTTGAAACTTTAAAAGAAACATTAAAACGCGTTTATCTCAGAATTACTAAATTCTAGTTATCAAGTTATAATTGGAAGGCGACGATATATTCTCATTTGAGCAAAGAATAAAGTGTCAATCAGCAGTTTGAGTCTTCGAAAATCTACTTAATCTTACAAAATTATCTGTTCTCGCAGGCATATCAAAGACAACGGTTGTTTCCCAGGCGTGCTAAAGAAAGTAAGAGATAGCGTTTTCAAGAAGGAAAAGTTTGCAGAAGGACTTCAAGGAGGACGGCGTTGAAAACAATATAAAGAGCCATAGTTAGCCCAAGTGTGGCCGTAGAAGTTTCTTTTTCTTTTGTGCCTTGGTTCTGTATTTTCTGTAGATCAACTTTTCTCTGAGCATCTTATTTTAACTTTATTCTAAATATTTGAACACGTTAGACCTGTGTTTATCTTATATTTAGATCAATATATTTGTAATATATGAGGTGATCTGTTCAGCGTGATGAAGCTCACTGATAAAGGTTCTATATTATTCTGACAATTATGGTAATATTTTGACTAGGTATTTTTATATTAAATTTTATATTACTTAACATGTATTAAATATTCATGACTTTTTCTTTCTTTTTCTACTTATATCTTGTTTTTCTATTTACGTTAGTTTTAGGACTATTCTGTTTGTCATTCTCTATTTATTAGGATGTTATGTACCATTTAACGCCGATTATATAATGGAAATACGTTTTATTTATTACGTTATTTATGTTTTTTTGAGGGTTTCATTTTAGGGTTAATTTAGGTTTATTAGCATCTTACTAAAACGTTTACATAATTTATTGTAATATTAGAGTCATGTGCATCCTAGAACGGGCTAGTTCCACTTGGGTGAAAGAATCAAATAAGCAAAAGGTTAAGGTTTGGCCATTCGGTTGCTGTTATTTTTATAAGCAAAATCAATGGTTTATAGTAATTAATCCTTAACTAATCTTGGCGTTTTTTCTTTCAATCTGTAAAAGCCTCTTATTGCAAAGCATATCAGTTAGGAAGTTATAATAAGTGCCTACTCTTTGATGACCATAAACGTAGAATTTTTTTATATTCTTTAGCATCATTAGTTTCTCGGAATACCTCAATACCTCAAACTTTCGTATATATTTTGAGTTCTTCTCAAATTGCTCAAATACCATATCTGCAAATTTACTTCTTGATTGTAATGACTGAAGCCTATGAAAAGTAGATTCTTCATTGCAAATGAGAAAGTAAAAAATTTAACGGTAATTCAAATGTTTCAAAACCAATTTTGAATACGTTCTCTCTTTACGTGAATATTATAGCTAGGAGGCCATACTTGAGAAGCATATTCGAGGTGACTGCTGATGAATGCGTAGTACAAGAGTAATAGAGAATGGCTTACTGAAAACTGTATTTCATTAGACAGTACAAAAATAGGTCAAAACACACAAACACACAAATACGGCCCGGCCCGGTGGCATAGCAGTTAGGTCGCCTGATTGTATGGTTCCGGAATCGATTCCCGCCTGGATTACCGTTTCCCGTTGGGATAAAATTAACCAAATTGCATTTTTAATTCTCTCCATCGAATGCAATAACTTGACATACACTTACACACATGTTTCAAACACACATATTCATAAACAATTTATAGCAGGGTTTGTTGTAAGATATTGCCGTATGATGATAAACCAGCCCATTATGACATAGCGCAAAAAAGATTAGAAATAAACAAAGAAAACATAAGCAATATATTACTCACCTCTGGAGAATATGAGCAGCGAGAGCACCAGCGAGCAGAACCACCTTACGGTATCCATCTTCGCTTGACAAATCGGAGCGAGCAACATTCAACAGTCTGCACAGATGAATTGGAGTCAGAGCCGCGTAGAGCTCATCACATCACACAGAAGCGACACTACAGAGGCACGATCGGCCCCACCCCGCACTAATGTGACAGCGTGCTTGGCACTAATTCATTATACGCGTCACGGTGAAATTATTTTTACCATCATCGTCTACTAATAATTCAAACGGGGAGGGGAGAGCGCGCAGCCATGGGATACATTTGTCTCGTTTATTTTTGAAGATGTTAAAAAACGCCCCCGGGCGCAGGGGGCACCGGCAGCGCCACACTCCCTCGCCGAAAACCAATAAAAATGTTAAAGATGGCCAAACATTAAGCGCACCAGCTTATTTATTGCTTTTTTCTTTAGATGGGGGAAGGAGAAATACTCAAGCTGCGTTGATTAATCGTAAACACTGCAGGTTTTCGGTACACTGAACCTATAACATAATGTAGCCACGTAAAATATGAAGAAAGTCTAACTTTGGAATGGTAAACTTATAAACATTTTTGTCTAGTTTTAATCTGTCCCAGCAGCACGTTTGCCTCTGGCTTTGATTGCGTTTTAGATTGCTCAATGCCATACTACGATTTGGTAGCTCAGATTTTACTAACAAGTAGATGGCACTAATACAAATTAGGTTAATATTACAAACACGTAGATGGCATAATAAAAATACGAGAAATAAATTATTTTTTTATACCATGTACTAAACTAAACACAGCAAGGCAAGACACAAAATACTCCGGGCCTCATTACTTTAACAGGCTACCGGAACGTTTAAAAACAATTTAAGTGGAAAGCTTATTCAAAAAGTTACTTAAAGATTTCTTATTAGACAATGCTTTTTATTCGATCGAGGAGTTTGTTAATTTTAAATGATTTTTTTATTTTTTGGCCATTTTTTTTGACAATTTTAAGTAGCATTTTTAATTATTCTGACTTTTTCTGATTTTATATTTCTTGATTATTTTTATTGATTATTTTAATTTGTGGTTTTAGTAAGTACACCTTAAAAATGATTTTGAGTACCGCCAGTACTAACATGTTGCATATCGACATGTCTTATAAGCAATAATAAAGTACGTTAAACTGTATGTACGTGGTGATAAATTTGGATATTGTAAAAACGGACTAATAGAATGTAATGTAAATGTACCTAGATATTAGGTTTCGTGGTATAACAGTATGGCGATGCATTTCAGATAGCGCCCTAACCACGCCGCCCCCACTGTATCCTATCTCAAAATAAAATAATAATATAAAAACAAACGCATTTTTAAATCACAGGTCTTATTGTTGTACTATTATTTACATACATATTTTATTAGTTAACTTAGTACACAGGTTTCAATACGTAATAATTACGCACTTTAATGTTCGGCTAAACTAATATATGGCAAACTATATATCCATATCATTTCAGTGATGTAATCCTCCTATATAAAAATTGCGATAGATGGCATCAATAGTAAATGTTATTATTGTTATCGTTGGTTAAATCAATGCGTTTTTAACACGCTTTTATTAGGTCGACCTAACTATGTAATGGAATCTAAGGTAACTAATTTAACCATCTTCCAAGGATCGTAGCGTCATGAAAATTGGCAGCTGTATGTAGTTCTGATGACAATACAATAATATGGTACTGTCGAACTGATCTGATGATGGAGTCGGAAGATATGAACTGGAACTTCATGATGGAACATCGTATCATAGCTGTGTTTGGACTTGTTAGAAAAGTCTTGGAATGAACTTTGACCACGATTAGGTGTCAAGGTCTGATGATGAAGCCGGAAGATATGCACTGGCATTCCATGATGGAATATCGTATCATAGCCGTGTGTATGTGAATATCGTATCATAGCCCAAAAGCGTGTTTTTAGTGTTTTTTTTAAACTATTAATTTAATATAACCAATCAGTCCTATATTAAAAACATACATTATCAATATTATTATAGATAGCCAAATAAATTGCTTGGCCGTGCATGCTATCAGCGCCCCCTGCATTTCTCTGGCGCAGAAAGGTTGCCAAAACGTCCTTTGGAGTTGAGTAATCTAATACCATATATAATCAGTACCCCTGGTTAAAAATGTAATCACAAGTTCACTTATTATGCATCTTATCGTATATAATCTTTGCTTTAATAATAATAACAATAAAACGTTTTATTCGTACGAAAAGGCGAGATTATTGCCTGCAGGCAATATTTTAGATCTAACCGATTATTCTCAGTTAAAAATGTTTCTTTCTCATCCGATATTGAAGAATGACCTTTTTGTATATTTATTTATTTTTAGTTACTATTATATTATGTATTTAATATTAGTTTTAATGTTTGCAATCAATACTTCGTATTGGGGAGATTATCTCAGGTTTTTTTATTTCTATGGTGAATTTGGTAAAATATTCATTTATTCTACATTCTATGGAATGTACCAAAGCCTACAAACATATTTTCGAGGGTTGAAAACATGCCATCTTGAGTTGAAAATATTCGGCGTTTTAAGTTGTTTTTATAAGTATTATTTTGTAATTAGCCTCACAAGACTTTTATTTAGTAATGTGTAATATTTACCGAGGTTTACGTATAAACAAATATTAAATATAAAATACCTGCCCAAAAAGTCAAAAACAATTTTTCATTCATGTTTGTGAGAAAACAACCGATTGTTTGATAAAATTAAATACTCTCTACGAAGTATATATTACATAAATATATAATATACATGACTAATAACATGTGTACATTCAAAAACTATATTGTTAGTATTTATATACAAAAATCGACCAAAAACACAAAGGCGCTGCCTCGTTTTTCCGCACGAATTTCCGCGCGAATCAGAATGGCTGGCTTTTAACGTGTTAACAAGTATATATATTTAAAAAAAACGAGTACCATTACAGAAGGTAAACTATTGTATTTAGAATTATTTTTATTACGGTTTTTTATCAAGCATATGTGGTTTATGTATTTATCCATATACATGAATGTACTCAATCAGACCTTTCATTTGAAACTGAACACGATATATTTGTTAATTTATTGACATTTGAACATTTAGACAAATACGTACTAGATATTTAGGCAGGTAACGTACCCTATCATACTCGGGATGACATAACGGTTCTAACAAGACCACACACTTCAAAATCGGTTCAAGCGTTTAGTAGTTATGGTGGAATAAAGAGACGGAAAACATACATAGATGAACACTGACGAAATTATGCTTCTTTTTAGGTGGGCAGTCGTGTAAAAACGTGACAGCAATGACAGATTTTTTGGAATTATTGCAGTATAGAAACCTTTCTCAAAAATCGAAAAAATAAAGAAATACTTCTAGATTCGATCATTGTACTGCTAAATGTGAAAAAAAAGCTTCGGACGAGTAAAATTTTAAGACAGCAAAAAAACTATTTTACATATAACAAAAAAAACTGTTTTCAGATTGTTTAAAAAAAAACAATCTAACCTACCGCCAAAAAGGTATTTATGTATTATTTTTAAAAAAACTAACAACATACCTACCGAAATGTATTAGTTTGACGCTTTTTGAATACCTATATATCGCTTATTTATTGAGATCGAATAAATATTATTGCAGATTACGAATCAGCGTGGTGAATATAGTCGGATGACATTAAAAAATCAACAATATAGAACAGGTTCCTATACTTCAATAATACCCATTTTTTAGAGTAATTGGCATGGGAATTTTGTAGGAAGAAGTACCCTTATTATAGTCAGATGTACACATTGGTGTCATACCTTAGGTTATTTAATAGGTAAATTACACCTGAAATATCTCTAAATATTGGAAATTATTGCAGTATAGGAACCTTTCTCAAAAATCGAAAAACTCATGAAATACTACTAGATTCGATCATTGTAATGCTAAATGTGAAAGAAAAATGCTTCGGACGCGTAAAATTTCAGGACCAAATTTACATTTTTAAAAAAAGTTTTTTTTAACTCAGTTTTTAGGGATGTTTTTTTTTAACTAATCTAACCTACCGCCAAATAGGCGTTTATGTATTATTTAAAATATAAAAAAAAACTAACCTACCAAAATGTATGGGTTTGGCGCTTTTTTGCATGCCTATATCTCGCTTATTTATTGATACCGAATAAATATTATTGCAGATTCGGAATCTGGTGACGTTAAAAAAATCAACAATCTAGAAGAGGTTCCTATACTGCAATTATATCAAATATTGTGAACAACAACGGCGAATTGTTTACCATTCCAAAATCAGATTATTGCGTTATCTATAACATGTTTTTATATTATCTTACTAATGCACTTTCGTAGTACGGTTCAGTAATCAACACTATCCATCCGTCGCACTATTTCTTTCACCCGTATCACTTTTCAGAGTTAGATCGGGATGCACACATACGCGGAGCAAAAGTTCGCGCGGAGTAATTCGTCGGTTCCGTCCGACACGGGACGCGCGCGGTGCGACATGAACGGCACGTTCACGCCGGGCGGTATTCAACGGCGCAATGACAGCCGACAAGCCGACAGCCCGCAGCAAAGCAGACGGACTGCGGGCGACTTGCCGGCTGCCGGTACGGCGCGGCGCCCGAAACCCACCCTAAATCCGGAACCGATAAATAGTTTGCCTTTTTCTACGTGGGGTCAGGGCTGCCATCAATAAACTCACAGTCTATTATATATCAGCATATGTAAATCAGACAGTCGAGCAGCCCTTAATAAAAATGTTTACCTTGTGCAAGTAGAAAATTTTCAGCGATATTAGAGGTATATATCCTGTTGGGAGATTTTATTTTGCAAAAGGATAAGCTTGGTTTTTGAGATGGATTGGTGAAGTAGATCGTTCATCGGTGGCAAAGGGACTCCCATTAAACCAGAGGTACCCAAACTATTTTGTCACGTAAACCACTTGCTGTTTTCCGTAGACCCCCTGCCTAAAATTATTGAATTTTCCTAAACCTTTAAATGTATTTTTGTTAGCTGGCACAGTACTGGTCACTTACATATGGGTTTTGGTAAAGTGCACAGTTGTAAAAAAATTAAAAACATGTACAATTTTTAGTTGTTCATTTCTAAGCGTCCGCGACTTTGAAGTATGGAGCAGTTGAGAAAGCCGCACATAACTGCACATTTAGCACTACTCTCGCACGAATTAAAGTGCATTTTTTTCACACATCTCATTCGCACCTACCTACCCTCGTTAGTCATGTACGCTGGCCTCCTCCACCGACTAGTGATGAAATTTGAGTGTTGATTTCTTTCCATGATACGAAACATGCTCGTTTGTTTATTGCGATTAATATAACTTTGAAATACTATGCTGTACACACAACCTGTTTTAGGTGTAATAAGATATTTACTGATCAACTAAATGTTTATGATGACCTTCCTAAATGAGATCCGCTTACGTAAACCCCCATTTACATCTTAGGCTACCCATTTTTTTTTCATTGACATGGACCCCCTGCAATTCGAAATCGACCCCTGGGGGTCTATATAGACCACTTCGGGAATCACTGCATTAAACCTACATGGCACAGTCGAAACTTGTGCATATCCACATATAGGTACGTCTCATTTAAACATAAGCATTTCCAAATACAATCCGAGAACTTTTTCGCTTCCATGTGATTAGCTGTTATTATTTTTATACGACTGCCCAACAAAAAAGGAAAGTAATGTGTTCAGGGTTTATCTGTGTATGTATTCCGTTTCTTTATTCCACCATACTTCTAAACACTTGAACCGATTTATAAGTGTGTAGTATTGTTAGAATCGTTATGTCATCCCAACTGGCGTAGGGTACCTTAAATGTCCAAATATCAAGTAAGTAATGGTCTAAATGTCCAAATTTCCATGTAAATATAGCAATACTATCAATATCAATATCAATATCAAGTAACATAAATATATCAATAATATATACATATTTCCATGTCAATAATATATAGTGTACTCTGTAACAAATATAAGACTGGTATCAGTCCAGAACAGAATGTAGTCTAGTGGAGCTGATAAATCCATCAAATCTGTACTTTCTTTGGTTCGCAAACAATGATTAAGTATTTGCTCTTTTCTACACTGTATTATTTAGGTCAACATTGTCAATTTTTATTTTGGATTTAAATAAATAAAAATAAAAAAAAACAAAAAACGTGTTTAGTGTCAAACGAAAAGTCTGATTGAGGACATTCCAAAAATATACATGTGTCTATCTGGATAAATACAAAGATCACAAATATTTCATATAAAAACCGTAATAAATTTAATTATAAATACAATACATAGTTCACTTTTTTATTCTTTTTAATATATTTACTTGTTATTTGTACATCAAAGCACCATCCTATAAACTATCATCCATGATAAGGAGTGTAGAGCAGTGTACCGTATCCGTCATCCATCCTAAAGAGTGTAGCGCAGAAATCTATCCCTGCGGAACTCAAGACGTTACTGGAAGTTAGCTGGACAACGCAGTGCTGCGATATCTGTTCCAGATATGTTTGTCTGCTTCCGTCCATACAAACAGATAGAAAATCACATATGAAATCAAAGACTATCGCAGTTGTTTGACATTATAAATAAGATAAAAATAAATTTACCGCGTAAGGTTTGATTTACTGGTCGTTGAGATCTGCTACTGAGGGTACGAGGCTGCCCGCTAGGTCAACTTCCGAGTGCTCGGACTTAGTGAAAGACTTTGAACTATCACGGGCAAAATGGCGTAGCTAAACGGTACTGTTTCGTCAATAAGTCTCTACATTCGATCCAGGTTGAAAGAACGAACGAACGACCGAACAAATATCGTTATACCTTCCTGGGGCGACGGGTTCGCCCGTTGTAGATGACTACTTCAATCCATATTTAATAGGTCTTTATAAAAGTTATATATTTTAGTATTTTAGAAGTAATTGTAAATTAATATTATTAACGTAAATTTCCTTCGGTAATCGTGACAAAGAGTAAGCGCCCAACTGCTGACTATATTTTTTCTATACAGATCTACCGCTGATACGCTTTAAAAAATCTAAAATATTTCAATGATGCATCTTCCGTTGCATGCTTTCGTTCACTCAATGTTGAGAATATCCTTCAGGGATATATGAAAGAAAGTACTAATAATCATAACAAAAATAATGTATGTAGTTAATGCCACTGAAGTTACATCTAACCCTTGTTACACGGCCTGGTGGCATAGTGGTCGCCTGTTCTGACATTGTAAGGTTCCGGGTTCGATTCCCTGCTGGGTCACCGTTTTCCGTTGTGATGCAAAAAAAAATAATCGCATTTTAATTCTGTCGATCGAATGCAATAACAAGACACACACACATGCTACACGCACACATCGTTAAACACCTTGTAGTAGGGTTGGTTGTAAGGCATTGTCGTATGATAATAATCCCGCCCATTGTGAAATTTCACAATAGAAACAAAGAAACAAAACTGTCCATTTTCTGTGTGAAGGTTAAGAATCAGAAAAAAACATAAATTTGTCAGCATATAACAGACTAGGATAATGTATCAAAATACGAGAATATGTGACAGAATACGAGAAACCGAAATAATTCTACAATAAAACAAATCGGAGTTGTTAGCTAACGAGCACTTTTCCCTTCTTGGAACGAGGAAATCAGTGTGTTTAGTTTGCAAATTTACATATACCTATCTATAAATATATTAATTTTATCAATCTCAATACAATACAATACAATCAACTATTCCAGTAGATAGGCATTCCAACACTTCGAGGCATTCCTACATAAAACTAAATGCTAAAAATTTAATTATTAAAAACATAACTATCATGATAGCTGTCATAGCTGTAATATTATATTCAATATTACCTACATACAAATTATTAAAATATACTAATGTGATTTAAGAGTCAGAAAGAATAAAATATTAAAATAGAAATGCAAATTCTATGTAGAATAATCAAAGAAAATTTATTTTATAGCCAATCCAGCAATATGCCTTCGTATTTTTTTTAAATGAATAGATGTATAATAAATTATATGAAAATTAGAATGTCAGCTATCATAATACCATTATGTTTAAAACTTTACACATTTCATTAATCACCAACATGGAAATAACTCAGAATTTTCAAACTCCCTTATACCATAAATTGGGTTTCTTACCAAATTATTTATAATTATCTTCTTAAATTGGTCCTTTCCAAGGCTTTTCATTTGTTCTGGAATCTTATTATAGTAGGACAAATTTTGGTGAATAAAACTGTATCGCACTTTGCTAACTCGCTGTCGGTTTATGTGGAGATTTTATTTATTCCTCGCATCGTGATGATGAAAATCACTATTCACGAGAACTTCTGTTAGGTGTCTACGAGCGTAGGTACATAATATTTTGGTAGATGTAAGAAGAAACTCTGCCAGAATCCCTAGGATGTATGATAAATATGTATTAGCATATCCCATGTTATCCAATAAAACTGAGAAAACTCAGAATGCAAAATGCGTCCAGTTCTGTCGCGTCACTGTCCCATCGCTCTCCATATTTATACGACGCCAGGTGCAGGCACCTCTCATTTCAATCTAAATATTGCCAACGGTGCGCTTCCAAAATGATACGAAACGAAAGCGCTTCCAAATGTTCTTCCAAGTAATGTCGACTGTGTGTATGTTTGTATAAAAAGGCTGAGTGGAGGCTGCAAAGGATGCTAAATGCTTGTGCGAAGTTTTGGTTTTTACATTTCTCCCAGTTATCATGTATCGCCGTTTCTCAGCAAAACCTCCATGCTTTGAGTCAAAAATCGATCATGTCACCCCACTACTTTCTCGGGAAGCATACATAGGTTAATTTCATGTAAATAATAATTTCATAATTAAAATACATGAACGACCTCTCTCGGACGGCGAACGAGTCCGTTTAGGTTCCGTTACACAACGCCCTCGATCGGCGCGGTTCGATTCTCGGCTAGCCTCGTGCGGTTCGGCGTTGATATTTGATTAAAATGTATACCGGTATTTCAATATTATTAGTGTAGCTTGTATATGAGATATTGCAAACAAAATTTCACTGTGATTTCGGATTTTGGGAGCTAATGGGCCCTTGCTGAGTTGGCCACGAAGACCCATTCTTTTCAGGGTTGGTCACACTCACGGGTCAACACCCATCCTGCGGCCTCCACGCATGTAGTGCGTGCCCAGGCAGGACTCTGGCCTTAGGGCTAGTTTCCCTTGGGAGTCAACCTTCTGGCGCTCCTATAAGGTCTGCACACCGTGCGGCGTAAGCCAATCGATTGTGCACTCTGACTAACAGTCGGGGGAGTCTGGAAGCAGTACTGTTTCCTATAGAGCGGGGGTGGTTGCGGACCTTACGGCGACTGCTCTTGAAATGACCATCGGCTACCCGATCCTGGGTGAATAGCCGGGCAAAGGATGCCCTTGTCTGCGATATATTCGGTATACTCGTACACCGCTTCACCGCTTCGTAAGGGAGAGGACCGCGCAAGTAACCTTAAACTAGTAACCAGTCGAGAGACCGGAGTAATCTGGTCGCAATTGGAAGTAAGGGCGTGAGTGTAAGCCCGCTGGGTAACATATCTGGTTATCTGGCGGATAAGGCGTTGGCCCCTTACGGGCATGTGGCGGAGCTTGACGGTGGACTGTTTTGTCCAAGTCTTCTGCGTTCACCTCGCGGTGGATAGAACGACTAACCGTTAAAACTTCCTGAGGTGACGTTTTCGCCCGTTGCAGTTGACAATTCTAGTTGTGATTTCGGCTTAACAATGCATCTATGTACTAAATTCCCATCTATTGTACTAAAGTCCCTAAGTCTTATATTTCGAGGTTAATATATGACTACTGCGCCCCCTGGTGGGCCGATTTCAAGGACAATATTTTCAACTTAACATGACCGAATCGGATGTAGCGTTTCGGCGCTAAAGAAATTTCATTTAAAAAAAATAAAAAATAAAACAAAATTTGTAAATAATCGTTTAGTTCAATTGCCGAAAAGTAGGAGAAACGTCTTCTGTTGTTGAAATCGGTGCGCTAGTCGTACTTCAATCTAGAAATATTGGAACTTGACATTTGGTACACCAGAACCTTAGAATGTAAGATCAGGAGATCTTGAGTATGCGTATTTTATCCCCCCCCCCCTCCCCCTTCCCGTCATGACAGCGCACCTAGCAACCCTTCTTTTCTAGCGAGTTTTTCCGCTGTTCCTGAACGGACTTCCACCAAACGGTTATTCTGATCGAGTTCAAGAAGGTATATACAATACAATACAATTTCATTCTACTGAGTAGGTAGGTATTCCTACACTTGGATATAAATACCGAAAAAACAGCAATAAATATATTACCATTCCCAATAATGTAATAAATTATGGAAAATTAACTATCGTGATAGTTGTAACTACATACAGTGGCGGATCCAGGGGGGGGGGGCTAAGGGGCTGAAGCCCCCCCCCCTTAACATAACTAAACAAAACTTTCAGATTTGTTACTGAACTGTATAAAAATAAAACTTAATGGTTCTTACTAGTAACATAGTTTTTCCGTGAACCTTAAAGCTTAATTTTCTGTGAACCTTAAAGCAATCTGGAATTATTGTTATTTACTGATATAGCTATTAGCGAGACCGACCCTCAGCCCCCCCCCCCCCCCAAATGTAAATCCTGGATCCGCCACTGACTACATACATTAATTTAAGTAATTTATAATGGGATGAGAATCATCAATAATTAACAATATGTTATTATCATCTTCAATATATCATCAAACATAATAATTTTAAAATATCTGTGTCCCTGACTTTCCCGGCAAGTAGCCAAGGACTGATATCATCTGAATATTAATTTCATAAATAAAATTGGTGAGCGCCCTTTTTCGGCCGTCAGACGAACCCAAATGAGATCCGTTGCAACCCCCTCGAGCGGCGCGGTTCGTTTCTCGACTAAGGACGGGGTTGGGTCAAGCGTCAAAAGATGGCATTATTATTTGATTAAAATGTAGGGCGGAATTTAAATATGATTAGTGTAGCTTGTATATAAGATATTCCAACCAAAATTCACAACGTGATTTCGGCCCAACAATGTGTACCAAATTTCAAGTCTTTTAAGTTCAATAATTCGAGATTGTAATATGACTAGTGGACTGGATTCGAACCCTGGTGGACCGAATTTAACCACAAACTTTTCAACTCATGCCATGACCAAAATATGCCTGCATGCCAAATTTGAGCTCAATCGTTTGGGCGCTATTGTGGGCCAATACACAGATGCACAGACATACATTCATACACAGACATACAGACAGACACAAGGAGAGATTTCAACCTGAAAATGGTCTTAATCGTCTCGCTAAGGGCTCAAAATCGATATTTCCGTCTTCATCTCGATTTAAACGCGTTCACAATAATTTCCCTCCTCATCGGTTAACATCGGAAACTTATAAAATAAAAACGTTCTTTATTTATAAGAAAATGCGAGCTTATTGCATACACAAAATATTCTTGTGCTAACTAGGCAATATTCTAATATTGTGTGAACATTGGGCTCGATTGCGTCTCTTCGGCAATACGCTAGAGCGGCATAGGAAATGAACGGTTGTCACTTTTTCGCATTAAAACTACCCACCAAAGATAAAGCATCTGAATCTAAGGCCGCGCTCACTTTGCATGCGTTTTCGTACGAAATTCGATCGTGCGAACACGTACGAACACGCGTGAAAGATCCCGATCCTTCGGGTACTATGGGAGCGCACACACTGGATGCGAGTTAGTCGTACGTATACGCGCGGAATGGGACAAGTGGGCGCGGCCAACTGGGCGCGGCCGACTGGGCGCTGCTAACTGGGCGCCGCCGACTGGACGCCAGGCCAACTGGGCGCAGGGACAACTGGGCGCGAGCCAAGTGGGCGCGGGACAGGTGGGCGCCAAAATTAAATTATGCAATATATTTATATATTTATTTATTGTGACTGACTATTTAAAAAATAACTAATGGTGAAACATTACCTTCGTAGCTATACTGTGATACATCCGTTTCAGAGCTAGCTTTTACATGGGATTTAACATTTACATAATAAATTTAGTGCTAAATATCAAAAAATATATAGAAAGTATTATATATACTATGAAAGCCTTTAAATACATTTACTCAAATAATTTACAAGACTGGAAATAGTTAATGCTCTGTTGATATAATATTGATCGTTATATTTTTTTATTTATATTACAGCCAACCTATATACGTGAAATATATACGTGACCATAAATATAAAGCTCTGCATTTTATGATATTTTTTGATATTTTTCACTAAATTTAATAAGTATTTATTATGTAAATGTTAAATCCCATATAACCGCTAGCTCTGAAACGGGTGTATCACAGTATAGCTAAGAAGTTAATGTTTCACCATTAGTTAATTTTTATATACTGTAGCAATAAAAATATTTCTCGTCAGTCACAATAAAAAAATATGTAAATATATTGCATAATATAATTTTGGCGCCCACCTGTCCCGCGCCCACTTGGCTCGCGCCCAGTTGTCCCTGCGTCCAGTTGGCCTAGCGCCCAGTCGGCGGCGCCCAGTTAGCAGCGCCCAGTCGGCCGCGCCCAGTTGGCCGCGCCCACTTGTCCTAGACCGTATACGCGCGTACAGTTACGACGTCCGAATTCGATCCGAACTTGTTGGGATGTTTGCGACGCGTCGTACGTTTGAAAACAAAATCGAAAAATTTATCAATTTGGTTTTCGGACACAAATGTTTGTGGGACCATGTGGGACCAAAGTGACTCAACATATCATTTACGGGACTATCAACGCAGGGCATGGAAAGAAGTATCGGAAGAATTAGAAATATGTGCTAAGTTTAGTCATTTATTTATAAATTTCTAACGTTACGTGAATCATATTATTGCATTTATTTTTAATTGTTATTACGAGAGAAATACATTTTTATTTGGAGAAATACATTTTAATTATTTGAAATCCTGAATGAACATGCAAGAGTACTGAAAGACGAGCCAGTTGCTAAGTACCTGTAAAAATAAGATTCATTTTACTTTTATCAGTTGAAGAGCTGAAGAAAAAGTGGAGAGGACTACGAGACACTTTTGGGAAGGAACTCAAGAAAGTCAGCTGTAAAAAATCTGGTCAAGCAGCTGATACAGAACTTAATTCCAAATGACCTTATTATAAGCTTTTGCTATTCCTTCGAGATACGATGTAGAGATCTCAAAAGTAGCGTACCGGATACATTTGAAACTTCTGATGGGAACTCATCTTTTAACCGGGACGATACAAATATTAAATGTAACTATCCACCTTCGACATCACCTGGTCAATCTTTCGTTGAATCTCCAATTTTTTAGTCTCCAAGTCAGTCAAAAATTTTGCGCGCCAGTACGTAACCAGTGTGCGCACTCAATTCGTACGACTGGCGTCGTACGTTAACTTACGATACAAATTCGTATCCAAAGTGAGCGCGGCCTAAGACCGCATGAAATGTGTTCAAATTTATTAGGACGAGTATAAGTTCGACAGGTAGTTTTTATTGACAATCGTTCGTTTTATATCCCGCTCTAACGTATTGCTCTATCTCGTTCGCTTAACCTAATTTTAGTTTTAGTTCACAAAGAAACGCAATCGGGCCCATTGTTTGCGAATAGATATTAGCTTAACCTTTATAAAGAGTTTAAATCACATAATAGCAATACTATACCTTCTACCACAGTATTAGTTGTTATGTTACTTTCGAACTAATATAATTCAAACTGGAATGTAACCACTAATAGGGATTCAGCAAGCAAGATTAAAACTTACCTCTACACAAGCTTACATAGTGAACATATTGCCCTCTGACAAGCTACGCGGCTGTAACGGTCAGGCGGATTTCTCCTCATCCGCGAAGTTCACTCGACCCAAGTACAAGCTCAGCGGCGGTCCCTTAACCCTCCTTACTCAAATTATTCCCTGAAAGCCGTCCCGAATTGCGCTAGCCACAAATTGAGCACTATTGCTGAGGCCAGTCTTAAAAGCTTACCCTTACAGCTTACCCTTGAAACCACCCGTAAGGCCCCCTGATAGATCGCTTAGCTAGGATCACTCAATCACATAGTAATTGAATGTCTAACTCCAGAAAGACAATGGTTGATTTATAGTAATATATGGAGCCTATGTCCGTAGTATACTAGAATTTGCATCCTGTATTTGGTCCCCTCAATACAACTTGTACAAGCAACGAATCGAGCGTATTCAAAAAAATCTTAAAGCACTTGTGCTTTAGAGAAAATAAATCTACTGAATGGTACAAGAATAGATTAGCTCTCTTTCAACTCGTTAGTCTTGAAGATAGGCGTACAACCTACGATATGATGTTTCTTTACAGTGTATTAAACAATATTTTTGACAGTGCGTATCTGGTCGTAAAGGTATCTATTCTGGCTCCTCCTCGCATAACTCGGAATCCGCACCTGTTTTATGTAAAGAATTATAACTAATTATACGAAGCATTCCCTAATAAACAGAGCTATGACAACGTATAACGATAGGTTCGGGTATATTGATATTTTTTCATCAGGTAAAAGTCACTTTAAGGAAACCATTAAAAAGTCTTATCAGTCCTTTGTCCCCCTATTTCATCTAATGACTATTAATCCCTTAAACGGTTTACATGAATAGTTTTTTGTAATATTTAAAAAATATATATTTTTGGTACAAAATAATTAATAATGGTTATAGTCTTAACGTAAAACTTAATTTCCATTTGTTTTTTGTTCTTTCTCTTTTGTCTATCAATAAATCACGGCTTAAGAAATGTAAATATAAATAAGGTATAATAACAGAAATATGTACTGTACACATTGTATTGTGTTAACATATTTTTATTGTTAGTAGTAGCAGTTAGTCATAGTTTTATTGTTATATTTTGTATTTGTTATATATAAACGCTGTTTGTTCACCGAATTAAAAAAAAAAATTAAAAAAATTAAAATAAAATCACTTTATTTTTGTCGATTTTGTTAAATATTGTGTTTTATTAATTAGGTGATTATACAACAGTTAAATTAACCAGGCGATGATGTGGATAGGTCGATTTGATCCAGCTCATTTGTTTTGTGTACAATGTTTTGTCCAGCGGTCGTACGCTGGCGAGCTTCTCAGTATTTGGAGATATTAAATTTTCCTTCCCTCTGCGAGCCACCACTCAGTCGGACGCCGCATGCGGATGGAGATATAATAATAACAATAAAAAGACTCTTTATTCTTAAAAAAAAGGCGAGCTTATTGGCTGCAGGCAATATTTTAGAGCTAACCTATACTATTGTATGAACATTATTTACTAGTAGACTACATAACTTAACCTATATAAATATGACAAATAAAATAAAAGAGGATAGAAAGAAATATACATTTAACACTTTGTGGGCACAGGATTTGCCACACCAAAATAATCTAACACCTATAAGGACGCTAAAGTTTAAAAAGGAGGGGAATGGGAGGGGAAAGGGAATTTATCTGGAAGATTCCAAATGCTCTCTGAGTCTGTATTTAAAAGTTGTTTTGCTTGGCGCGGTTCTCACATTTTTCGGCAAAGCATTCCAAATACGGGCTCCATGTACGGTGAAAGAGAATGAGAAGAAGTCACCGCTGTGATTAGGGATAGAGAGTAGCAGGTTGTCTTTTGATCTCAGAGGGCGTCCATGAGCCGATAGTGGAGTAAATCTGCCGGTAAGATAATTGGGAGCGACGCCATCCAAGATCTTGAAAAGCATACAGAGAACTCGCATGTCTCATTTCTCCCGGGTCGTAAGCCAGTGAAGCTTCTCTCTGTACTCCGTGATGTGGTCAAATTTTCAGAGGCCATGGATATACCGAATACAAACATTTTGGAGACGCTCAACTTTGGTGGATAACTCCTTTGTGAGGTCCGGAAATGCGACATCTCCATAATCCAGAAGGGGGAGGAGAGCAGTTTGACAAATCGTAATCTTGCTCTCCTCCAGGAGGATATTTTTCAGCCTATTCAGCGAATGAAATCGGCCGAAGAGTTTGCGTCGCATCTCTCGAATATGTGGCCGCCATGAGAGGTTGTCGTCCTCATCCGCACCATGCCGAATAGTGAAAACTCTTTGACGAACGCTTCACGAAAGCGAGCTTTCTCGTTCGAGAATGTGGCATGCTCTTCGTGCGTGAAACCTCGTATATTATCAACCGAGCTTTAGGGGTTAATCCGCTGTGGCCTTGTTTATTTTGAGAAAAATATATAGTTTAGGTTAGCTGTTGAATATTACCTATAGGCAATGCAGATTCATAATATGAATAAAGCGCTTTATTTTTATTATTATATCACGCTATGGAAATAGCTTAAGTAACCCAATAACGCTATTTGTTTTCAGTCAGCTGCCTGATTGTTCAGACAGCAATATATTCAGATCTAAATTTACCGACTAACGTTGATATATCAGAGCCATTGGGATATTCTACTGCTGTCCATAAAATAATGGTTTTGTTACACATTCAAATCTACCTTTTCCTAATATCAAATTTGTAACATAATTTCCAGGGAATTCACCTGCAAATACGCCGGTACGTATTTGTCTATACCAGTGGCCAATTACAAATGACGATTTTGGTTTCGCGCGTGGTCTATTGTAGTCGATTTGGCTTTTCAATTTTTTATTTATTTATTTATAAGTACTTATTACAATGGTTACGACTAATTATACCAAACAAGTTCAAGAATCAAACATAAACAGTTCAGAGAAACAGTCACATCGTGTTTGGCACCTGCCTAAAACTCATCTAACTATGTCAACTAAGGCCTGTATCTAGATGAGCTAATTACAATACGTATAATAACAATGATAAGCACGTCATATCAGGTAACTACATATAACTGAACAAAATATTTACTAGCTATAATATCTATAAATATATATATTAGATAAATATATACACACATACATATAATATATACATATAATATATATACACATACATATAATATATATATATATATATATATATATATATATATATATATATATATATATATATATATATATATATATATATATATATATATATATATATATATATATATATATATATATATATATATATATATATATATATATATATATATATATATATATATATATATATATATATATATATATATATATATATATATATATATATATATATATATATATATATATATATATATATATATATATATATATACAAACATACATAAAAATACATACATAACCTTTCAAACAGCAATGATCAGTAATTCGTCGTTTAATTTTGCTGGGCCCAACTCTAATATCCAGGAATTGATTTTCTGTTTAAACGTACTTATTATCTTTATGTTTTTAATCTTTTCATCAATACAGTTATAAATTTTAGGTCCCAGAAAATAAATTTGTCGTTGAGCAAACGTTGTTTTAACATGTGGAATTAGATAGTTTTGTTTTTCTGCATTTCTTGTATTACGCGTTTGCTGGCTTCTAGGTCAGGTCAATTATAATATAATAAATTATCAAATGAATAGTTTTTTATAAAGTAAAAATTAGATTACAATAACAAAATAACTTAAGATAACTGTGTTATTTTATATCACTCTACAAAAGTATCTCTAATAAATAGAAAAAAATATTGTTTGGCCATAACATTTCTGGAAATTACGTAATTTCAAATATTTTTTCCTTATATTTTTTGTATGTAAGTTTCAAAAACTGCCTTAGTATTATACAAATAGCCCATACGCTGGTGTAAATGCTATTTTTTTAATATTGAGATCACCTCTAGGTTTTTCAAAAACGGAAGTCAAATCTCGCTCGTTTTTTTTTTTTGGAAAACAGTAACAGAATACAGGTAATTACAATTAATATGGAAATAATTTACCAATTTCGTTTCGACGAAATGATAGCTTATGAGCCGGGTTTTTAAAATCCGGAATAATTGTATTTAAATTCTTTTTCATGTTCCCACAACCAGACCACAAAATAATGGTTCATATAGGTAGCTTTTTGCCGCCACGGCCGCCACGGCCGCCACGGCCGCCACGGCCGCCACGGCCGCCACGGCCTCTTAAGCAGTCTGACTATTTGTTTCGAGCTCTGTATTGCATCCACTGTCTACTGATTAAATTGCAGCTTTTCCAAAACACTTTGGGCGTACTAATTAAAATTAAACTGTCCTAGTACGCCAGCGCCAGGTGTCCCGGAGTCTGGCCTGCTGACTCTACCCCAGCATTCTATGGCCAAAATACTGTCTGATCTGAATCAGCTTTTACATAAATCTTGCACTTTTATGGACTGGGAGCGAATGGGCCCTTGCTGAGTTGGCCCCGAACACCCATTCAGCGGCCTCCACGCATGAAGTGCGAGCCCGGGCACGACTCTGGCCTTAGGGCTAGTTTCCCCTAGGAGTCAACCTTCTGGCGCTCCTGGATGGTCTGCACGCCGTGCGGAGTAAGCCAATCGATTGTGCACTCTGACTAACAGTCGGGGGAGTCTGGAAGCAGTACCGTTTCCTATAGAGCGGGGGTGGTTGCGGACCTTACGGCGACTGCTCTTGAAACGACCATCGGCTACCCGATCCTGGGTGAACAGCCGGACAACATCAACATTACCAGCAACATGAGTAATCTGGTAGCAATTGGGAGAAAGGGCGTGAGTGTAAGCCCGCTGGGTAACATACCTGGTTATCTCGTGGATAAGACCAACGCCTGTTACGGGCATGTGGTGGAGCTTGACGGTGGACTGTTTTGTCCAAGTCTTCTACGCTCACTTCACGGGAGATAGAACGCACAATCGTTAAAACTTCCCGAGGTGACGGGTTCGCCCGTTATAGTTGACAACTCTATTTGCCTCTTGGACTATTCGATATGGAACGGCAATTTCATAGGTGAAGACCTAATAACGAGAAGTTGAAGAAGACGGCTTATCCTCTCGGCTCCCGCGCGGAACGATATTTTAGACCGGTGATTCCCAAAGTATTTATTGGACACCCAGTGGTCGATTTCGATTCGCAAGGGGTCCATGTCAGCGAGAAACCAAAATCGGTGTGCAAGAGATGTAAATGGGGGTCCACGTTGGTTGGCGGACTCCATCTAGGCAGGTCACCATAAGCATTCAGGCGATCCGTTAATGTCGTATCACTTCTTAAACAGATTTTGTATACAGCATAGTGTTTTAAAATTATAATAATAGCAATAAACAAACGCGCGCGTCACAAGAATCACGGAATGAAATCAACACTCAACTCAAATTGCATCACTAAACGATTGAAAAGCCAGCGCACATGACTAACAAGGGAAGGTGCGAATGAGATATGTGAAAAAAATGCGCTTCAATGGGTATCCGTGCGAGCGTGTAGGATAAACGAGCCACATGAATGAGCAAGCGAGATAGTGCTACATGTGCACTTATGTGCGGCTTTCCCAAATGATTCGTACTTTAAAGTCGTGGATGCTTAGGAATAAACAAATAAAAATTGTACATATTTTTATTTTTTTACAACTGGCCGCATTACCAAAAACACTATGTAGGCGATCAGTACTGTTCCAGCTGTGAAGAAACTTTTAATGTTAGTAAGTTCAGGAAAATTCAGGCAGGGGTCTACGGAAAACAGCAAGGGGTCTACGAGTCGAGAAAGTTTGGGTACCTCTGTTTTAGACCGATGATTGATTGTTTACCTTTGGTGGTGGTAGTTTGCTCGGTCGCTCTAGATCCGCATTAAAAATTTACAGAGCGGACATAATAATCTTTCATTAATAATGTTTCTGTTCTCGCGGGCTGGCAGGCGACAACCACACCGAAGCAGCTCTACGCTATGCATAAAACATTTCCCCGACTTTTCCAGAAATGCTTCGGGTCAACGAAACCTCCACCGAGCGACCGTTATCACCGCACCGACCGCCAAACTTTCCAGAAGTTATTCCCCTATATAAATGTCGAAAATTTAGAATTTTCCATTTTAATTTCGGCCCAGCAAGCGCCGTAAATCTTCGGCCAGTTCAGAGGACCGTAACAAAATAGCCGCCGGACACAATTCAGATTGAATTTCGGTGATGCATTTTTGCTGAGACATAATATTTAATTTTCTAGATTGAAAACGGGAGGAATGAACCTACTCGGACTTCTTGACGTGAAACGTTTTTCAGTTCGGTAAATAGGGGTGACTTGCTAAAACCATATGCAACGAAAACATGTAGCCCCAGTGATGACAGTAACTCTGTAAATACGTGCCATGCGCGATTAGTTTAAATATCGCTGAATAGAGCACAGCAGCAATTAAGGAGTCGGCGAACAAAACGATCTACGGGGTACGAGGTACGCCTAGGGCCGTTCTATCGATTGGTTATTTACTACCAAAATGACCTAGAAACCTTAGAAAAATGACGCAGAAATCATAAATTTCGTTCAAAATGATCTATAACTAGTTGAGAATGGTTGATTATTTGGAATTAAAATGAATTTCTTTCAAAATGATCTAAATCTCATACTAAATCATAGCCCGTAAAAAAATTCTTTCAAAACAGTCTAAATTTATTTTTTGTTCAGTGATCTGATGACAAATTTTTGAGCGCTGGAGCAAATATCGATCTTAGGGATGATGTCTGCTCTGGCTCGGACATCCTACTAATTTACTGCTAAGACGGGAGCAAAGGGAACGGTATACGGCCCTGAACCTTGCTTTGGCGTACCAAAAAGCCTTGCAAACCTAATGCTCAAACAAATATGTTTAGAACAATCCGTCAACCACTGGAACAACACGCCAGGTTTGAATCATTCCAACGCGCTAATTAAGGCTTACGACCGTAAGATGGCCCGTGAGGCCTTTGAAAAATGGGCCCAACTTAAACCTACTCCTCTTTCCGCAAGTGAGAGGCATTCATCATTCTCGTTAACACCTAAAGCATTCCCGAATCCGATCAAGGGAATCCTTCGTCAAGATGTAAGTGGCTTTTATAATTATTTACTTTATAATCATCTTATTGATCAATTCTAAAAAGAATATATACACAAACTATCAAATATTTCAAAATATTGAATTTTTACATATTTTATGTTTCGTTCATTGTAAATAATCCATTTAGGTTAAAGGTAATCTTTCCAACTAATAGGAAAGAGCTGACTGCTTCCTTTCATTGATATGAGGGCATGTCACGCTTTTAGTTTTAAGTTTTCAGCTGAATATTGATCGCAGCTTCTTTATATCGCACCTTTAGAAAATAAAAAAACGAAATTCGAAATTTTAAATTCTTCCATCTGTCAAGTAGCTCGTCTTGTCTTGTTATTTCTCTTGAAATAATAGGAAATTGAGTGAGTTTACGTATAAAGAAGGATTGTAGCTTAATTTTTGAGATAATTGGATGAAGGGTGAGCGTTTACTAGTTGAAAAATGGGCCCAACTTAAACCTACTCCTCTTTCCGCAAGTGAGAGGCATTCATCATTCTCGTTAACACCTAAAGCATTCCCGAATCCGATCAAGGGAATCCTTCGTCACGATGTAAGTGGCTTTTATAATTATTTACTTTATAATCATCTTATTGATCAATTCTATATATATATATATATATATATATATATATATATATATATATATATATATATATATATATATATATATATATATATATATATATATATATATATATATATATATATATATATATATATATATATATATATATATATATATATATATATATATATATATATATATATATATATATATATATATATATATATATATATATATATATATATATATATATATATATATATATATATATATATATATATATATATATATATATATATATATATATATATATATATATATATATATATATATATATATATATATATATATATATATATATATTTATATTTGATAGGTTTTGTAAAGAAATCCGTTTATAGGATGATATTTTTATTTAAAATAAAATTAGGAAAAGCTACTTAAAAAGCAGCGAAGGAAATCCCAGCTTGGATCGGGAAATGCTAATATTTGAATGAGATATACTTACGGATGTGCACGACTTTCGACGGTGCAATGTAAGTTTAAAGGTCCTTTTGCAGTCGACTAACGATCACTATTCATCCATATATCTCAAAAATCAAGCTTATTCATCTCAAAAAACTTGTCACTGTAAGAAGCACTGATCCAAGCGCTTTGACACAAAATTTGAATGATGACAAAGTTGCAATATTAGTATGTATTATATACAAATACTGTTCCAAGAAGAGGGGATACAGCGGGATATTTCGGAAGTTTTGGCGCACAAATGCCCCTCATCAAATTTCGCACCATCCTTTTTTCCCACAGGCCACAAAGGGCCGCCACGCTGAGCGATAAGCGTGCTCACTTTCGCTAAAAATATCGTATGTCGTACCATCGTATATTTCTCAAATAATAAGGTGAAACTGACACCTGGAAGAATCGTAGTACATTATCGATCTCGCTTTCCTGCATCCTTCTGAATGACTTTATAATTGCGAAAGATTTATAAGCACAAAAAAAAAGTACACTCAATACAGACAGTCGCCTAGAATATTTCGCCTTTCCATTGTCAAGATAAATTCGGTTAAGTAAACATTACTCAGAGCTTTTAGTTTATACGATAAAATATTCGCCGACCTTGACCTATTTGTTAGTAGTAATAGTAGTAGTAGTAGTAAACCGAGTGGGGGGTTTGTCTCCAACCCTTCATGTCACCTGGATCTATAAGATCTATTGTAACTACCCACTTTGTGGTTAAGTCAGTGGTCTGCTAGAAGCCCGGTACTGCTTACCAGTCCATACAGATCACTAACCTTCAAGTTGGGCAGATCGCTGGGTTCGAGAAAGACTTTTCCCAGTAAACTGTGTCTTTTTGCGGCGAGGCCTGGGCAGCGACCAACGATGTATATATGCTGTCTTCAGGTTCTTCACCACATATTCGGCAGTCCTTGCTCTTGGTCAAGCCAAGATTGAATAGATATGCTCTAAGGGTATTGTGTCCGGTGAGGAGACCGATAGTGGTTCCAAGGTTTTTGTTGCT
>OX155953.1:33895975-34063475 GCA_944548615.1 Micropterix aruncella | reverse complement strand
TATTTTTATTAAGGCCGATGTTTTTGTTATATAACTTTATACATAATATATCAAAACGTTTCGTCAGCGCACACCGATAAAACAACTCACGAGCTCATTTTCTCCGACTTGATTTACAAATATCATAATTTCGTAAAGAAAATCAATATTTATCACAATAAAATATAGCCTTTAGCACTAATCGATAATGGAGCTTTCCATTACTGAAAGAGTTTTTGAAATCAGATGAGTAGTTTCGGAGAGTAGCCCCTACATACAAACTTACAAATATTACTACTTTATAATATTAGTATAGATATGGCATATTGCAGGTACGTAAATAATTTCATATTTAACAAACTGAAGTGATCATCATGCGATTGACGATTTACATGTGTTTAATATACCATAATCATACGGCTAAAAATGTTCATACAAAAAAGTTTTTAATTAGAAATTACCCTAAATTTTTGATATATAGTACCTACTTTTGGTCGTGGCAGTCGCAGAAATAAAATTATATTACAAAACATAAAATTATATATCATTCAGACATTAGAAATTAATCCTACACAAACATTTGGCTGTAAGAAAGCTGTGCTTGTTGTGAATAACATGGTTTTAATCCTTTGAAAGGTTTCCTTCTTTGTTACCGAATCTATGGTTCTCATACAGACAAAAATGCTAATGGATATTATGTTGCTGTCACAATTGCCCTGACTACCTCCAGTGATATTTAATTTTCAAAAACTATTTATTTATTTATTTATTTATTTATTTATAGTATTACACAAGTTCGTTTGTACAGTTTACCATATCATGTTGTATATATATATGAGACGTTAGCAAAAAACTGATTCTCGAGGAGATAGAGTAATGAATAAAAGTCGCCTAACTAGGCCAGGGCCTGTTCTAAGGCAGACTTTATAAAATATTGTTTAGATGTATCTAATCAAATTACTAAATAATTATTATATAAAAAATAAAAAATAATAATTAAAACAATTAAAATTTGTAGAAATTCTATTACTTTGATAATAATTATTAACGTGTAGAGTAAAAGTAAAAATATGTTTGAAAGTAAAAATGTATGTCTAAAATTGAAGAATAATGCGAAAATTTAATTTTTAAATTAATTTAATTAATTAATTAAATTTATATTCACTGTTTATTTGCTTGCTAGCTTGGCTCAAAAATATTAAGATAAATAATAAATATTGAAATAAAACCCAAACTTTAAAAAATAAAACGCCAGAAACTTATCAGAAAAAGCTATCTGCGCAACACACGCTTCTGCAATACTGACAAAAATGGATTTGAATCTTATGTTATAGTTTCAATTACCCTCACTAGCTTCACCGGTATTTAAATTTAATAACTCGTTAAATTCTTTTTTTTATTATTTAGGTTAAAATGTCTTATAGGTACATTTGTTTGAAAACATATGTACATAATACAAATAGACCTATATTACCATTAATTACTATAAAACATTTTAAATAGTAGCAAAAACAAATTTACAGTCAAAATTGCACTAATAACTTATTAAACCAAGAACCAATTCAACTAAAAAAAACTTTATACTGAATAACAAATGTAACAACTAGTGAATGAGACTACAAACCAACTTCATAACAAATTAAACTAAAACTAACCAACGTGTCGGGAAATATGTGGAGGTCATTCGAAGCTTTAATGTAAACAGGACCCTCTGAGAAAGGTATTTTTAGCATAGTTCGTGTGAAAAGAGGGTATATAAAATATATCTTTTGAACGAGAGGAGGGAGACCGAGGAATTTTAAAAAGAAAATTGCCCAACAGGGGTGCATAATTAATGGTTATTTAAATTTTTATATAGAATGTATAAATCCATTGTTTACTTGATACCTTGGTTAGAAAATATCAAAATAAATAATGAATGTTGAATGAAAACCAATATTGGAACAAATGAAACGCCAGAAGCATAACAGAAGAAGCGATCTACGAAACGTTCTCTTCTGCAATACTCACAAAAATATATAGGAATGTTATGTTTCAGTTCCAATTACCTTGACGAGCTTCAACGGATTTACATTAAATAACTTGCTAAATTCATGGTTTATTTGCTAACTTGGATCAAAAATATGAACGTAAATCTTAAAGGTTGAAAGAAACAATCGCAAACTTTGAATAAACGAAACGTCTAAAACATAACAACTTGCGGTGTCAACTACAACGGGCGAGCCCGTCACCACAGGACGTTTTAACGATTAGTCGTTCTGTCGCCCTGCAGTGAACGTAGAAGACTTTGGACAGTACAATTCTACGTCCAGCTACGTCACACCCCGTGAGAGTCCAACGCCTTACCGCCAGATAGCCAGAGTTACCTGGCGGGCCGACTCTCGCGCCCTTGCTTCCAATTGTGACCAGATTTCTCCGGTCTCTCGATTGGTTCCGAGTTCGAGGTCGCTTGCGCGTTCCTCTCCCTTACGAAGCGGTGAAACGGTGTGAACCGAATCTATCGCGGACCAAGGCGTCCTTTGCCCGACTCTGAATCGGGATCGGATGGCCAATGGTCATTTCAAGAGCAGTCGCCGTAAGGTAGATAACCACCCCCGCTCTATATGAAACAATACAGTTCCCAGACTCCCCCGATTGTTAGTCGGAGAGCACAATCGATTGGCTTGCGCCGCTCGGTGCGCAGACCGTCCAGGAGCACCAGAGGTTTGATTCCCAGGGGAGACTGGTTGACCCAGTGTCCTACCCAGGCTCGCACCCCATGCGTGGAGGCCATCGGATGGGTGTTGACCCGTGAGTGTGACCGACCCTGAACACATGGGTCATCGTGGCCACCTCATCATGGGCCCATTAGCTCCCCTCTAAAACATAACAGAAGAAGATTACTAAATTACCAAGAAGATTTCTAAATTTTATCGAAAGTCAAGTAGTAAACACCTATTATTAGTCTATTTCCATTCTAAAATGAAACTGTTATTAGGGCGCAGAGGACGTAAGGCACATAAATATTCAGGGACGTTTACGGTACTACATAATTGCCGTCCTAACTATTGGGTTGTCTCGTTATTACCCTATCTTCTCATCGTTTACCGAGCTAAGAGCGCTACCTCACTTATGACGTTACTTACCATATTACAGCGTACAGGATTAGGGATGTCCTTGGCTAAATATTGCCAAATATCTTGAAGGTGATTAAAGTGTTATGATAATAGGGTGTGGCGGTTTTAAAGGATTATTTTGAATAATAATAAATACAAACGGAGCTGCCATGGAATTCACCGACCGGAGTCGGGCCCATCATAATACTATTTTTTTTACACTTCTGGGGGGTGAGCAGTGGATTCCGGACTTACGAACCGGCTGTGGTAGGTTTAGGACAGCTGTCTTGCCACATGTGAGCGTTCACCTTGCCACCCATTCACTCCCCCTTCGAAGCCATAGAATTTGAGATGCGCAAATCGCAGTTTTAGATAATTTTTCTAAGAAAGAGTTGATTATTTTTCTGGAAAGGCCAAGATCTTTAAAGAGGTGAAATAGAGATTTAGCTGGCAGGCCACGAGCGCCAACTTCCACCGCGTGAAGGTGAACAGTGAAGCCGTTCCGGGTTACGGCATTTGCAAGATCATGGTATTTATTTAATTTGTACTCGTGGTCTTTTGGGATATTTAATTCCCATGGAACAGTTAATTCTACGATAAGAGCCACCTTCCGAGATAGAGAGTAAAGAGTTATATCTGGACGGAGGGCTGTGCATCCGAGACTTTCAGGGAATTTATACTGCTTAGAGACCGAATCAACCTCCAGAATCCAATCTGTAGCTTTCTCGATTATTGAGAAAGGTTTTGTAGTTAAATGTTTTTTGCCTTTAGAGCCATCCCGCACAAACTGTATTGGGGGTTTGGAGGATACTGTCAAACCCTTGTTGGCACGAGCCACTGAGAGACTAATTACCTCGCGAATAACAGCGAGAACTTTGTCTTTGAGAACTGCGAGAACTTTGTAGTAGTTGGTTTAAAATAATGAATTTTAAGGGTTGAATGTTTATCCACCATAAACATTAAGAAGAGAAACGAACATATAATAAAAGTAGTAAAAAAATGTGTATATTTAATTCGAATTTGATCCTGTTACCAATTCGCAAGCCAATATTATGTTCTTAAGTCTAATAAATTGTCGATGGGTTTTGTTAATTTTAGAGGAGTTATTAAAAAATAATGTTGCGATTTATCTCAATATTAAATTAAGGAATAAAAAAAGGCAAGAACCGTTGTATTATAATAAGAAAAAATGTACAAGCAGATCAACAGAAATAGCCATTCACACACACATGAGACTAGTACTGCCGCAATACACGATGAACACCTCCATGGAAGCACTCCCGGTTACGGTTCCGCCGAACAACACACTGGAATGCGGATACAGACGGCCGGCCGAGCGTCAACTTTAACATCGCGAATGAGGAGACGGAGTGAGACAGCGCCTTACTAAAGGTCGAGGCTGCTTGACACACCGAGAAGCCAAAGGCGAATATAAACTGCCGCAGCGGTAAGATTGGCATCGGAGCATATCAGATCGGCCTGGGATCTCATCTGCCATAATGTCCAGGACTCCTCGAAGAACAGGGAGCGAGTTGAAGAAAGATGCATTTTCAACGCCTTCAAGGGTGGGCTCCACGCCACGTCCAGGCGTCCCTCGGCGGCCGGTGAGTGAATTTACCTCCTTGGAAGCGCTCATTCGGTGCGTACCTTGGGGTTTTACCCAACTCGCGTAAAGCGCTCACTTGGGACGTCCGATGTGTCCAGCCAGGGCTGAACATGCTAAAGTTACTACTAACTATAGTGGTTTGTCTTGTGTGGTGTGGAGGCGCGGAGATCGGCTAGACGACGGCGGGCGCTGCCGGGGTCGCAGCGTCCGGCGCTACCGTTGTCTCGGGTGCGCTTGGAAGATGCGTAGATCGACTTGACTGCGGCAAGCCAGGCCAGAGCTCCGCTATGAATGCGATGCGAGGCTGCTGGGACGTATAGAGACGCGGTGAACATCTCTAGGACGACGGCGGGCGTCAGCGCGGGTGCGCAGCGTCCACCGCTACTGTCGCCACCGGCCTGGACTTTTTGATGAGGGGAATAACAGCCGGACGGCACGAGCGAGGCATACTCGCGCTACCAATTCGACGAGGCACAACTAGAGCTGTCAACTGCAACAGGCGAAACCGTCACCTCAAGAGGTATTAACGATATTAGATCGATCTGTCTCCCGTGAGGTAAGCGCAGTAGAATTTGGACGAAAAAAACAAGCCACAGTCTAGATACGCCACTTGCCCGTTAGAAGCCAACGCCTTACGGCGAGGCACCGGGAAAGGTAGCCAGCGGACAGCTTCGCCCCCTGACTACCAGTTTGGAATGATATCTGCGTCTGGAATTAACCTTCAGGATACCTCCTACCTCCTGACTGGTTACATGATCGAGGTCGCTTGCGCGGTCCTCTCCCTTATGAAGCGGCGAAATGATAAATAATAATAATAAGTACAACACGATATAAGATTTTAGATAATAAGTAATTTATATGTATAATATTAATTTTAAGATCAGCCGCTTTACGAACGAAGTTTTTAGATTTAGACCGCTCTAATTAAATAATCATTTATTAATTTATTAATTCATTCGAGAGGAGTCGGCGAGTAGGTTAATTGTCAGGATTGCAGGCGTATTATTAGTGTATTAGGTGTTTAGGCTAAATTTAGGGTAATTTGTCAAGATGTTGTGTTAATATGACGTTTAGAAAACAACCTATGATGTAACGGATAAACTTTGATGACATTTCTCGTAAATAGAAAGGAATTTAATAAAATATCGTTTATATAAATTGTGAAATTATACAATGTTCTCATTGTAATCAAAGTCCTCATATATGCATTCGGAAGGTATTTTTATTATTTTTTTATTTTGAGTGGTATTTGGTGGTGAGCGTGAGCGTCATTACACGATAGATTAGTATAATGTGGAATGTATAAAATACCCTAATATGATTTTTTTCACAAGACTGTTGCCTTTTCATAGATTGTGCATTTCTGGCTTGAGTCTAGCCAGCGAATAGTGAGATTATGTTAGTATTTCCTCAAACTCTCATTTTTCCCCCGACTGTAACGGTCAGATCAAGCAATTTTGAAAGTGACTAACTATCTTGCTAATACAGATATACTAGGCATAAACGATAGGTTTATGAACCATAGTAAGTAAAACTTTATTATATTTATTATTTTTTCCATTCATTCAGACATCGATATATTAGCAACCTCAGAACGTTCCAAAAACTTTTAAAGGATTTTTTACAACAAATACGTTTTACTCTATTGAGGAATTTATAAATTTTACAAAATGACTTTTTTACAGCCCCTTTATTTTAATGTAATGCGTATACTGCTTATTTCATTTGTTGATTGTTTTAGCTTGAATTAATTATTTTATTGATTGTTTTAGTTATATGGAATCTTATATTTAAATGTAATTACAATGTATTTAGATTCTTCTTGGACAAAACATTATAAAAATTAGTTTGATTGATTATCTGATTATTGATGATTATTGCTTTTGTTTGATCATTTCTGATATTGATTATTTTAATCGTTGATGGTTTTAGTTTTACTGCTTGTTGATTGCGCCTTATATATAGCTTCTACTTTCTGAAGTTTCTTCTAAAACGAAATGGTGCATGCTCTCTGGGCAGTTTGTTAGTTAAACATTGTATGTTTTTTTTATAATTTACACAATAAAGAACTTGAACTTGAACTTGCTAGATATGCCCTCACATACAAATAAGTTGGCTTCACATACCCTTTGCTCTTAAATCATGCGACAGAGAGAGCAATAAATTGAACAGTATGCGAGAGAATAGCGCGCCAATATTATTTGCGGCAGCTGTCACACCCGAAACAGTCGGCTGTCTGCCAACGGACTGCGACCAAACTACTACTGGCCGGATTTCAGTAGTGGTTTTAAAGGGGTCATTTTCGAGCGCGAAAGGCCCATATCTACTAGGGAATCATATATCGATGCATTCAGATCGCTTATTCATTCTCAAATATTAGAAGTTGAACATATAAATAAGTAAATAACAATAAATATATGAAGAAGCAAATAAATAAATCCATAAATAAATACATATACCAATTAATTAATAAAAATGTGCGTTTTCCACATCAACGAATAAAACATGCGTTTGCCTCATGTAATAAAACATGTGTCAAATAGCAATGTTTTGAATGAGATTTGCATATTAACTAAGCAATAAAAAAAACTAAGAAAAATCAAAATATTAAATAAAACAGTATAAAAACTAAAAAAAACGAAACCCACAAAGCGTACGCGATACATCAAATTGTTCCTACGATTCTAAATACAAAAATGGGTAATAAATTGTTCTATTGTGTAAAAAATGTCTGGTATATTGTAAACAAGTTTTGTTATTAAGAAATCTGACGAAAAAACCCAACGATTTTTTACCTACTTTTTGATTAATAACCCCAATGTAGGGCAGTTTAAATGATAGAGTTTTGATATCAAATTTCGTTTGATATTTTATTTTGAGACAGTATACCATATAAATTCAAATTCTTTATTTTACAAAAAAATCATAATATCAGTTACAATTAAATTAAACCTAACCTAACTGGATCGCACGAGACCAGTCTAACTGGTCCGCACTAAGGTAAGCTAAGATTGGTATAATTAAGTACTGCCTAATGCTAAATAAAAAAATAATACGCTGAAGAATGCTGTGAAAAATAAAATCAAGTAAACTAAAATTTTAGTAAAAAATAATATTTCAAAGAATCTAAAAAGGTATGTGATAATAATATTATAAAGAACAAAAAGCATGCCAATCATAAATATATGGTAGGTGAATAATAATGTGTTAGGAATGGTAAGTTAACTAGGAATAAAGCAAATTAGTTTTTCAGTTTCTTTCCTTCCCTGGGGGATCAACCAGTGGGTTAGTCTTTTTTTGTTTATATTTATTTTTATATTTATACCTTGAGTATAAATGCCGGGTATATCCTTAGTTTTATTGAACAACGATGGTGCCACGTATAGAAAATGTCTCTGTGCATGGGTACTATTCAGTTTGGGCAGTATGTGGTTACTATTAGTTATCGCTCGTGTTATAATTTTATGGGATGTTTGCTGGTGCAGTTCTTATAGGCTTGTTTATAACCTCATCTATCGGACTACTGAACCTAAGAGAAGATTAATCAAGGTTTGGAAGTAGGGGTGTTATCTACACGTTGCCTTCCATAGTAAAATCCTAGCTGCCGAACTGTACTACGACACTGAGCCACCTATTAACTTATGAAATCAATGGTAATTGTTTAGTTGTCCAATCCATAAATATTATAAATAGAAACCATAGATATTATAATAATTTTCAAATTTTTATAAATAATAGGTAATGACATTACAGATGCAGAGCAGAGACAGTTAAATCCGACATCAATTTGCTTTCGGTTGTTGTAACAGACTTTCCTGAAACTGAAACACTCCAGAAGCTGTTTACAAAATTGGGTGAGAAAGGTTTAGTATATTAATAAATGTAGTTATCCATTTTCAATCATAAAAAGTGTCGAATTTCAATTACTGTTAATACATTACATTGGATACAGTAAGGTGTTTTAATCATAAAAGTGCTTGACGGAGCTATCACCATTCACCATTAACCATTCATGGATTTTTATAGCGAGACCAATAATGTGACATACATTGGAGTTTTATTCCACGCTAGGGTGAGGGGCTTTATTTTCATTAAATTGTTTACAAAATAATTTTACATTAAATAGTTTAAAAATATGTTTTATATGTTCCTTGTAAATGTGACAACTAAAACGCCATGATTTAACGTGTCGTCTAATTTCAAACTCCAACTGACCCAGTTAAAAAAATCAAAAACTCTATGGTCGTGTCTTACTTAAGTTATATGTTTTCAAAACTTCAATAGGTTTCAAACTACGCCAGATTGCAAGACAATATTTTTAAGAAAGCATTAGATTTCAAAGTACGCTACATTCCTGAGGAACCCTTTTCAAACGCCGCCATTATCCGTACCGACCAATCAGCGCAAAGAAGTTGAATCAAAAATCTGTCATTGCGATTAATGGCAAATCTATTAGCTTTCGATTGTTCTTGGTGACGTCACAGTCTGAATATAGTAACAAAATAGTCAAATCCAAGACCTCATTAGCGAAATCCGCAAGGTCCAAATTCGAATATCAAAACCAGCTATATCTTATTTCCCAATACAATAATATTCTTATTTTATTGCTTAATCAAAGAAATTAAGAAAAAAACGGTTGTGTCACCCAAAGACTTCCCTGACAAGCAGTCAAGGACTGATTTCATCTGAATATTAATTTCATTTAAAAAAACCAATGTGCGCCCTCTCTCGACCAGCGGATGAATATATATGTATTTCGTTCACAACCGTCTCAAGCGTCACGGTTCGTTTCTCGGCTAGCTTCAGGCGGCTCCGCGTGAATATTTGAATAATATGTATGGCGGAATTGAAATATTATTTGTGAAGCTTGTATATGAGATATTTTAACTCTGTAAGTTACTCTGTACTATATGAGATATTTTAATCTGTGTACCAAATTTCAAGTTTCTAAGTCCAATATTCCGAGGAACATATATGACTAGTTCGCGTGGACCGATTTCATCCACAATCTTTTCAACTTTTACCCTGACCAAATGATGTCAGAATACCAAATTTCAGCTCAATCGGATTAAGCGATTAAATGATATCGTGGAGGAATACATACAGACACAGAGAGGTGCGTTCACAATACTTTCCCTTCTTGTCGGATGGTCGGCCGGGAAAGCAATGTGCACTATTAATTTTAGTTATATATATTGCGTAAATGTATGGCATCACTCTTATTAAGGCGACATTAGACCACAGAAAAATATCCAAAACAGGCGGACGCGCAAAACCATAAAACTCAACTTCGTCAACGCTGGTTTAACCAATAAAAATCCAGCGTTGACGAAGCGTCAAGCGCAGATTTCACGTCCGCTCGCGCCGGCGACCAGGCGCATACTAAACGTTCTATCGCAGCGCTAGCACTGAATAACTATCTTCTTTATGCAGTGGTGGTTGATGGCAAAGCATATTTAGCGTAACTCTCAGAGCGCTCTCACGTTTTAATCAATTCTAATTAAGGGCCTAAATAAAAACTGTGGCTAAGTTTAAGCTAATAAAATTATAATAAAACACACTCACCGCTTACATTGTGGGAGTAATCGCGCCTGTGAATTTTCTAAGTCAGTTTAAAGCCTTAATGTCCAAGGCAATGAGCAACTTTTTTGAGTCCAAATTTTAAATTGGATCATTATTGAGGGATTCACTTAGAAACATTATTAAATGAAAGCTTATATGGTTAAAAAACTCATAAAATTAATATTCTTCAGATATGGTCGTTCCCAGGTATCATGTCGCCTTAACAGAAATTATCCTCATGCAAAATGGACTTATCTGAATCTGAAGGAGTTTGAAATTAGACGACACTTATCTGAGTTGGTAGAGGATAACTAAATAAGCTTCCAAGTTGGTTTAAATATGAACGAAATAAAACGACCTATATCCTAACTGTAAAACCTTTAACCTTTTGTAACTTGTTACCTAATATTATTATAATTCCTTCTCGGCATTTAACGCTCATTCGCAGCAAAAATATGTTAACTCACTTTTTACGTGTTCAAAGATCGCTTTTATAGTTCAAAGTTCAAAGGAAAGTACACAGCCAAAAGATTATGAATTCCATTTCACAAATTACCTAACCGAGCGGTTGTAGGATAATATTTGCGTGCATTTATATTTTTTTGCCGAGCGATTTTTTAAAAAAGAATTTAAAATGGGAAATGTACCAAAGGATATATTCCGATAATCCCACATCTCATTCTAAGTACGTGATAATGATTTAAGATGTAGTCTTACAATCATCATTTTTAGATTTTTATATCTTTTTAATATTGGACACCATGAACGACATTGGGATTTTTTAAATATCAAACCATATAATAATACAATAAAATGATAACGAATGCGACAGTTATTCTAATTTTTTGTCGAAATATTTATTTTGAACAAAACTTGATATTCATTAGTAATGTCATATTTTTGAAGTCATGTTTATTTATTATTTTTATTTATTTAAGAATTAATTACTATAAAACATTGATTAGCTAACAAAAATAACAGGAATCGAATGGCAAAACCTTAACCTTTTGCTTATTTGTTTCTGTCACCCAACTGGGACTAGCCCTTTCTAGGGTGGACAGGACTCTAATATTACAATCAAGTTTGCTTGATTGCTTGATTGCTTACAAATGTACAAGTTTTAGTAAAAGCTAATAACATTAAATTGCCCTAAAATGTGGTCTTCAAAATAAAAAAAAATAAAAAAATCATAATAATAAAAAAAATTAATAATAAAAAAATATTGAAAGATGATGGAATACACAAAATGCAATTCCATTATGTAATCGGCAATAAATATAATATAAAATTTGATTAAATAATATAAATAAAGTTATATGTGAGAAAAGAAAGAAACAGTCATTAATATTTAATATATGTTATGTAATATAGGATTTAATATAAAAATACCTAGTCAAAAAAGTACAATTCATTGTCAAAGTCAAATAATTTTTGGTAGTTAGTTCAATGTTAAAATATACTCAACATACATGTTTAAAAATATGTTAATAGTTTGTGCACCTAATTTGTGCACCTAATATTAGAAGTCGGAGTTAAATTAGATGCGTTTTATATAGCTTTTAGCTTAATAGTGGCTGAATAGCGGTCATAACAGCTACCTTTGGTGGTATAAGAAAGCTGAATAAGCGCTTATAAAGACTTTATAGCGCAAGCTGTGGCACCCTTATATAGCCAGCGGCTATAAAAGTGTCTCTAATTGATACTTTATTACAACTTCCAGTCGGGTAATGCCTTGAAACGATATAGAATAGTAACAAAAGGAAGCTGCATGATCATTTACGGTCGCAAACATAGAATTCTTAATGGCTACAAATATGTTGTATTTTATTATTATTATTATTATTTATTCCGTAGCCGGCGATTGGGGAGGGGATCGCCCTCGCAGCCAATACGCTGCTGTCAGTGCCGCTGGATCTCGTACTCCATTCACGATTCGCTTCCATTCTTGACGATTTTTTGCCACGTCTCGAGCATCCCTAGCCGACAATCGTTGATTTTTAAGGTCGTCTTTGATGTTATTTAGCCAGGTTTTCTTCGGTGCCGATCGCTGAATTCTCCATTCTGTCGGACGGTCTCGCCAAAGAAGTTTACGTGGCGAGCGATTGTCGTTCATTCGGGAAACATGGCCGAACCATCGTAGTCGACGTTTTTGTACTTCTTCTTCGATCGTTGTTACTAGATCGCATCTTTCTCTAATGGTCTCGTTTCGAATTCGGTCGCGGAGTGAGACACTGAGAATCTGCCTCAAGCATCGCATTGTGTTATTAACTTTAAAATGATTGTGTTTTAGATTAATACACCAAATTCTCTTGCGGACGTCATTTCATCGCCAATATTAAGTAACATGTCTAACAAAATTTTAACGCACCTTGAAATTATTATTTTTTTAACTCAATTTTTATTCATAATTGTGGTTTAAAGTTTTTTTGTAAATTAATGTAATTTTTCTCAGTAAAAAAGAACACTTGCTGGGTATTGTGCACACACTTTTAAAATAGGATTTATTTGTAATACGTGTATTTTATGAGTTATAATGCCTTTAAAATACACAACAATAGTATTAGATTATGAAGATTCGAGAAAAAATGGCCGCTCAACTTTAATATAACCTTTATAATAGTACTATAGGTCCTAGTGACAACTTTATAGTTTTAATTCTTTGTAAATCAATTACTGCACTTCAATATGACTATAAGCTGTATAAGGATAGGTCTTGTAACCACTATACAACCTTTGGTGGAGTAAGGGTAATGTAGTAGCTTTTGTTTTGTTTGTTCTATAAAGGTTATTTATTCGACTACTATACAGCTGTTAGTTTTAAAATGGTTATAAATTATAGCTTATAGAGATTGTATGCTTTATAGCGATTACGTATACCACCCTTATTCGACTAAAAGGCTTTATACGATGAAATTACACGACTAAAAGTTAACATAAGCCAAATTGCTTTAAATGACACCTTTACATAACTGAGAGTTAATATGAACGCCTTTACATGACTTTTAATTAGCTTATAGCTATATTCGGTACCTGAGCTGAGCCAACCCTAGGTACATCTGCCATGTCATAGTGGAACTTAGAACGAGCTAACATAATTGAATGCTATACAGAATTTCGTGTTTGTGCTGTTGACCGTTGAGGAGTCTCCTCGTTGGAAACGAACCCTGGGTCCATCAGCCCTGTCGCGGTGAAACTTAGAAAGGGATATCATAATTGAATTCGTATACAAAAAATCGTTTCTGTGCTGTTGACCATTGAGGAGTCTCCTCGTTGGGAGCCAACCATGGGTGCAGCAGCCATGTCATGGTGAAATTTATAAAGAGCTATCATAATTGAGAAAGCGTATACAAAATTGTGTTTATGTGATGTTGACCGTGGAAGAGCAGCCTTATCGGGAGCGGATCCTGGGTGTGGAATCAGGTCATGCTCAACATAAAAATGCATTGTTATCGTAACTGAACCGATATGTAAAATTACAATGTCAACATAGGATACGAAGAAGTGGTTCTAATTCCTCTTGTAAGATTTGACCTAAACAAACTAACATACTAGCAATCATTGCAAGGTAAATAAAAGCCTGTAAAAAGCAGTTGACGATATATTGTCGATTTAATGATGGCGATATAAGTCACGAGATATTTAATAGACCGCCGCGTTTCATCGCTGAATCTGGCGGCACCTTATTATAGAAGCTTTTTTAACACGTCCATTGCGTTATGCGGTCGAAAAAACCGCATGCGTGACTTTTCGCAGATGCGGCAGTCGAAATCGCGCACTTTCACGGGGGGCGACTATGTTCACATTTCTTTGGGTATGACAGAGACGAATATATAAAAATGCTTTCCTTACGAAGTCTATACTAACGGTGCAATTCAAAGCCTATTTTGTGCGGCCGACTAAGTCTCATACGCACTGTAAAGAAGTTCAACCTTGCCCTAAAAAGTCCTCATAAGTACTGGATGAAAGTCCATCAAAAATGGCGTCGCAGCCAGCGTGTTAAAACATTTCCACGTTAAAATATTAGTAATAATTAATGTATTTGAAGGGTAATAAAGCAAAGGCGCCACTGTCCTCAACCCTTAAAAAAAAGAAACACAAAAAAAACGTTTTCCTATTATTTTGAAGGATATTCATAGGTAATGTTTAACTTAATCAGAGAAAGTAAACAAATGTTGATTTTAAATATATAAGATTTTAAATATATATATATATATATATATATATATATATATATATATATATATATATATATATATATATATATATATATATATATATATATATATATATATATATATATATATATATATATATATATATATATATATATATATATATATATATATATATATATATATATATATATATATAAATAAGAATTTGAATAAAGGAAATGAAGATTTTCAGTAAAATTTGCAAGGACAGTGGTGTTTTGCATATCAATAATGGACAGTGTCAAGTATACATTTATTGTTAATGGACAGTGGCAGATTTGCAAATAATTGTTAGGAAACAAAGTACTGACTGCAATTAAAAGAGCAATCAAATTTAGTATTATTTCTTTATTTTTTAAATTATCTTGTCACGCCACCAAATGAACGACTGTGAGTGGTCGGAAAGGCCAGTGGCACATTTGCTGCTCACTTCAATGTATGTAGACAGTGTCGATTTTGCATGTAAACATAAATTTTGACTTGATTTTTCTATGGGATTGATAGAACTTTCCATACAAACAATTTTGATATTTGAAAGAATATTTTACACAGAATATTTCTGCATTCATAGTTTAAATTTGTCTAAAATGGACAGTGGCGCCTTTGCATATCCCTCATTTGTTAGAGTATTGTTTGTGTATCAATTATTATTAATAAATAAATAATTATTTTTATATAATTTTATCGTACTTGGATAATTTTAACGTGGAGGTGCAACACTAGAGCCGGCTTTGTGGCTCCACTTCGGGGAAAATGTGTCGCCATAGAGCGGAAAATGACGCTGATATATAATTCATGTCCAATCGGCGGATTTAAAGAGTTCAAGGTGACGTCTCGGTCTTCCCGACGAACAATGGCCGGCAGGAGCGAAGTTTGCCTTCAGAAAACGGCGCGACACGCGGGGAGGCCGAATGATTGATTTGTAAATAATCCGCTGGCTTTCGCGAGGGCGGCAGACAGACGTTTTGTTATTGGCGGAAAAGTTGGCGAAATTCTCCAAGAAATGGGTCACCGATATGGGAAAAGTAAGAATGCGGTGAAATTCAAAGGCGAAATTCAAGGAATTTAAGCTTGTCGGGGTTTAGGTTTCGGGGTTTAGGCACAAGTAATTACTTTTTGTATAGTAGTTATACATTGTAATATTATTGTTTATGTAGTGTTTTAGATTGCTCACCCCTATAGTACATTTTGGCAGCCATTTTGCCGTCGAAATGCAGGTCGCGTAGTTAGCATTGAGGTCGAAAGTAATAGCAATTTATTTCGGCATCTACAAAGTGAGTTTTAATTTACCGGCATTCTTTAACAGTACGAGTAAATAAGAAAGTTTTGAGAAAAATATCTTGAAAAAAAACAAAAAAACATGTAGGAAACTTGAACATTAGGGCTTTTAAATATTTTTTTTACAAACTTTGAGCGCGCTCCGCCATCCATCGGTATGTAAAATATTGCTAATATTCTTTATTCACGATATTTAACCTACCGCTAGATGGCGCAGCGAGCACAACGCGTTTTTTTCCCTTTTTGTTTTATCACATTTTTTATTAAAAGTTGCTTAGTTGCTCATACTAATAGACCCAGTTGAATGATGAAAACTCATCGGGAATGTTTTTTTTATAAAGGACCGATTGATTAGAAACACACAATAATTTAAACAGCGATAACAATAATAACATTCAATCATTAGAGCCTACTATCGCATTTTTTACAGAGGTTAGAATGTAATCAACCTTGGCATTCTATCTAGATAGACTAATAAGTCTATCTGAACAAAAAGTGCATTATTATTATGTATTGAAACTTGTATTCCAAATTAAAAAATGACATCCTTCTGTAAATAATTTTAAAATAATAAATTTTATTATTTTATACTGTTTACCTACGCGTTTTTAGAGCACCATCTACAGTGCGCATCTATAATGTTATGGCCCCTCCACACGTTACCCAGCGTTGGCCGCATAGCCTATGACGGTATTACACGTTTAATCTGGCATCAGTTCAGTCCGTGTCGTTGGTTAGACTGACGGAAAACTGCTCGTTTATTGTTTTACTGATGGACTGAACTGATGCATTTTCAAGTATTTTATATCAGTGCATCAATCAGTTCATGATGAAGGTCGGGGACTAAACTGATGCCAGATTGAACGTGTAACACCCGTCTGAATCTCTCTCGCTCTTTGCTATACATTTTTCTGACGTCACAGTGGTGCCGACTTGCTTTCACCTTAGCAATATTGGCCAACATCGGCTAAGTGTGAAGGGGGCATTATACCAAGAAAGTTGCACAATTGAATATATTATGTATATTTTAGGAACATGAGCGCCATCTACATTTTGCTTCTCGTATTAAAATACTGGCTTCCATATCATAGTAAGCCTTTGGTCAATCTAATACGCTTTATACCAATGGTTGTATTTATATGAGGTACTATTGCAAGATAATATCTCAATATGAATACTTTTATTTATAATTTATGAATATGAATAGTTAAACAGCATTGTACCTAGTGTGAAATACATATAGAGTTGTCAACTACAACGGGCGAACCCGTCTTCTCAGGAAGTTTTAACGATTTGTCGTTCTCTCTCCCGTGAAGTGAACGCAGAAGACTTGGACAAAACAATCCACCGCCAAGCTCCGCCACATGCCCGAAAGAGGCCAACGCCTTAACCGCGAGATAGCCAGGAGTCTTACCCAGCGGGCTTACACTCGCGCCCTTGCTTCCAATTGCGACAAGATTACTCTCGATTGGTTACGAGTTCGAGGTCGCTTGCGCGGTCCTCTCCCTTACGAAGCGATGAAACGGTGTATACCGAATCTGTCGCGGACCCCAGCACCCTTTGCCCGGCTGTTCACCCAGTATCGGGTAGCCGATGGTCGTTTAAAGAGCAGTCGCCGTAAGGTCCGCAACCACCCCCGCCCTATAGGAAACAGTACTGCTTCCAGACACTCCCGACTGTTAGTCAGAATGCACAATCGATTGGCTCACGCCGCAAGGTTCGCAAACCGTCCAGAAGGGCCAGAAGATGACTTCTGAGGGAAACTAACCCTAGAGTCTTACCCGGGCTCTCTTTTCATGCGTGGAGGCCGCCGGATGCATGTTGACCGGTGAGTGTGACCAACCCTGAACAGAATGGGTCTTCGTGGCCAACTCAGCAAGGGCCCATTAGCTCCATAAAATACAGTGTAAAATACAGTTCATACATATTAAGGCAGTTCATACATATTAACCAAAGAATATAAAGAAGGTTTTGTGATTTTTATAAATGAATAAATAATAAGCTAACCCTTAAACTGCGGGTAGGGTCCGCTGAACCCTACCGTTATTATTCCCTTTTCCGATAATGCCTAATTAATACAATTTAGACGGTTCATAAAATAAATTATACATGCGTCGGCATTCCTCTCTGCCCACGTGAAAATTTGAAGTATTCATTGGTAATTAATGGCAAGCGGGATACAGATGGGACCATTTTCCCCAATTTCAAGCTTAAAAGGAGTTTTACATTTATCTCATAATTTATGCATCATTCGGCGGATTCACAATGAAATAAGCCACGATAATTTGAAATGTTCTTACAACGTTCTTGTTTTATATATTGTATACGAAAAATCAATGATTTTATTAACACGCTTTTATTAGGTCGACTGTATGTAACTATGTAATGGAATCTAAGGTAACCAATTAAACCATCTTCCAAGGATCGTAGCGTCATGAAAATTGGCAGCTGTATGTAGTTCTGATGACAATACAAAAATATGGTACTGTCGAACTGATCTGATGATGGAGTCGGAAGATATGAACTGGAACTTCATAATGGAACATCGTATCATAGCTGTGTTTGGACTTGTTAGAAAATTCTTGGAATGAACTTTGACCACGATTAGGTTTCAAGGTCTGATGATGACGCCGGAAGATAGGCACTGGCATTCCACGATGGAATATATTATCATAGCCGTGTTTGGACTTGTTAGAAAGGTCTTGTAATGAACTTTGACCACGATTAAGTTTCAAGGTCTGATGATGAAGCCGGATTTTTTGGTTTTTACGTGCATTTATAAAAGCGTGTTTTTAGTGTTTTTTTTTAAACTATTAATATAAAATCAATGGTAGAATCCTTTCATTTGGCATTCGACGCATTAGAAAGATCAGATTAATGTATACTTGATATATTACATAGAAATTAAAAAGTGTCATATGTAATTTATATTTGACCGTGAAATAGACATATAAAAGCATATACATTTTCACAATCACGAATAAATAAATACTAGCTCAAATCCATCGAGATCGCCGGTCAGTTTATTGACAGTAACATTTCAAAAATAAAAGGAAACATATTTCTTATTTATGTACGAATAATATTTGTTTGGATTAATTCGATTACGTTGCGGTGCCTTGCTCATTTGATCTACGATCAGGAATGTCACCAAGGTCTCGGAGAAAACGGACAGTAACAATCCAAGAGCGACGCGTACGTGATATGGCATGTGTTTTAAAATTTGTTTTCAACTATATTGAGTAAAAAAATCGGTTGTGCCACCCGGCAAGTAGACAATCCCACCCGCGCGCCAAATCCCCTACCCCCCTAAACCCCCTCCTTTAACCTTCATACTCCCCTAGAACCCTTCCCCCCCTCAAAAACAGAAATTATAGATTAGATAAATCTTTGTTGCATAACTGTATGTAACAGGTACTGATGGTTTGGTATAGTATGGTTCAATACGGTTTGCCCACAGGGCGTACCATTAAATGCGATGTTTAACAAGTAAGCAAAGTGTTACAATAATAATATTAAAATGGTCCAAGATTAAAAAATAAATAGGCAGTGAAAATTACATTACTAAAAGTCCATAAAATGATCTATAAAATAGCAATTTTCCAAGAAAATTAGAAACTTGCCTCACAGAAAATAATTTGAACAGTATTGCTAGATATAATCATTAAAATACTTAAAGCTGTAACACTATTATAATAATAATATATTTATTTTATTTGTCAGATCATTAAAAAAAAAACACAAAAAAGCATACATAAAAATAACATATTGAATTGTTAAGGCATGATCATATTTGATCAGTTATAAAACCATTTATGCTATAATAATATTTCCATTATAGCTTTTTTATAAAGAGTGCGTGAAATCGAGCTATTTCAGAGATTTTATATATGTTGGTATAATATTATAATATTTAATGCAGGAGAATTTTGGTCTTGCCTAATTCAGTCCTTATTAAGGTACAATTCACGAGGTAATTATTTCTGGTTGATCTTGTTTCTGGTTGATTCGATACTTCCTAGTTTATATAAAGATAAAGATAAAAGATAAAAAAAATATTTATTTCCAATACAAATATTACAATTGTGTGGGAATGACATTTAAATTAATCTTAAACTCCATACTTACACGCTCAACGCACTCCCACAATCACATAAAAACACTTTGAATACTAGACTCTTATGTAGTTCTAAAATTGAAGGTACAGTAGTTTTATTAAATAGTTTTAAAAAAAAACGCAATTTATGTAATTTTATTGAATTCCGTAACCGGTTTAATTTGTTGTAAATCTGCATACATTTTTAAAAATATTATTACTGTAATACTGTGTGATTTCTCAATAAAGAATTGATTTGAATTAAACTAGTTATTCAATTTAGCCAAGAAATTATAAACAATAAATTACTTTAACCTTTCAAATGTACAAAAACAATGACTATAACATAACAACTTACTATAAAACAATTGACAATAAAATATATATATATATATATATATATATATATATATATATATATATATATATATATATATATATATATATATATATATATATATATATATATATATATATATATATATATATATATATATATATATATATATATATATATATATATATATATATATATATATATATATATATATATATATATATATATATATATATATATATATATATATATATATATATATATATATATATATATATATATATATATATATATATATATATATATATATATATATACCACAGAGGAATGCGGGTAGTTGCAGGTGACAGCTTCCACTGCAGTATTCTTCTTGCCGCTGAAGAAGGAGCCACGGGCTCCGAAACGTCCGGCAAAGGTACAACCTTCACTAACCTTACAATTAAATATATATATAAATATATATATATATATATATATATATATATATATATATATATATATATATATATATATATATATATATATATATATATATATATATATATATATATATATATATATATATATATATATATATATATATATATATATATATATATATATATATATATATATATATATATATATATATATATATATAGCCTTATATATGACTGTCCTCAAATACCGTTCGCACCCTGTATAGTAGAGGCTAGGAGTCTGTTATTTTTCGTTGTTTCCTCGTAACTCGATGAGTATTAGGCGGTTTTATGGCGATTTTTCAGGGTATTTTTCAGCGGCTGTGACGTCACCGCGCCGCGCAGGTCGCATTTATTAAGTCAATTAGGGGCAACGCCGCCCGGGAGTCGCGTTTATCGCGCCTGCCTGAATTATTTAGAAAAAACGTGACAAGCTTTTTCACGCTAGTGTATAATATAGGTCCACGATTCATCACACAGTTCCTAACTGCTGCTGCATATTTGATGCGGATGGTTCCCGCGAGCCGCCAAGACAAAGAGCTCTCCGTCCGGGAGCGAGCCGCCCGCCAGCCCAGTTTTTCAACGGTCCTAATACCCCGCCCGCAACCAACATATTATTATGTACATACATATATGCACATATATACTAATATGTACATACATATATGTACATATATACTAATATGTACATTCATATATGTACATACATGCAAACGACCAACCCACCGTAACCCACCTTACGTGTAGGTAAATACTATTGGGTCCCTATACCTACATATGTATTTGCTGTTTTTTCAGACTGGCCACTTTGAACTTTGATAACTTGAGTTTGAGTTGGAATTTCAAATCTAAATAAATTTTAGTTCAAGGCCATGTTATTCTTTTTTGAGAATCAGCTGTATATTTGTCTTTCCATTGTTTGCTTTTGCTCAAATATTTTCGTTTGTATCTACAACCACGGTAAATTTGAAAATTCTCCCTATTTTCAATTATGAGATCCTGTGACGGTGTTTTCTATTACAGCTGCTTGCGGTCTGGCTATATAGAGACCGTAAATATGTACTGTTAATAACTATAAACAATGATGGAGAAGCCCATGGTCAAATTACCGAGCCTGGTCAATCGCTCATCGCCACTGCTTCTGCATGACAACGTTTATACCTTGGTTATCCATAGATTTCACTGCAAACAGTCTCAAAGTTGCAGGAGTGCGGCTGAAGACTCTTGGTCACCCACCGTACTTGCCAGATCTTGCTCCAATAGAGTTTTTTTTCAGAATTTAGATAACTTTTTCAAGGGGAAAAAATCAACTTTGAAGAGTCGATGAAAAACGCCTTCACAGCATTTATTGATTCCTGTCCACGAGATTTTTACAGCAGATGAAATAGGCAACTTCCATTAAAATGACAAATCTTCATAGATAATAGTGGTCAATAGTTCTAATAATTAAATATATATATTTCATTAAAAAAAATTGGTCTTAAATATCCTTTATAGAACAGCAACTTCACAAGTAAGGACCCAATATTTTTGATTAGATAGCGTATTGGATTGCTTAACGACGTACTACAATTTGGGAACCTTTATTTTAATGGGCTCATCTGTTCTGATCGCCTAAAAAAGGGTGATATTTAGGAATATTTTAAAGATAAGTTACATCGACTGTTTTAAAATTTTGAGGATATATTTTTTCATAAATAATGTACCTATACATAGAATTTTGAAAAAATATATTTTCAGCAAGTTATTTGAGAATCCATCATCATCATCCATCTCAGAAATAATAAGTTCCCCCATTGATGTAGTGATTGCAGAATTCACAGAGCTTGAAATAAAAAAACTCAATAAAGCAGTATTGTCTATATACAATGACCCAGGATTGTGAAAAAAAAAAACAAATTTAACAAAATGGCACTCAAAAAACTGATGACTTTTGATCGAAATTTTAACCTCCGTTTAAAACTATGCCATTTGTTAAATTTATTTTTTTTCAAAATCGTGTATAAGCAACAAACAGCTTTTGAGCTTTTTTCAATTTCAGGTTCTGTGAAGGCCGCAATCACTGCAGCAATGGGGGAACTTCCTTTTTGGAGACTTCGGAGAAGGTGAATAACTAGGTGAAAATAAAAATAAAATCTTTAAAAAAAAAAGTCATTCAAAAAAAAAATATGTATACCTAGATTAGTCATGCAGAAATATATCCCTAATATTTTAAAACATTCGATGCAACACTACGCTATAAAAAAAACAAAAATCACCTTTATTTTAGGCGATTACACTAAGATTTTTAAATCATAGTAGAATAATAATAATAGTCTATAGTAGAATAATAGTCATAGTCTAGAATAATAGCCTAGAAAAATAATTAACGATTTGGAATTATCTACAAGGTTAACTATGTTTTGGGAAATAAATAAATAAATAAATAAATTACATTAGATGTGCCCCTTAATTCAAACTAGATTATTATGCGAATCATTCCTAAAATAGATCAATATGTTCAATATGGCGAGTTTCGTAGGATAACATTGTATATCCATTATGGTAGTATATGTACAAGCACTGTAGATGGCGCTCTAAACACGCCTATACGCTATAAAATAATAATGTAATAAGAAACGGATTTTTAAATAATACTTCTTATTATTTTAATATAATTTACAAATAGAAGTCATTTTTACTTTACCAGACTAAGGGAAAGTATTGTGAACGCGCTTTAAAAAATCGAGAAATATCCATGTTGACCCCCCCCCCCCCTCCCCCCCCCCCCCCCCCCCTGAGACGATTAGGACCATGTCCAGACTGAAATATGTCTGTGCGTCTGTGAGTCTGTGTGTGTGTGTGTGTGTGTGTGTGTTTGTGTGTGATGGTGTATTTGTGTGTATGTGTATGTGTATTCCACCACGACAACGCCTAAACGCTTCATCCGATTGAGCTGAAATTTGGCATGCAGGCATCATTTGAATATTGCAAGAGTTGAAAGATTAAGGTGGAAATCGGTCCACCGCTAGTCGCACTTCAATATCGAAATATTGCAGTTAGAGGGTTGAAATTCGGTACACAGAGGCCTTGTTGAATCGAAATCGGTCGGAATATCTCGTATACAACCGACGCAAATAATACTATTTTTGGAAAAAGTACTTTTTTGATACCACGGAAAATTATGAAATTGGCGAGCGGGGGAGGTTGAGTTAGCGCGGTTGGGGAGGGGGTGGCCGGGGGTAGGCTACTGCTGGGAAAGTCTTTTGTATTTTTGTATTTTGTATACATTTCATACAGGAATTCTTTGGAATACAGTATCAATACGTAATAATTACGCACTTTAAGTTTAGTTACTAATCAATGGCATTCTATCTCTTCGTATTATTTTAGTGACGTAATCAGCCTATATAAAAATGCAATAATGGCACTAATAATAGAATGTTATTATTGTTACAATTAGTTAAATTATTGGGTTTCTATTATTAGCAGTTGTTTATTAAAAAAAATCATTATCTATGTTATTATAAATAGCCAAATAAATTGCTATTAGTTTGGCCGTCAATGCTATTAGCGCCACCTGCATTTCGCCGGCACAGAAAGGTTACCAACTAGTTGTATAAGGCAGAGCAATCTAATAGCATATATAATCAACGGTACTATGTATATTATGACAAGAATATATTACCTCGAAGATCTGAAACTACAACGGGGTAGATAAAAAAAACTGAGGCGACTGAAAAAAACGCTACATTTTGCGGTTTTGAAAGTTGTTTTATTGACTAAAAAAAAACAATACTTAAAGTCCGATAAAACGTGTTGATAGAGCTTAGTAGTAGGTAGTAGTAAACGGAGTGGGGGGCTTGTTTCCAGCGTTTGATGTCAGCTAGTTCTTTAAGTTTTTTTGTAACTACCCACTATGTGGTTAGGTGAGTGGTCAGCTAGTAGCCCAGTACTTCTTACCAGTCCAAGTAGATCACTGACCTTCAAGTTGGGCAGATCGCTGGGTTCGAGAAATGTTCGTCCCAGTAAACTGTGTCTTTTTGCGGCGAGGCCTGGGCAGCGACCAACGATGTGTATGCTGTCTTCAGGTTCTTCGCCACATATTCGGCAGTCCTTGCTCTCGGTCAAGCCAAGGTTGAATAGATGTGCTCTAAGGGTCGTGTGTCCGGTGAGGATACCGATAGAGGTTCTAAGGTTCTTCTTGCTCATGTCAAGTAGGGCCTTGGTTTTCTTTTGTAGTGGTTGATCCATCATGGCTTTTGCCTGGCGACATCCCTGGCTCTGTTTCCAGGATGCCCGATGTTCCTGCTCCAAGCAGTCCCTGATGTTTTTTTTACCTGTAGCAAAGGGGACCCATTGATAGGGCTTAAAGTACTGAATGAAAATCGTCTGACAAATATGATGACTTTTATATAATGTGAGTTCAGTCAATGTGATAAAATAGGCTTTGTCCAAAAAACTGACCATCATTTAAAAAAACATATACGTTTTATAAAACCCATAATGTCTATTTACCAGGAAGGTAAAGAAACACAATAATATCAAACATAATAAACAAGCAGCCTAATAAAGCTTGTATTGAAATCACTGTAAAATTATCGTAATTTTGATATGTTTTGATATATTTCCAGGTGACTTACGCTCCGGTAGTTTAATGTAATTGGTTTGGTCTAAGCAACTTGGGTTGTCGACTACAGCGGGCGAGCCCGTCACCTCAGGAAGTTTTAACGATTAGTCGTTCTATCTCCCTGGAGTGAGCGCAGAAGACTTGAGGACAAAACAGGCCACCATCTAGCTACGCCACAAGCCCGTAAGAGGCCAACGCCTTAACCGCGAGATAGCCAGGAGTGTTACCCGGCAGGCCTACACTCACGCCCTTACTTTCAATTGTGACCAGATTACTCCGGTCTCTCGAATGGTTTGGTCTAAGCAGCGGAGATGGCCGTTGTTCTGATGTCAGCTACACTTGAAACGACCCGACGGACCCCCGATTCCGTCTGAAAGACGGGAAAAGGGCGCCACGGTCGACGATAAATTCGAATTGAATTGCCGATAACATCAGGCAGAGGCTGCGCAACGATTTCGAACCTGCGACCAGACTGGAAATTCGGCCAAATCTGTTAGTAATGACGTGAGATTTGTTCGCTGGGTTTACTTAAGTTAGTTTCTCGCGGGCTTGTTGGCGTAGTTAGACGGTGGACTGTTTCGCCCTTAAATATCTGCGTTCACCCACGCTACACGGATGATTAAAATCGTTATACGTTTCTGGGGTGGCGGGTTCATCGTAGCAGTTGACAACTCCAGAGTGCTAACCCCAACATGCAATAATATACAATCCATTCTTTCATTTCAACTCGACTACCCAACAAAGTATTCAAAATTCGTTGCCATCTGAGCAAATTTCCGCAATGTCGTGTAAAGTCTTACGTTTAACTTGAGAGCGGGGTAAAAAGCTTGCTGCAAGAGGATGTTTAATTTTACACATGTCGCTCTGAGGCTGCCTGACGTCACGTGTCGCTGCAGATGACGGCACGTTTTATAATTTCCGCCGGCGTTATTTTATTAGTGCTTTCGCTATACACTTTCTGTGCGCGGTGCAGCAAACGCCGACAAGACTTTCGGCGTAATGAGGCAGCAAACGTGCCCTAGTGCACTTGCACCTGCTGAGAAGATGGCAGGCAGCAGCCGCATATTATTATTAGTTCAAAGAATATCAAGGCAAATAATGAAAGTTATTTTTAGGTTGCACAGTGGTTAGGTCGCCTGATCTTACATTGTAAGTTTCCGGGTTCGATTCCCGGCTGGGTCACCATTTTTTATTAGGATAAAATAACATTTCAATTCTGTCGATCGAATGCAATAACAAGACACATATTTTCCACACACACATACATATAAACACTGTATAGTGGGGTGGTGGTGAACGGTTTCGTGCAGCTTGGGCCACAAGATCCATTTTGTTCTCGGATCGGCTCAACCCTAGACTCAACTCCTATTCAGAAGCCTCCTCGAGTGGAAGGCTACCCCGGGTAAGACTCCCGTGTCTCAGGCCTCAGAGCTGGTGGACCGGTTTCTCCCGGCGGGAATGCATCCCGGCGCCACTGGACGGTTTGCGCACCGGTCGGCGAAGTCAATCGGTTGTGCATTCTGACTAATTGCTGAAGAGATCTGGAGACTATGGAAATACACTGTTTCCTAAGCAGGGGGGTGGATGTTTCACCTGATATCATGCCACTCTTGAAATGACCTTGGGCCACTCGATCCTCTGTGGCACTAAGGGCACAGAACGCCCAGGTCCGCGATAAATGCAAACTGAATTACAGCTGTAATAAAACAGGTAGATGTTGCGTAAGCGACTTCGGACCCTTAACCAGTCGAGAGGACGGAGGTATCTTGAAGGTTAATTCCAGACGGAGATATCCTGCCAAAACTGGTAGTTAGGGGGTGAGGCTGCCCGCTGGTTATCTTTCCCGGTGCCTCGCCGTAAGGCGATGGTCTCTAACGGGTTGCTGGTGAACTAGACAGTAGATTGTCTTGTCCCCAATTCTTCTACGCTCATCCCCAGGCTGAAAGAACGATCTATATCGTTATACCAGCCTGGGGTAATGGGTTTGCCCGTTGTAGTCGACACCGCCCTCCTGTATAGTGGGGTTGTTTATAAGAGATTGTCGTATGATAATAAACCCGCTCATTGTGAAATTTCTGAATAAGGAGTAGAAACATACAATATGAAATAATTATGATGGGGTTTCGTTATTTCCTTTTCTTCCCTTAGAGAATTGATTGTTTAGTGGCGTACTACAATTTGGCAGCTAGGATTTTACTACGAAATGCAACGTGTAGATTGCGCTTGTGAGGGACCACCCCTCACTAGATTCCAATTGCTCGTGTGTGAGGGTGTGGTTTTACAGGGGTTTTCTCCGTAGTAAAAGTCGTCTTGTTGCAGTTGAAGTAGTTTATTGCAGAAGGTATTTGATGCTTGCCAGTTTGTAACGCCTCGAATGATAAGTCGCGGTGTGTGTAGTGTGTGTGCTTGAAAGTGATGTCGCGGTTGCGTGGCCGAAGTGTGAAGCGCGGCGAGAGATTTGAAGAATGATTGCGTGTACTATGCGCGGCTGAGGGTCGCCAGAAGATGATGATGATGTGTGAGCGCGGGGAGTGACAACTCGAGGATGATGAATAATCGATCGAATGTATGGGTTTATATAGCGCGTTAAATGATGTAATGCCGTGGCGTGGGGGAAGTGAGTATATCCGATTTGAATCGATTAGGAGAAATGATATTAGTTATCGGCTGTGTCTGCATTAATTGCCGAAATTATATAGAATTCAATGTAGGTTGCCGCGTGTAATATTCAGTGTGTTTGCAGTTATGGATTTCTAGAATCTAATTCTTTTGTTGACTCAATATGTTGGGCGAAGTACCAACACGCTCATAGTGCCAACATTTTCTTATATGGCGGCGTTCGTGGGATAACGGTATGGCGGCGCACTTTAGATAGCGCTCTAAACACGCCTATATGATATCCTATCTCGAAATAAAATAATAATATAATAACAAACGAATTTTTAACCCACTGCCCTTATTGTTTTAATATTATTTATAAAAATACGTTGATTTTTAATTGGGTATACAGATGTCAATACGTAATAATTACGCACTTTAATGTTCAGATAAATTAATAGATGGCATTTTATTTATGTGATGTAATCAGCATATATAAAAAATGCGATAAGTGGCACTAACAATTGAATGTTATTATTTTTATAATAATTATTATAATAAAATAGTAAAATTTTTAATAATATTAAATAATATTATTAATATAATATAATTAACAATATTATATTTATTATTATTATTATTAATATAATATTAATAATTTTTATAATAATATTGTTTTGTTTTTATAATCAATTGGTCCGTTATAAAAAACATTTATTTTCGATTCTTATCTAGATGTCCAAACACATTGCTATTAGTTTCACCGTCAATGCTATCATCGCTAACTGCAGAAGGATTGCCAAAACGTATTTTGACGTTGAGCATGCTAATACTAGTATATATCAAGGACTATCCACTATCTATCTCTATTTGACTACCTCTTTGTGACTATTATTATTATTATTGTTTTTATTATTGTTATTTTATTGTATATATTTTTCTATTATTTTTTTGTGACTTTTTTTTTTTAATACAACTTTAGTTATATGCGATATTCTGATTGTATTCTTTTTTTAAATCTTTTTGTATATTAGTTTCTGTTTTTAAACATGTATGATATTTAGCCTTATTTTGCCTATGTTTAAAATACCTGCCCTGGAACAAGTTCTTACTTAGTTGGGCGGCATGAGACTATCATCACATATAAGCTTGACATAACTTGCTGTGGGTTTATTAATTTTAATTTAAATTGTAATCCCTGTTTAAGTGTAGATTTTAAATATGATTTGTGTTACGCTTGTTGCATATTATATATTTACATTACCATAAATAAATAAATGTATATTCAATGGTTGGAGAGTGCAATGTCGTTTGTTGCCTAAACGGTGGGTTAACCTAAGTAACCGGGAGAGTGATAAAGAAAAACGATGATTACTTGGCAGGCATCAAAATAATCGTTTTTATTAAGAATACAGATCAAAATTAATAGAGCCAATTTTGCTCAGATGGTTTATGATATACGGTTTGTTTTCATTCGTCAACACCAGACAATTGGGTTTCTTGGGATAAAACTAATCTAAATAACTTTCTCTTGTTTAGGTTGGAGAAATCGGATATTACGTATTTTTTTGAATTCTAGCATTATTCTACATAAAAAACTAAAGAGAAAATCATTTAAAAGTTTCTTTTGATTTTGGCCTTCTTTACTGAGACAAATTACTGACTCCGATAATTGAATATAAAATATTCATAACCTTGGTAACAAAGTTTCAGGTCAAAAAACTTTTTAAATTTATTTTAACCTTATTTTTTTAGACAGACATTTTACCGTTATTTTTATATTTAGACTAATCTGCATAAATCTCATGATATCGACCAAAAAAAAAACATTTTTTAATGCATTTTTTTATTAGTTTTATTCACATACTCACCAAATTGATGAGTGCTTACTAACTAAAACTGTATATACAAATAATTTCTAAATTATAACTAAATAACTAATAATTTTCTTGTTTGTTCTGAATAACAATGTTCGAATATTGCGGCGACTGCACTCTCAAAATCAATTGACAGTGTTACTAGTGTTATCAATTGTCAGTGTTACCATTAACGATTTTACCCGCCAATTTGCCAGTCTCTGTTATAGTTTCAGCGTTTTGGGCTTCAAAATGTATGAATTGGACGGTTTAGTAGAAGTTTTTTTTTTCGTTTTACTTTTCCGGCCCACAAACCGACCAGGAGATAAAGTGTGTGTGTGTGTGTGGCTGTGTATATTCCTCCACGATATCGATCAAAAGCTTAAATTTGGTACACAGATGCCTTGTTGGTCCAAAATCATAAAGAGAAATTTTGATTGGAATATATCATATACAAGCTACACTAATAATATTTCACATCCGCCATACATTTTAATTAAATATTAACGCTATCTGCTGGCTCTTAGCCCAAACACGCCCTTAGCCAAAAAAAATAACGGCGTTGCCCGAAGCGGTCCCAAACGACCCTAATCGGGTTCATTCCCTCGCAGAGTGAGAGCGCTCATCGATTTTATTTATGAAATTAATATTCAGATGAAATCAGTCCCTGTCTGCTTGCCGGGAATGTCTTAGGGTGACACAAACATTTTTTAACAGTATTATGACTGAAAATTGTGATAATAATCTGGCTGCAATGCGATAACAGTTACAGGTATTTAAAATGTGTGAGTGTGTTAGTTTCATCGGCAAACATAAATGACTTTCGGCGAAAAAAAAATCGTTAAAGAGACATTTACTCAACTCATGAATACCCCCCTCCCCTCCCGTCTTCTTTGCTTGTCCCTATATTCCACTCCTCCCTTTAATATCGACTTGGTATACGTCACTAATCACTGTTTTATATTTAATACTACTATGGCTATTATGTAAGTGTATTAATTTATTACTTGTAAATCAATTTGCCCACATAAACCTTTAGTCAGAATAACCCTGGCGGTATGGCTGTAAGATATTGCCACTTGGCAATAGGCCCACCCACATTGTACTCTTATGTGTGTGCAATAAAGCTTTTCAAACAAACAAACGAACTTCGTCTGTATGAATTGCGGAACCAGCTACACTAACACCACCTATAAAAAGTTTTGCGAACAGATCCCTATCAAGGCATACCAGATCGTTTAATAATTTATCTGCCTCATTATGAAGGCAAATACTGAGCCTGTTCAAACAAGTCCGTTCGTGTTACTACCCTTGTCTTGAAGTGATGGGCGAGGTTTCAACTCAGCGTGATTATAATATTTAAAGTGAGAACGTTGCGAAATTGTCAATGTGTAAACCTACTAAGAAATTGCTATATTTGTGTCAGTGTAACAATGAAATTTCTCACAAAGGAATTATGACCTAGTGATAGTTTAGGGGGGGGGGGGGAGTGCATCTTCAGATTATAAAGTAAAATTTTGGAGTAGGCAATTTCAGCAAGATAGTCAAATGAAAATGATTCATCCACTCGGCGACCCTCGATATCAACGTCTTCATATTAGTATTTTGGGGGAAGGAAGGAAGGACCAATAGCTAAAGAAATGGGCATCTCGGCAGGCCCAACTTAGGTTTTCAACTACAACTGGTGAACCCGTTACCTCAGAAAGTTGTAATTATAGTGATCGTTCTATCAATTTTTGCAATTTTCAATTTCAATTTCAATTTATTTCCAAAAAAAAATCTTAACAGATTGTAGAAACTTAATATCCAGGTACATTTAAATTACAGTCTATTAGTCCGTTTTTACAATATTTAAATTTATCACCACGTACATACAGTTACTTCATTATTGCTTTTAGGGCATCAAAATCATTTTTAAGATTTATTTACTAAAACCACAAATTAAAATAATCAATAAAAATAATCGAGAAATTAAAATCAGAAAGTCAGAATACAAATCTACCATCTAGCTTAACCAACATGCCCATCAGCGGCCAACTCCTTACGGCGAGGCACCGATAAAGGCACCCATCGGGCAGCCTCGCCGCCTGAATACCAATTTTGAAGGATATCTCCGTCTGGAATTACCAGGATACCTCCAACCCGACTGGTTACGGGTCCAAAGTGGATTGCGCGATCTTTACCTGCCGAATTTATAGACTACGAAATATTATTTGACAAAAGTGTCGTTAAAATGTCATAAAATAAACAGTGATTCCCAACAAGTTGTAACCGTTTATTTTACTATGGAGATCGATTCTACTTGCGTGGAATACTTTAACAGGCGCTGCCGCTGTAAAGGCACAAACTGACCGCTGCACCGGGTTCGATCATAACATCTTGAACTTTATACCACCAACTATCAGAGTAAATATTGCAGTATAGGTACCTAACAATAATTGTAAAATGTGTATTTCAGACAGATATATTAAAATACGCACTAAATACTGATGATTTTGAAATCGAACTGTTACTGTTACACTAATTACTTAATAGTCTTAATCGGTTACCTACTTACCATGTAAAATTCGGTGATTACTGATTTCGATTTTACAATAATAATAATTGTAAAATGTGTACTTCATGCAGATATGTTAAAATACACACTAATTACTAATGATTTCGAAATTGAACTGTTAGGGTTTCACTAATTAATCTTTTATTCCTTAGTCTTAATACTTCCATCATATGTTCGAAGTATTGGTTTTGTTTTACTCCTGTGTTGGCTTTGTGAACTTTATTACATTTATTTCTTAGTCTTAATACTTCCATTACATGTTCGACTTATTGGTTTTGTTACACTCCTGTGTTCTTTTTGTAAACTTTTTTTACTTTTAATTCTTAGTCTTAATACTTTCATCACATGTCCGGCTTATTGTAAAAACGTTTAATGTTGTTTTCAGTTTATAAAATTGATAAAGTAATAATAATCATTGTAGACGATATAACCAGTAAATCGTTTTAATATTTTTTATAAGTAAATTTTGACAAATAATTTTGTCAGTAAAGATTTTTCCTAAATTAATTATATTGCTTATTCAGCTGTCATTGAAAGATTCGGAAGAAAATGTAATTATTAGTGTTTTTTCTTGAAAATTGATACGTATAAATAATTAATATTATTAAGCGATCAAGGCGATTTAGTATAAAAAATCAAGCCATTAGACATTCGCCGATAGGTGTGAAAAAGGTCTCGATCGTTGTGAAAAAGGTACCAATGTGCTAACGACACTTTTGTCAAATAGTATTTCGTCGACTATACCATTGGCATTTTCACCGAATTTACCTTTACCATTGGAATTTTTAGCCCGGCTCTGAATTCCGGATCCCGTAACCAATTGGTCATTTCAAGAGTGGTTGACGACAGATCAACATCCACTCCCGCTGCTTAGGAGAGAGTATATATCCATAGTCTCTAGACTCCTTCAGCAATTAGTAAGAGTGCACAACCGATTGGCGTCGCCGAACGGTGCGCAAACTGTCCAGTAGCGCCAGAAGGCAATCCCCCAGGAGAAACCGATCCACCAGCCGTGAGGCCTGAGACGCGAGAGTTTTACCGGAGGTAACCTTTAACACGAGGAGGCTTCTAAATAGGAGTTGAATCATAAGTTGGACCGATCAGAGAACGAAGTGGGTATTATGGCCCAAGCTGCACGAAACCAGTCGATACCTAAACCATTCGCTACCGGCAATCACAATATGGAAAATAATACATAAACATTTAGGCACGGCAAAGGTTAGTGTGAGGTGAGCTTCGTAGATCAATGGTTTTTAACTGGTGCGCCGCGAGTATTACGCAAAATTAATACTGACAATATTTCCATGTTCCTTATAGTATAAGGCAATAATAGACTCGAAATCGGTGACCTTTTAAAGCTGTTCATAACAGCTCATTTTGATTATTTTCACATACATTTGGAATTTATTGCAGTTATAGATATCATTTATTTACTTTCAAAAATAACTGTTAATTAGCTTTCGGCGAGACGAATTTTACAAGTTTGGAACCATTAGAAATCGGTAATTTTTAGTTTTTTAATTAAACCTCTCTTTAATTGTATTTTGTCATAAAATGTACACATAATATAGTTTCTTCGGCAATTTAAACACAAGTATGTTCGTTATTATTCGTTGTCACCTTCCGTGTGACAATCTGGTATAGTTTGCGATTTTACCACGATCTTTTAAAGTCTTGGTCAAATTTCTAGCTAATTAATTATATATATATATATATATATATATATATATATATATATATATATATATATATATATATATATATATATATATATATATATATATATATATATATATATATATATATATATATATATATATATATATATATATATATATATATATATCTATATATATATAAATATATAATTCGTTTAAAGGATGACACTTTGATGAAAAAATAAAAATAATAAAAGCCACTTACATAGCTGGAAGGTTTTCCCGGACTGGATTGGGAAATGCTTATTTTAAATGAGATGTATGCCTGGATGAGCACCATCTTATCTTTTGTTTAAGAATTTTATCTTATGTTTATCTTTTTAGAATTTTATCTTATGTTTTTAACTCTTGTAAATATCATATAGCCTTAAGTATAAACTTCTCGACCAGAAATTACGATTTATATCTTATTTCATGGCAACGAGCAAATGAAGTATTTTATTTTTATTTTCATTTAATGGCTAGCTGATAGCGAGCCCAGCAATGGCATATCGTCCTTTTAAAGAGTGGATATATTCGAATTTCAAATCGAATTTTCGGTATGTCATTCCGCATTTAGGAGACGATTCATTGTGATTTTTTTCATTGTTTTTGCGTTAATTTGTCTTTATAAAGACATTTTATTTTGGTTTGCAAAAGGATACGCTTTGTTTTTGAGATGTGGATGAAGGGCGATCGTTCGCTAGCGATAAAGGGATCCCATTAAACCTACATTGCACTGTCGAAAGTGGTGCTCATTCAGGCATACATCTCATTTAAAATAAGCATTTCCCAATCCAGTCCCGGAAAACCTTCCAGCTATGTAAGTGGCTTTTATTATTTTTATTTTTTCATCAAAGTGTCATCCTTTAAACGAATTCTTAAAAAAAGATATTTTACAAAAAACCGATCATATATATATATATATATATATATATATATATATATATATATATATATATATATATATATATATATATATATATATATATATATATATATATATATATATATATATATATATATATATATATATATATATATATATATATATATATATATATATATATATATATATATATATATATATATATATATATATATATATATATATATATATATATATATATATATATATATATATATATATATATATATATATATATATATATATATATATATATATATATATATATATATATATATATGTATATATATATATATATATATATATATATATATATATATATATATATATATATATATATATATATATATATATATATATATATATATATATATATATATATATATATATATATATATATATATATATATATATATATATATATATATATATATATATATTAAATATTATATATATTATCCCCAATTGTATTAAATTTATTTATTGATTGGGTATCAATACAAGCTCTAAGGTGAAATATTGCTGTATAAAATAGGTAATAATTATTTTACCTATTTTATGGCTTTAACCCTTCCTATTTGAGTTAACCATTTTTGGTTTGACGCTTACAAACGCTAAGACTTGAGCTAATCAATTTTGGTTAGGGCGCTCCGCGCTGCGTAAAATGCGATTTATTACTCGAATTGCGATCCTTTCCGCATATTTAAAGTAACCGATATCGAATACACGAAACGGTCCAACTCTAATCGACGACTCTCGGGCGATAAATGTTTTATAAACATCAGTATGGCGAAGCCGCGCCGGCGCAGCGGTCGGCGCCATTGCCGCGTGGCCGCAGAGCGTTTGTTCATCGTCCGTGTTCTGTGATTTTGTGATTTTTGTGTTATTTTTGTGCTATTTCCTGTAAAACCGTAAGCAATGTGCATTCTAGGAAGGTTTCCGAAAGAGAATTTCTGATTTGGGACAGCTCATCTGCTTTTTTTTACGAATTATCGAGTAAAATAGTTTGACATACGCTTTAGCGTTGCAAAAAATGTTCGTTTGTTTTTCGCGATTTATGACGAAAAATCGCGAATTATGACGTAATATTCATTTAATTCGCTTATGAAACAGCTATTATTTGATTTACATCGTATATAATCACAAAATTGGCTATATTTTAATCAATTCAACTTGATTTCTAATTTGACATTTATCCGCCGCTCCTCGTTACCACATTGTGATTGGGTTTTTTTTATTGTTTTTCTATGAAATGTGACTCTCTGGAGTTTAATATTTAGTTACTAGATCTATAATAAGCATATAATAAGACATATTATTTGAAAATCCTTAACCATTTTTATATTATCAAACTTTCCGTCAAAGTTACCAAGTTTACAATGCTAACTCAAAAAAGTTTAGATTTTTCTGTAATATCAGACAAAGCTGAAAGTTTTGGTGTGTTTTCTAAGAAGAATGATATAGTGGAAAAGTTATTGTGAAAGAATTTCATATAAAAAACAACTTTAAGTAATCACAAAAATAAAATGATTTTTTTTTTTTTACGAGAATACATCGATTTTTTCTTGGCTGAGTAACTAAATGTTTTTTTATGCAAATAAGTAAAACAAAATATAAGTTTTGGTAAAGTATTTAATAAAGAACATAACTGTATTTACAATTTTTGCATATTTTACGTATTTTGTGATAAAAACATCGAAATTAATTGAATAGGCGACTTTTTTTCAGTTCGCCAACTTTGTAATATTTATTCATTATTATCTTAATTGTTTTACGAGATAATCTTACAATGTTTTATATTTCAAATTTCTATGCGATCATTTTACAGTTATTCATTTTATGATCCGTATAGTGGTTTACAAGTTATAGTCGTTTTACTCAAGGTCATTTACTTGCGCCGAATTTACGCGAGAAAATGTCGCCGGCGTAAGTGACAGCTGAATTTTTACTTCGCGATTGGAGGGGTTAACCCCCCCTCTCGTGCCGGAGTCACTCGAAACTAGCATCTACGACTGAGTTCTACATCTACGACTACGACTGAGCATCTACGACTACGACTCTACATCTATGTATCTCTCTACGACTCTACATCTACATCTTTTCTCTTTTATTTTTATTTTTATTTCCGTGTGTATTTTAATATTCTCTAACGTTTCCATTATGATAGAAAAAAATTGATTGCCTTACTGTATGTATGACTCGTATACCAGTATACAAATATAATGAATCTGAATCTAAATCTGAATCCTTATCGGTCAAAATGTTTAATTTTATTAACATTGTTAGCTTCTTTGATTACGGTATCTGTTTTTAAATTCTTAAGTGTCTTTTGGTCCAGGGTGCCTCTAAGTTAAAACGTACGTACTGGCCGCGCCAAATTTCTTGGTCCCTCGCCCACATGCTCAGATAACATGTATTGCATCTATTGAACACCAATGCACTGAACCAATACTGTCCAAGACGACTGCCAAACACGACTGTTTACAAAATTGCTCAACAAAAAGGAGTGTAATATGTTCAGGATTCATATATGTATGTTTTCCGTTTCTTTATTCCACCATAACCTCTAAATGCTTGAACCGATTTAGAATTGTGTGATATTGTTAGAATCTTTATGTTATCCCGAGTGTCATTTTAACTGCCCAAATATCAAGCAAATAGTTGTTTAAATGTCTAAATGTCAATAAATTAACGTGAATATATCGTGTTTAGTGTCAACTAAAAGGTCTGATTGAGTAAATTCCAAAAATGTATGTATAAATACATAATATACAATTACACCATAAAAAACCGTAATAACAATAATTGCAAATGCAATATTTCACTTTCTGTAAAGGCAGTCGTGTTTTTTATTCTTTTTAATATATTTAGTTGTTAATTTCTGTGCATTGATGTTCAATTACGTGTGATTTGAGCATGTGGCCGAGGAACCGAGAAATTTGGCGCGGTCTGTAAGTTTGATTACGTTTGGCGACAACTATGTACATTATGTGATTGTAGCAGGTAATCAATAAAGATACCTAGATATTTAATATTATCATCTTTTTTGAGAGTAACATATTTTTTGGCAACAAATTAGCTGTAATCTCTAATAATGTCCATTTTTTCCAATAAATAAAAACAATAAATTAATCAAAGTAATGACGAATACTGGAACTGAGCATTTTATAACACGATCAGCAGATTAACGAACCTCATCAAATAAGCTAATGCCCGGGATACATAAGCTTTTTAAGCTATGATAGCAAGCTAGTGTTAGTAAGCTAGCAAGCTAGTAACTCTGGCCTTCTGTATACATAGTTATGAAGCTAGTTAGCTTCATTTCTAGACTATTATTCTAGTGAGAAAGCTTGTAAGCAATCGTCTCATGCGAGGATAGTTTAATAGGATGGGGTTCTATTTTTGAGCTACTAGCACCTCCACCACCTTTTACTATCCTGGCTTGAGTACTAGATTAATGCGGCCGGTGAAGCTAGTATTCGATTGTGTTTTAATTTACGAACGCAGTTCTTTTTACTGCACGGACGTGTTGTTACGTTAGTTACTGTAATAGCACTGGCCTAAAATTATCTGGTATCATGTAAACAGCACTAGTATGAGTCAAGCCTGGACAGCAAGCCAGCGTAGTAATACCGAGGTTAATGCTTGCTATCCTAGCTTGAAAAACTAGCGTAGTGTATCCCGGGCATTCCAAATAAAGGGACAAACTAACATAGTTATCTAAGCAGTGCGCTGTGACTGCTCTGAATGGGTGAAATCCACTTTAATTTTCATTGTCGGCAGTGGCACTGGCTCTAAAATTCACGCCGCGTAAAAAAGGACAAATTGAAGTGGGATCGCTTTTACGAGCGTTGCGCCGCTGCACTTAAATATTCCGCGACCGAGAGCAGCAGATTCGTATGTTATTGCAGGCATCGACAAAGAAAACACAAAGATGGGCTTTTTACACGATTGCTCAAAAAAAGGAGTATAATGTGTTAAGGTTTCATATATGTATATTTTCCGTTTTTATTCCACCATAACTTCTAAACGCTTGAACCGATTTAGAAGTGGGTGAAGATTTTACGTTTTTATAACACCAGTAGCGATCAAAACGGTATAATTTATGAATACAGTTGCCATCAAAACGATCTAAATATTCCGTTTTCAATCAAAACCATCTAAACGAAAATTTGTTTTTATCCCATTGTGCAATGGAAAATTACTTGGGAATGCTAGATTTTATAAAAAAACAAAATATACAAATAAACCAACGGAAGTATTGTATTTAGTTTTTTGACTCTCCTGTAAAATTGAGTTCAACGCTTTTAGATCGTTTTGTTCGCCGTCTCCTCAAATATAAGCAATCTTAAAGTAAACCTTTACGAAATATTATGTACCAAAATAGATGCTTTTTGGAAACATTTCAAAAAGAAGCATTAAGATGATTTTATTTTAAGAAACAGCGCCCCACACTTTTACACTCAAGTAATATAGTTAATTAAAAACATGGCTTACACTAAGTCCCTTAAGGGGTGAGAACAGAGTGGTTAATTAGTTTTTCCTTTTTAGTGCAGTGGGTAGGTACCTATATAAGTGTGTTTTTTAAAGTTTTTAATCTACTGTTTTATTATGTTGGTAAGGGAGATGAGAATAAAGACTTTTTATTTCCATTACAGCAGGGTGGGGTGGGGTGGTTTAGCCAGAGTGCACATGGACGCGCTAATTAAAGCCCGAAACGCGATAGTTTGGGGTATAAATAATAAAAACCCAAGTTATATCCGTCCGACAAGCTTTTTAAGGTTATTTGACGTATTAGGTGTCAGACAATTATACGTGCGAAATATTATTACGCATTTCCATACAAGTACTGACCGTCATTCTTCATTAAACCATTCAAATGGCACACGAAATAAAAGCAAGCAAGCCCACGAGTGAGTGGAAACTTGATTTGGACAAAGGCATTTCGCTTTTCTGGCACAGTGGTTGTATGATTTCTTATGCTCTTCCTTAGCGGAGGCTAAAGTATAGAGTTCAATAAGCATATTAACAGCATATTAAAAATACATTAAAAGTGGCTCATCAAGAAAAGTAGAAGTCAATGCGAAGAAATGGTGACTTACTTTCTGACGTAGGCTTAGACATTTTCTATATTTGAAACTTGACAATAAATACATTTCCTCGATTATATTTAAAACAAATTAATATCTTTATACTAAATAAATACATTTGGAATTATTTATGTGTATAATAGGGAACCCCTTTAACGTACTTAATTTATTGGTGAGTTCATTTGTTTATTAATTTTCTTTTTTATATCAAGAATGAATGAGCGATCTGAATATATGAAAAATTAAAAAAATAAACTGAAGTCACTGTATTTCTAAAGAATTAGAATACAGAGTATTTGTTTCCATTACAACCATTAGTGTTTCCATTACATCGATTGTGTAAAAATGACCATATATATTTTACGAAACTTAAAATAGTTACTCAATTTAACAAACTATCATATACAGTAGATTACTTCAAAGTTTTTCGAATTACCAAAAAAGGCTATAGTATAACAATATAAAATTTAAAAAATAGTATTTTAAATTACATTGGTAAGTAGCTACGATGCTGTTTTCAAAGTATTTTGAACCTGGAATAAAGTGACCTGGAAACCAAGTTGCAGTTGTCAGTTAGCGTGTGTTTCGAAATGAAGATCGTCACCAATGTCAAACGTGATTTTTTTTAGGAAAATGGTTGCGATTTTTTATGCAGGTGGGCATGTGGCGACAGTTTCGTTGGACGATCGTAAAACAATCAATGCCCAGTGTTACAGGGATGCCTGTTTGTTATTTGTTTTTAATAAGTTGAAACTAAAACATCCACGATCTGTATTGAGAGGGGGATCCTATTGAACCATTACAATACATCACCTCACAGTGGTATTCTGGCAAAAATAATTTTTTGAATGACACAGAAATTCAAGAGCTATAGATTTTTTCAACGAACTTTAATAATTTTGCCTGAATCGTTCTAATGATTGGTTTTCAACTCGAACTATAACCGTGGGACACAACAATGAAGAACAAGTAAATATATTGAAAGGAATAAAAAACACGACTGCCGTTACAAAAAATGAACTAGGTACTGTATTTATAATTATTTTTATTGTGTTTCATTTATGAATTATTTGTGGTTTATGTATTCATCTTATATATAAAAATGAATCGCTGTGCGTTAGTCTCGCAGGATCTCGGAAATGACTCGACCGATTTGAATTATTTTTCTTTTATTTTGTTTGGCTTGATTCAGGGGTGGTTTACAAAAAAAAATATGTAAAACTCAAAGAAACAACTGAAAATCGAAAAAATCGAAATTGGTCACTTTAGGAACATTGGCCACTTTCTAGATGGCTATCGCGGCGTACGTATTGTTTGACAGCTGCGCTATCCATAACTGTTATTCATTCCGTACAATGTGTAAAATTTCAAAAAGTCGAAGTCAAAAAATACGAAAGTCAAAAAAGTCGAAAAAGTCAAAAAAGTCGGAAAAGTCGCAAAAGTCGAAAAAGGCAAAAAAGTCGAAAAAGTCAATAAAGTCAAAAAAAATCAAAAAAGTCAAAAAAAAAAGTAAAAAAATTCAAAAAAGTCAAAAAAGTCGAAAAAGTCAATTAAATCTAAAAAGTTGAAAAAGTCGGAAAAGTCGAAAAAGTCGAAAAGGTCGAAAAAGTCAAAAAAGTCGAAAAAGCCAAAAAAAGTCAAAAAAGAAGAACAAGGCGAAAAAGTCAAGTCAAAAAAGTTTAAAAAATCAAAAAAAGTAATAAAAGACGAAACAGTAAAAAAAGTCAAAAAGTCAAAAAATCCAAAAAAGTTGCAAAAGTCAAAAAATCTAAAAAGTAGAAAAAGTAGAAAAAGACGAAAAAGTCGAAAGAGTCAAAAATATCAAAAAGTCCAAAAAGTAAAAAAAGGCGAAAAAGTCGAAAAAGCCGAAAAGGTCAAAAATGTCGGAAAAGTAGAAAAAGTCAAAAAAGTCGAAAAAGCCAAAAAAGTCGAAAAAGTCGAAAAAGTCAAAAAAGTCGGTTAAGTCGAAAGGTCGAAGACGAAGTCGAAGTGAAAGTTAATTTCGATTTCGATTTTCGAGTTTTAAAGGGTGTCGCTAGGTTGGGAGTGGGGGGGGGGTTGTTGTTGTAGGATTAATGATATTTATATTCAGGTGAATTACGTACCTGGCTACTTGACAGGAAAGTCTTGGGGTGATAAAACCGTTTTTTTAATCACATAACCACGAATTTGGACTTAGTTTGGGGATTTCAATACTGTGAAGACCTCATGGAAATTTGGATCAATTTGAGTGAGCGTGAAAACAATTCAGTGTCGTTTTACAGTGTCCATTACAATGTCGAGAAGAAGAGATAACATAGGTCGACGAAGTCAGTCAAATGTGCGGCAAGCTACTTCAAGTGCAAACCGCACTGATGTTAGATGATTCCATCATCTCGGCCGAAATACAAGATGAAGCTGTTAATCCGAAATTGCTTGCAGTGGTGCCTAAGAATATGATCTATGGACTTCGCGAAGTTTATAACAACATCTCGCCCTGTATGCTCGATAGTAACTGTTCCAGGCGTTACCCGAGAGACCTGATTGCTAACACCATCACAGGCAATGACGGATACCCATTGTATCGTCGCCGATCAGTTGAGGACAATGGGCGATCTACAGTTGTGAAGGTCAAAGGGCAAGATGTAACTGTGGTCAATCATTAGATTGTGCCTTATTGTCCAAGGCTTTTAAAGCGCAAATCAATGTGGAATACTGCAACTTCATCAACTCGATAAATTACATATGCTGCAAATACGTAAAATAAAGCGATATGGCTGTTTTCGCTGTGAGGAATTCTAACGAGGTGTAACTCAGTATCAGACATGTCGCTATGTCAGCAGCAACGAGGCGATTTGGAGCATCTTTTCCTTTGCGACATACGAAAGACAATCTACAGTTGTACACTTGGTAATTCTGGAACGCGGAATTTAGATTCCCCGTGCGTCTGGCCTTCACGATGACAAATCACGCGTGTTGGAAGTTTGCGGAATTAACTTGGAATTTCCGTATTTTGCGCATGGAAAACTGCATGTCCCGTGTTCGCCAAGCCATCGGTCGGAAACCCATCATTTTTGTTTATTTACGCGCCGAAAAACAAAACGAAAAACATATTTTACCAGAATGTTTTGTGTTGAATTTGAACTGCATTTATATATTATCATGTAAATTAAATAAATTGAATTTATTTCAATCACAAACGACTTTCATTTAATCACCAAACGAAACACAAACCGTACATGATTCGGCCATATTATAGATTTCAATGAATTAGATTTGGAAGGTTCATTAGGATTAATAAACGCTTATGAAGTTACAATCAAATAAATTTTAGGTGGTACGAAGTTCACCGGGTCATCTAGTACATATATATTTTCGGAATTTACTCAATCAGGAATTTAATTTGATTATAAACACGATATATTTATGTTAATTTATTGTCATTTGGAGATTTGGATATATAAACAACTTTTTCTTCTCCGTCGTTCCCTCATTAGGTACTGAGGATCTTGGCCACTAGACAACAGTTTGCCTACGAGACTCCTCCGCTTCGACCTGTCTTCTGCATGGCGGGTCGCAGATTGTATTGACCCTTTTGTAACTTCTTTGATGAGGTCGTTCCATCTGGCCGGTGATCTGCCTCTGCTTCTTCTACCCTCCACTTGACCCCCGGAAAGCATTTTCTCCAGATTCTCTGGGTTTCTCCTGGCAACATGACCGCATTAAACAACAATTTATTTGATATTTGGATAGTTAGTACCCTATGATACTCAGGATGACATATCGATTTTAACAATACCTCATACTTCTAAATCAGTTTGAGCGTTTAGAAGTTATGGGGGAATAAATAAACGGAAAACGTACATATTTGAATCCTCAACACATAATTCTCCTTTTTTGTTGGGCAGTCGCGTAAAAGAAGATGATTCGATACCACAGCATATGTATATTTAGTCTCTAGTATGGAATATCCTCTTTTATTTTTTTCTTCGATGATTTCTGAGGAGTATGACGCGTACGGGTGACCTTCCGCGCACTCGATCTTTTGATTGCGATTTTGAACGCATAAACAGGCGGTTCACAGCCCGTTTGGCCACCGCTTCAGCCGTATTCGCGCATTCGCCACTTGTATCCTTTTAGCTCGTTGACATGTTTATCCGCATTTAAAAGTGCTGCCACCACAAGTGCCCACTTCAGACTGTATATTGATGTTTATTTCAATACCTCACTTATGCTGTTCTGATTTATCAATATTACATGTTATTAAATAAAAAAATATGTTATGTTAATTTTGCTTTCGTGAGTAATCGTGTTTTTTTGATGAATGGAGACATTAACTCCTGGGTGGTCACGCACGCCGATCGGCGTGTTTCGTATTATTAACACTATTTTATTAGGTCGACCTGTATGTAACTATGTAATGGAATCTAAGGTAACTAATTTAACCATCTTCCAAGGATCGTAGCGTCATGAAAATAGGCAGATGAATGTAGTTTTGATGACAATACAATAATATGGTACTGTCGAACTGATCTGATGATGGAGTCGGAAGATATGAACTGGACCTTCATGATGGAACATCGTATCATAGCTGTGTTTGGACTTGTTAGAAAAGTCTTGGAATAAACTTTAACCACGATTAGGTTTCAAGGTCTGATGATGAAGCCAGAAGATAGGCACTGGCATTCCATGATGGAATATCGTATCATAGCCATGTGTACCATTCGTTTTCCGGCCTTCAGGCAAACCACTTCGAATAATCAAGAGATCCCGAGGGAATATTAGTGTTACGGATAACTCGGTGAGTCCTGTTTAATGCTTGAGGGTTAGAGGAAACCCGCTATGGGTTCCCGTGTAGCGATAGGGAGAGTGTCAGCCGGGAAGATCGGACCACTGACGGGGGGCGCCGCTGCCCTCAGTCCTCCTTGGTCCAATCTGTCCTATCCCCTGGCCGCGATGAGTGTTTCCTAACCCGAATATTGTGATCTGTGCAGGGATCTCTTGAAGGCGACCATCTCCTGCGTCTGCATCTTGAAGGCGATCATCTCCGGCGTCTGCATCCTGAAGGCGACCATCTCCGGCGTCTGTATTTCAAAGGCGACCAATCTCCGGCGTCTAGATCCCTGGAAGACGACCCACCTCCGGCGTCTGCATCTCCGAAGGCGACCTCAGGGGAGGCGGTATAGGGCGAGCACTGCGGCGAGATCTGGCGGGTGTCCACCTCACCTACCCCCAGGTTCCGGGAACTTCTGCGGATCCCTGGCGAGAAGAATCTTCCGGACTCAAGCGGTGCGGCTGAAGACCAGTGAAGCCGCCTCTACAGACGTCCGAGGAGTTGAAGCCGACGGAGGCCTCGCAGACGCGGTGCCCGGACTGGGAGTACTCGCGGGGCTATCCCCTCGTTTCCACGTCTTCCCACCTGGATCGTCAACGTCCTTTTATTTTAACTTTTACATTTTTATCTCGTCAACGTTTCTCCAGGCCTCGCAGGCGCGGTGCCCGGACTGGGAGTGCTCGCGGGGCTATCCCCTCGTTCCTAAGTTTCCCCCCTGGATCGTCAACGTTATTTCATCTAACTTTCATACTTTTATCTCGTCAACGTTTCTCTATTTCGACTTTTATATTTTTATCTGTCAAACGTCTTTTTATTTTATCTTGACGTTTAGTTGTTTTATCTTTTATACTTTTTTATAAATCTTTCTTAATTTAACTTGTGAAACCTCCTCAATAAACACAAACTAATACTGAGCTGATTGCTTCCGATTTCTCATTACGGAGCCGACCCTCTAGATCAGGTCTCTGCTCTTCTCTAATTTAGAGTTACCGGTCATAGTTTACTTTATTCAATGTTCGATTATAATAACGTTAAATTGGTTGATTTTAAGTGTTTCGCGAACGTACGATAGTTACTCGGCGCGATGAATATATTGCCGCGGCCGTTATACGAAAATATAGCAAATGACGTTTGTATACGTTAAAATTCACTCGAATAGAATGAACATTATAATAAATACGATAGACTATTATTCATAAACGTCACAACCTATAAAACGTCACTTTGTCATATTGCAGCATTCTTACGAATTACTTAACCTAAAGGGGGCAATTTCTAAAGGATCTAGGAATCTATAAGTTCTCATTAATTCTAAGCTTATGTTCAAGGAGCATCATTGATTTGTCCATCATCATCATTAATTTGTCCAGGTCCTGTTTAATGTTGCTAGGCTTCGTTATTCGTAATCTAAAGTATTTTCACAATATCTGGGTTATGCTTAAATTGTATAGTTCAATTGAGAGAAGTAGATTGGGAACGAATTCAGTTATGTGTAATCAGAATAAGGATCTTTATGTCACTACGTTGGAAAAAAATATATATTTCTTACATTTCGTATATTTTAAGCAATATAAATACTATCCTTACTAATTTTAAGTAGTCATGGCGGGCTATAATTTCCTTAAATTGCACATAAAAATGCTTACCAATACCTAAGCCGATCAGAGTTGATAATCCTAGCATGCTGGGAACAGTTTGTCTCTTCGTTCCGGATAATTATAATTCAGCTTGGTAACATATTATATTAACGAAGCCGTCCTCGCGAACCAACATAAGTCGATGGAGTCGGGTTACGTGTGCCTTACTGCACATAAATACGCTGTGTTCGGCAGTGTCAGACCTCAATATTTTTACAGCGAGCCCACATCTCTTCAAGGTGTGGGCATTGCGCTTTTAATTCACGTCAGAATGAGACCGACTGTTATATTGTTTAGGTATCCTGTTTTTTTTTATTCTTCATGTGTTTACTCATATGTTTAGGCTTATTTAATACTTATAATTTATGTATTTATAATATTTTTTAAAGCTACTTCCAATGCATGTTTACGATTATATATTATTGGTCATGACTGTAATGTTGATATGTTTAAAAAATATATAAATAAAATTCTGCAGAATAATGGTGTTTTTCCATTTTTTTATTAAAATCGTATTTACAAAGAAAATACGCAATCAAAAATTCTTAAAATATAAGATCCCTGATGAAGAGTGACTTCATTATCGATTGTAGATATTAGGTCGAAAAACTATTATAATCGCAGTAGAAAACATATTTACGCAGAATTCATAGTTTAGCTAAAGTATAAAGGTTTTAGCAAACATTATTAATTTGACACAGAAATTATCCCCGAATTGATAGATACATATCTAAAGATCAATATGATTATAGTCCTATTTGGATATACTGATTACCATGCCAATTATATGGTTAAATATTAAAAACCTTTTAAAATACATTTGCTGGCCTTATATGCTCACCCATTTTTTTTAAATACTTGGTGCTAGCAAAACCCATTTAACCTCTAACTCGAAGAACGACGTTAAAGATATTAAAACCTTTTGTAATGACCCCAATACTGGTTTTCCCTTCACTAAAAACGCGCAAAGGCTCCATTATTTATTTATTTTTCTGAATTTTACTGAAAAACCTAATATCCGAAATACAATATGTTACTCTTTTGAAAATTTGTTTGTTTATTTGAAAAACTTTCTTGCACACACAATATACGGGGTGTTACTACTGCACGGGCATTTTTTTGTGGGTGAATCAGTACAACGAAGTAAGCAATTTTTGATTTAGAAAAAATAAAATAAAACTGAAAAATATTTTTTTTTCGAAAATTTGTATTTTATATTTTTATTTTTAAATAGTATGAAAAGCTATGATCACGATGCGCTATCTAGCGGTTGGTAAAATGTCGCTGATACTGTTTATTTACGACTTATAACCTACCGCTAGATGGCACAGGGCGCTTAAACGCCTCTTAAACCTTTATTTAACAGTCAACTTCTTCAAATTTTCAAATAAAAAAAAATCCAGAAGTTTTTTTTTTATTTATTTTACAAAAAAAATATTAAAAGTTGCTTACTTCGTTGTACTGATTCATTAACAGAAAAAAAAATCCCGTGCAGTTATTACTGCATTAATTATTATTAGTTATTGCAGTTAGTTATATGTATATTAGTTATATGTTATATTATATGTCATATTAGTTACTGCATTAATTATTAGAGTTATAACTGCATTAATACGGGGTGTTATTACACCCCGTATTACAACATTGCGGGCCTATTGCGAAGTGGCAATATCTTAATTGCATACTGTGTACATACAAATTTATTGTGACCAAATATTTATGTAGGCAAATTTATATATTACAAGTGAAATTTTCTAAAGTGGTGGTCGTAATAAATGACTACAATAATTGTAGTAATTATGTTTTAAACTACAATAATTGTAGTAGTTGTAATATGTAATTATTACATAATATAAAACATAATAATGAAAATTTGACAGAAATTTATATGTCAACTCAACATCGGAGGGAGGAATGGAATATAAGGACACTCTAGCAGAGGGGAGAGGGGGAAGGGGTAAATTTATCCATTAAGTAAATGTCCTTAATAGATTTTTAAGCACGATCTGATTTTCAAGTTGCTTCAGTGGCAAAGACCCAGAGTTTAATATTCGGGCTGACTTGAACATGTAAGTTTATGAATGATGTGTTATAGCCAGGAATAGATTTCCCTGAAAGCGTAATGGAAGGTTGAATAATTTATCAAAAATTTCAAGTAGAATTTGACACAGAACTATTTTGCTTTGGCTCGTTTCTATCGAAATATCTTCGCGTATTTCTCTTGAGTTAGGTTAGAATACTAAATCAAACTTTAATAATAATAATATTTTTACCGGACAACCTAAATGTTACTGTAGGGTGAATATTTAAAAAAATATGTATTTGTAAAATTGTGCAATATTACATATCATTTTCTTAAACATATATATTAGAATGTAGTGTTTATTCATATATTTGTATATATTATTACTTTATTTTCCACTTAAATTTATTGTATATAATGTAAAGTTTACTTTATTTTTGGCCCTTAATTGCATACATATATGTTTATTTTTTCTACTTTAAATTTTTGTAAACAACACATTTGTTAGATTTAGAAATATTTAAAATTGATCACCTTCGTCAGTTCGCGAGTTACAAAAATACAGTTGGTATAACACAGCACAGCCAGAGACAGACCTTCTAGGTCTAGTTGGTTGTGCGATTTCGCCTCATTCGGATATGCTAGAATATTTATATGCATAGAGCTATGTTTTTCGCTATAAATGTTTGTTCTTAATTATTCCTCATGTACAACAGTATGCATGTCCTTGTATTTTTTTGTTCTTGTACGTTATAAATAAATAAATAAATAAATAAATAAATGCTTTATTTATAAAATGTATGTGTAATTGAATCAATCGTAATAATTTTAGGCAATTAAATTTGATGTGATATGATGTTACGACGCTTCTGCATAGGTACATGAATGAATATTGAAACACGGCTCTATCCTCAAATAATCTCATATATTTGCTCTGAGTCTGCGGCTGGCAGAGTTACCATCCGCGGCAGAAAGCGCAGAGTTTTATTTTATTTGCTCGTCGAGTAATCCTAACGAGCCGACTTCGCCCGCATTTCGGTGAAGATCACCGCGCCGCGCGCCGGCTGCGCCTGAAACGCCGATCCGCCCTCTTATCTCGCTCTAGTGGCTCGCGTGCCACTGCCTCCGTCCCTCTCGGACGACGCGCGCCGCGTTACAGTTGGCCCATAAATCGTGATTAAGTTACGCTCGAGCGGTAGTACTCCCCCCCCCCCCCACCTGCTCACACCTTTTTCCGACGATTATTATTATAACTCCTCCGTCTGTGTGAATATTCAAATAGCCGATAGCGAAGTTTGAAAGGGGACGCGTCATGATATTTTTGTCGTCATATTGGCATCACTCGCTGTTGAATTGAAATCAACTCTGTTTTATTTTATATCAAGTTTTGTTTATAGTTTTTTTTTTATTCGCTTTTTACTGTTTTTATTCAATACTTATTCCGTATTTCTGTCATGTGCAATAATGTGTATAGTGTTACTTAGATTTTTGTAGTAAAGAAGAAATCGGTTGGGTCCCCCTCAAGACATTCCCGGCAAGTAGACAAGCACCCCTGCCAACCTATCCTTGCCACCTCGACCCGCCATTCCTTTCCCCTGCGCTAATCCCCAACCCCATTCCTCGCGCGCCGATCCCTCCTCCCTCCCCCCAATAGTTAATGTGTTCTATTAAAATCGCGAGTGTATTTCTAAGATTTTTGTAGTTTTGTAGTATTTTCGTTGCATTTTAGTAGTATTTTCGTACTATATTTGTAGTATTTTACATTGTAATAAAAGGGTATAATGTAGTATTTTCCTCATTACGGCAGAGTTTAAAAAATATTTGTTTCGCTTGTACGTATATGAGCCCAACAAAGCATCTGTGTACAGAACTTCAAGTCTTTAATTTCAATATTCCGAGATTGAACTATGACTAGAGTGCCCTCTGGAAGATCAACCACAATCTTTTGAACTCTTGCCATGACTAAATGATGCCAGCATACCAAATTTCAGCTCAATCGGATTAGTCGTTTGGGCGCCATCGTGGAGGAAAACACACACACACACACAGATACACACAGAAACACACACACATTAGGTCACGCTAAATGATGCCAGCATGCCAAATATCAGCTCAATCGTATGAAGCGTTTGGGCGCTATCGTGGAGGAATACACACAGTCACAGACAGACACACAGAAGTGCGTTCACAATACTTTCTCTCTGCCGGAAAAGTAAAAATGTATATTCAAGATTGGTGGCCCTAAAGCATAATGCGATCATTGCTGCTACGTTAACCATTGATTGTAAATATTGTTTTGAATTAAATATATTATTTTATTTACTTTTGCTTAGTGTTTTTTTGTGTTTTAGCCTAATGGTATTATTTGTACTATCATTTTTCGAGGGCGCTTTTATCATATACATCATGTATATTCGTATGGTTTAACACAGGTTTAACACAATTTTAATAAAACGACCTAATAACCGTATTTTTAACACATCGATATAATAATTTTAATTCCTGGAACATATTTCCTTCTTCGTTATTATTACTTTGTATGATACCTGCCACAAATTAATTTACAATTTTATTAGTATTTCATTTGTTTGCTATTATCGATCGAATGAGTAATTAGTACGACTACAACATTGTAATCGTTTATTGATTGAACTTGACTTTACCATTTGTTTAAATCTATATGTAAAGTCCGCATTTCTTATATTTAAATATTATTTTATAAATTTATCCAATAAACAAAATGGAGTTTGGCAAAAACAGGAGTATTAGTAATAATATTCTTATCAACTCTTTTTCGCGAAGCAAGTGATAGACTAGAGATGACCCAGAAATTACAAACAGTGAAAGAATTTCTGGGTCATCTAAACTCCATACACCCAAAAATCAGATTCATTTATGAAGTAGAGAAGGAAGGCTCCCTACCATTTTTGGATGTCAAAGTGACGAGGAGAAGTGACAATACTTTCGGACATACGGTATATCGGAAGCCCACACATACGGACAGATATTTGCATGCATGCTCACACCATCATCCCTACCATCTACGTTCAGTGCAAACGTCGCTCGTGAATCGATCGAGCGATCTATGCGACGCTGAGCATTTTCCGCAGGAGATGGAACATGTCAATGATGTCCTTAGGAGAAATGGATACTTAAAATATCACGAGACACGAACACTATCTAATACAGACGAAACCCAGAAACCGAGAAGATCAAGAGCATTCTTACCATACGCCAAAGGCGTGACAGATCGAATAAGTAAGATGCTTAACAGATTCGATATAAAAACAATCTTGAAACCGACCCAAAATATAGCTCTATACACACCTGGGGTTTGCAGTGGTATTATATCCTTTACAGGCCTCAAAGTCGAATGGAGTTGCGGTCTAGCCTACGTTGGACAAACGAAACGGCCCATAGCCACGCGACTGACAGAACACATCAAAGCTGTTTAAAATGTTTAGCGAGAAAAATCGGCGATCTGCGAAAATATATTGGATAGTGGAAGTAACTACTGGATGCAGTTTCATAGTCCCATTGTGCTATCCAAGGAACAATTTTACTTTCCTCGCATGATCCGGGAAGCCATTGAAATAAGAAGAACCCCGAACTTCAATAGAGACGACGGTTGCAAACTCTCTTCTACGTGGAACCCTCTTCTTAAAATGTTCCCACCGCCGAACGCCGAACGCAAGGACGTAAGATAGGATACAGTGAGTGTTGTGTGCAAGACGGATTTTCGAAATTCGCGCGCTCCGAGCCCGGCCCCCCACCACCGTTATAACGCAGTGGCGGCAGCGGTATGCGGCCTACTCTCGGAACAACGGATTGACAGCTCTTTCAGTCTACCCTAGACAACGGCGGCTGCAACGTCACCGAAACGTCGGGTACTACAAATTTCACGCGGTAAATTCGTTTCTACCCTATTTATAAATGCATATAATTTATATAGAAGGTGCATAGCTGTTCTTATTTCAACCATTAATAATATGGTAATTCGGCTATACCTTCAAATAGTCTCACATTTATCTAAATCTACGGCGAGCATAGCTGCCGTTCGCGGCAGAACTCACCCTTTTATTTCATTTTATTTGCAGTCCAGTAATCCTAACGAGCCGATTTGCCCGCATTTCGACTGAGATCGCCGCGCCTCGCCGCGCCGGCTGCGCCTGAAACGCCGATACGCCCTCTCGCCCATGCGATCAGCGCGCGGCTACCTCCGTCCTTCTCGCACGTCGCGCGCCACGTTACAGTTGGCCCATAAATCGTGATTAAGTTACGCTCGAGCCCGAGCGCGCTTGTCGCTTAGGCTGCTACGAATCGTCCCCCCCCCCCCCCCCACTTCTCCCCTTTTCCCGCCGATTGTTATAGCCCCTCCGTCTGTATGAATATTCAAATCGCCGGCGACAAAATTTGAAAGAGGACGCGACGCGAAAATTGTTTTTTTTATATTGCCATATTCGCATCATTTCGATGTGGGGTAAATTGAAGCGAAATTCCTAATGAAGGAAAACCATATAACTGTGTAGAAATTTGTTTTATTCTTGTGTTGACTTTATTTATTTATTCTATCTCTGAAAATGATAACGATTAAAATAAATTGGAGCAGGCGATAGCCTAGTTAGGTTTGGCTATTGTAAATTATAATTATTGGAAGTTTGAAAACTAATAAATTCATTTGAATTATACGTGTTTCAGAGGAGGAAATATAAATTTCTTTGAGGTTGTCGATAAAGAGGCTGAATCAGCTGTTGGAATTGTAGACCTTACTACTACTAAATACCTAATGCAGTTGAAAAAAAGGATTCTTGTGATTACCCAGGTGAGCTATAATCATACCTAGGAGAATTTTGACATTCATAAAAAGTATTGGGTTATAATAGGTGAGCAAAGAAGCAGGATTGGGTATATCACAAAATATCAGAACCCCTTCATTACCATTATCATCGGTTTCTTTGTCTCACAGACGAATATTAACTACAATAACTGCAACCAGATCAATGCACTGACTATAATTTCTAAGCCAACACTGACTTTCTAGGGACAAAGAGACAGCAGTTTCTCCTAACGCGCCCTACGGTCGTAGCCAGATTATAGAATACAAAGTTACGATGTAATGAAACCTATTCAACATAGCATAATATCAGGAAACTACATATTGGTTATACTGGTGACCCCAAAAACAAGAATATGGACCTACCTTAAAATCGAAATGCAGGCAACAGAGGTAACCACTTGCCCGAATCAAGAGTTTCCTGAGGCGATGGTCTCGTCCGAACTTTAAGGGGGGAGCCTGGTTAAGAAGGCCAAAAAACATGTTTTTCATTCCTGTTTTTAAACTTAAAGTTGAAATCTGATCATGAATCTTTTATATCAGTTTGATTAATATTTCAAAAATAAAAAAAAATGTTTGCAATAGCAAAAAAAAACTATTTTTGGGGTATTCAATTGCAAATGTTTCTACCGCTGCAGAAATGATGGTATCTGTGAGCCGTTAATAGCGAGCGTAATATTGCCTGAAACAAAAAAAGTAATTGACGGTATCAATTTTTACATGTGTATTTTCTAGATGAACTAAAAAAATACCAAAAACTTTTTATTTTTATTATTTTTCAATGATTTAATAAACTAAAACCGATTTTCGTTTAAAATGTTGTGTTCAACTAGTATTTAAACATATTTTTCAGATTTTTTAATCATATAGAAGAGAATTAATAATCTTTAAATTTTTAAGGAACAACTCGATTCGTCCAGTAGTTTTTTTTATCACTCTGAATCTGAGGTATTTTTTCTCGACAAACTCGTAAACTGTTTATTTTTTAACACGCTTTTATTAGGTCGACCTGTATGTAACTATGTAATGGAATCTAAGGTAACTAATTTAACCATAGTCCAAGGATCGTAGCGTCATGAAAATTGGCAGCTGTGTGTTGTTCTGATGACAATACAATAATATGGTACTGTCGAACTGATCTGATGATGGAGTCGGAAGATATACCAGTGTACAAAAAGGGCAGCAAGTTCTCAGCTATTAACTACCGACCGATAAGCCTAACCAGCATTGTTTGCAAGACTATGGAGAAAATTATTGCTAACTCTCTAAAGAACTTCCTCAAAAACGAGCAAATAATTTTGGATGAACAACACGGTTTTGTGCCTGGGAGGTCCGTCGTTACTAATCTACTCACCTGTGTTAATCATTGGACCACAGAATGGGATCAACGACAGCCTACCGATGTTGTCTACCTAGACTACGAAAAAGCCTTCGACCGGGTGCCCATAAGAAGACTCTTGCTGAAGTTGGGACATTTTGGAATAAGAGGAAAACTCCACACCTGGCTCTCTGACTTCCTTATCAATAGAAAACTTAGAGTGAGAGTAGGTGATGACCTTTCCGAAAATAGACCTGTCCACAGCGGAGTCCCCCAAGGGTCGGTCATCGGCCCGATTGTCTTCGGTATCTACCTAACGGACTTCCGAGCAATCCTACAGATGATGTACTCCCTGTTTGCCGACGACGCTAAAATTATTGGGAACCCACTCACGCAGCACCCTGACCTACAAGATGATCTTGACCGCATTACCGCATGGACGCAAGACTGGTTTATGTCACTCAACGTGGATAAGTGCACCGTCCTTCATATAGGAAAAGAAAACCCAAGGAAAACATACACTATTCAGGGAAATGCTTTAATCAGTGTGAAGACACACAGGGATTTGGGTGTCATAATCGCAGAAGATTTAAAATGGGAGGCACACATCATAACTATGGTAAAGAGAGCGAACTCATTGCTGTATACAATAAATAAAGCTTTCTCACATATAACCCCTGAGCTTTTCCTAAAGATTTATAAAACATATGTCCGACCTATGCTGGAGTATGCATACCAGATCTGGAATCCCTACTTCAAGAAGGATATTGACCTGCTGGAACGAGTACAACGTAGAGCTACAAAAATGCCAAATGCGCTGAGAAATAAAAGCTACGAAACCCGGCTGGATGAGCTTGGCCTGAGCACTCTACAAGAGCGAAGGGAACGGGGAGATCTCATTGAGACTTTTAAGATTCTGAACGCCTTCTACAGCGTTCCCAGGCTGCAAGATATGTTCTCCCTTGCTAATACTACAAACCTGAGAGGACACTCTAAAAAGCTGTACCACAATAAGTTCAAGCAGAACCCACGCCGGCACTTTCTCACCAATAGAGTGGTAGAATCTTGGAACAATCTACCCAGTGAAGTTGTAAATGCTGTCTCCGTAAATGCTTTCAAGAACAAACTGGACGATCATATAAAACATAAAACAAAAACAATAACAAAAACTGTTACTAAAAAATAAGTGTTGTGATATAGGCGCATCAGCTAAAGCTGCTAGCCTATTATTATTAATAATAATAATAATAATATGAAATGGAACTTCACGATAGAACATCATATCATAGCTGTGTTTGGACTTGTTAGAAAAATCTTGGAATAAACTTTGACCACGATTAGGTTTCAAGGTCTGATGATGAAGCCGGAAGATAGGCACTGGCATTCCATGATGGAATATCGTATCATAGCCGTGTGTATGTGAATATCGTATAATAGCCTAAAAGCGTGTTTTTAGTGTTTTTTTTAAACTATTAATTTACTAGTTAGGGCGCGAATGAATCTGTCATTTAACTGCGTCGCAGCGCAGCATACGCTCGCGGCCTATGCCTGCCTAACTGCCCTACCTTGCAAAATCTGAACTATGTTGCGCTGCGTCACCTGCGTCTCAGGATACGCTCTGCCTTAACCATCCGTGAACGTGGTGGGGCGTGGCACACCCCAGCAGTTAAAAACATGTAATAATTCTCTAGATGCTCAATAAGTTCGCTTTCTCAGTAGCTGCAAATGCGACGTTGCCGTTCCGATCAGTGCAATTCATTCAGTCCGGCACTAGCTTTAGAGCGCGCAACACGTCATATAACTTTTTTCTAAGAGTTCTTAAGAAAAATACTTTAAAAAAATAAAGTGAAGAATAGGTTGTTTTTTTTTATAATAGCCTAGTAAAACTTATAAATAAATATGTGTTTCACTAAACCTTATTCAGTATTAGTTATTGCAATAAATTTCTTATTAATAACTGTCATAAAGTAATAATTTGTTGGTTTTATTTCATTTTATTTTCGGAGTATGTCAAACTCCATCTAGTACGGCATGTGAGATTTAGTCACCTAGTGTACCGAGGGTTAACATGCTGCCCACATACATATGAAACATAACGAAATCATTCTTCTATTCCTTGACGATCAGGGTTAAACATTGCTACTTCTTGGAAATACGAAATTATTAGGATGCAACAAGCTCTCAGCAATCAGACGCACATAGCAATCAGCTGTTGCCCATATACCGGCACGAGCGAGATATTCACGCACGCAAAGCTGGCAACATAAACAACATAAACAACAGTAGGTACCATCCTACAAAGCCAAAAAGATGACGGTAAATCAACAGAACAACAGCCAAGCAAAACATCAACGGATCCACATAATTTCCGTGCGTAGGCAATCAATTCGCTTTATATGCCAAGCAAGCATCGAATACACCTTTTCCGTCAAGCTCACTACTACACCTGAGATTCGGCAAATAATAAAGCACCACCTGCACGCAGCAGTCGCAAGGAATAACAAATCTACACTAGAATAACAATATGAAAACGCCTATTCCACAAGGTCCACAATTGACGATCATTAGAAAACAGCAATCGCATACGAATAAACGAATAACAGATATCTCGCAAGAGGCTCAAACTGACCACTCAAAACCGTTAATGTTTTCACTTGCCCGACATGATAAAGGTATTTTAAAGATAAAGACCGAACGGATTCCATTTCAATACCGTAACTAGGCCAATACAATTACAATAATCAGCTGACCGCCAAGACTGTCAAACCCAGCTCACAATCAACCGCATCATAAATAATGTATTTGCTTAAGTAATATCTTAGTACATATCCACTGTCATTGTTTTATATATGTAGTTAACCTTTGTTGAGGAAAACCAAAGGGGTGGTACATGTGCTGGATCAACCTATACCAAATAAATATAGAAAACCAGTAATGCCAACATGCATCCGCTTCCTACATCGTCCACTGATGCCTATACACCGCCTGACTCAACTCAATAATCATACTTCGAACTTAAGGGGTTATATGCATTTGCAAGACCAAAAAAAGTCGTTATTTTACGAAATCTGTGCCCACAAACAGTAAAGTATATATTTCTTTCTATCCTCCTTTATTTTATTTATCATACTCTATATGTTAAGTTACGTAGTCTACTCGCAAATAATGTTCTTACAATAGTACAGGTTAGCTCTAAAATATTGTCTGCAGGCAATAAGCTCACCTAAGAGTTTTATTATTATTATTTTTTTTTTCTGAAAAGGGGTTTTATTTGACAAATAAAAGAAGTATTGATAAATGGAATGGTAACTTTAAACTTTATTTCGATATTTTTCCTTTTTAAAAATATTGATTTATACTGGTCCTGTAGACGGTCTCCTGGAGGTCCTTCTAAAAACGTGTCTGGCGGTGAGCAAGATATCCGGTTTGGATTACATGGAATAAAAAAAAACAGAAAGATTCTATTAATGAAAAGATAAATCTAGGTATTGATCGAAGGAATAGACGAAATTTGGATTGTTTACAAAATGGCAACTCCAAAAAGAAAAAAAACGATCTTCGACCATTTCTTTTTTCATCAAGTTTTCCTTCGATCAATCCCTGAAGAAATATACCTGAATAGGTTGTGTTAAAACTTCAGACCAAGCTTCCGTTCAGCTGTTTTTGATAAATCGTGCTCACCGGCTTTGAAAACACCGTTTTGAGAAAGACGCATTCAAAGTTTCAAAAGACGTTTACATATTGTTATTTTTTTTCAACTTACATGGAGTCATCTATTCCGGGGCCATAAGATTAACCCTCTGCATCATCAGCAGCTTCTAATATTCCGAGTTGTTCTTGTCTGCGAAACATTCTTCCCTCGCGCGTGCTCCCATGCGCTCATAAGTCAGAGATCGTGACGCGCTCTGCACCCTCGTTTTCGGCATAGTTTTGGATTAAACACAATTTTTCTCTTTTTTATCTTGATTTTTGTATCTTATTAGATACTCTCCGCTTTCTACTACACCTGAGATGCATTTTGAAACGCAAAACTACGAACAGAGAGTATAAATTGAACCCACGACGTTACAACGTGGCAGAGATGTTCCAACTAACCAAATTCACTTGTTTGGTATAAGAAACGACTACATTTAGCTCTCTGGTATAAAATAGATCCATAAATAGATTTCTGGGAATACAATTAAAAGGGTCTATTCAGGTATTGCGTGGCATAACAACAGCTGCTTCTTTGGTCTTTACGCCGCCTACTTTGTAACGCTCCGAACGTCCTTACAAATATGCATGTAACTCCAAGATTATTTGCCGGATGGATATGAAATGTATAAAGAATATACTCAAATATATCTACAATCAGAAAATGATATTAAAAATAAATCATTTTTTTGTCATTTCTAACTGCGTCCCCTTAAAACAGTTCTTAATCACTGCGCGTCCAGTCGAGACACAACACATTTCCTTCGTGTCGGCTGCGCTATTTTATACATCGTAAGTTGCGGCCTAATAAATATATTTCTAGCTAGCTTATTACAAGAGACATAGGATTAATCATTGATATTATATTGCGTTTCGAAAAACATGTCAGGAAAAAGGTTGATTAGGGTTCCGCTCGTCTAAAGGCTCTATATAGGATAAGGAAATACCTGAGCCTCAAAGTCACAACTCTTCTACTAAACGCCTTGATTTTATCGATTATTGACTTTGGCAACTATGTATGTGTATGGCCCGCGCCTATATAAGAAAACTAAGCAAAGGATCCAGCCTGTGCAAAATGCTTATGCGAAGTTTTGTTTTAAAATTTCGTCTCGTCATCACATATAAAACCCTTTCTCGCCGAGGTATCCATACTGAATGTGAGACAACGGAGGCCTTTTCATTAAAATAACCAACTTCTAAAAGTTATAATTTCAATCAATGAGCTACGTGTATGCATTTATTGACCTGGTATCGTAGTCGTCATGCATATTCAATGCGAGCTCGCCACCTTGTTCTTCTTCTTTTTCCTAGACCCTGTCCCATTTACTTGGGGTCGGCCATCCTTGTCCTTTTCCTCCATTGAGCACGATCTTGTGCTGTGTCAGAATCGAGTTGAGCTTCTGTCAGGTTACGGGGACGCCATAGTATTTGTGCTCATTTTCATATTGTGTAATTTCATGGACAAGGAATAAAAAGCGGCTTTGGTGTTTTACGGCCGGTTGCCATCTGACGCCAAGACACTAATCCGATCTTAGGACTATGAGCACTGCCATTGAACCCCTAGGGTCTCTTACGCCACCGACTCTTGCACCGCCGAAAAGTTGTGGCAACTCTATGCGAGCTCGCCACCATTTGACCAATATCCATAAATACAAGGGCCAGCTTTTTGGTAGCTTCTCTTACTATTCGGCGGTTGTATAGGATCAGCTGGAACGAAATCGCGGACAACTTCCTTACATTTATTTAGGAGACAATACAAGGAAACCGTTATGCACGTAGGAGTATATTTTTGTTAAAAATGTATTTTATGTGTATATTCTGAAAATCAATCAAAATGTCTGGATAATATAACCATTTGTAGAGTTTGTACTCTCATTGTGAAGTCTATCGTTTCAAAAACTGTATACCTTGTTATTAAAAAACTACTATCTTTCTGCACATTTTTCACATTAAGAGAAGTCCCAACAGCAATGGAGTTTTTTTGGGTTTTCCGTTATGTTCGTCTTCATCTTCTACTTGGACATTTAAAAAATGGTAACATTGCAATTTTGCACCGGCTACATTCAGTGTCGCTTAATAATCGGTATCTATGATAACGGCCTATCCGATCATCGTTCGCGCTTTTTTACTCAAATATCCAAATAATTTCGGAACGTCCATTTCGCTAGCAATCCTCGCAGATCGAATGCTTCTTTACGAGCTCGCTGCGCTGAAGAAGTTCACACAAAACTTTCCCGGTAAGTAGCCAAGAACTTACGGAAGGATTTCGAGCGTGATGTCCCTTCGGGAGAAGGTTGGCCTAAGTGGAAGGGATAGTCAGCGACGAATGCAGTTAGTGCACATGCCACGCATTAAATATATTATATTCAATCGTTTAGGCAAATATACTGACCGGTAAAAATTCAATGTGATTTCGGCCCAACAAGACATTTGTGTTCCAAATGTCAAGTCGAAAGACAAATATTTTGAGATTTAAATATGAGACAGATGACAGATTTCAACCACAACTTTTTAAACCCTTGCCATAACCAAATGATGCCACAATGCCAAATTTCAGCACAATCGGAGTAAGCGTTTGGTCGCTATCGTGGAGAAATTCACACAGACACACAGAGAGACTTCTATGCGGAAGTAATCTCAATCGTCTCAGTGGGGCTTAAAAATGATATTTTCGTCGTCATCTCAAAAAACTAATTTAGCGCATTCACAATAATTTCTCTCCTCGATGGTTGGTGTGCCGGGAAATTAAAAATTGACTGAGAATTTAAGAAGTATTTATTGTAGCTGTTATGCTGTTAATAAATATGCAATTAAATCTTACAATGATTTATTTATTTTTACTTATTTTATTTAATAATATACATTCCGGTTATCAGTTATCAGTGTGATCGTACAGATATAAATTGTAACTAGTATTATAAGCAATAAGGAGATGAACACAAGCCATACGATCATTCTAGATTCTAAACGAATGCCTAGAATGGGCATACGAAATACGCTGCTCTTGTTTTTTTGAGTACTACTGACGTTATTTGACAACTAAACTTCTTTCAATAATAATACTTACAATAATGGTGTTAAATATTAGACATTTTTATATAAATATACAAGGTGTAAAAGGGTTAGTTATATAAAAAAATAAGTATAAGTACACACATATACATACACACATACATCTGAACTATAAGAACAAAAGTACAGCGCATTCGCCTATTTAAACTACTACTTATTCATATTCTACTAAACGAGTTATAGACACCCAATTAAGAGACAAACTTGCAGGCGCTATAAATTTCTTTTAAAAATGTCGAAGGTCTAGACGACGTCGTCTACCCCGTCTTTAACGCCCTTGCCAAGTCAGTGAGACGAAAAATGGCCATAGCTATCAGGCTACTTATTAATGAATTGTTTAAATAACCCATCGTCATAAAATGGCGGTCGTTAATTTATAAGATGACTATTAATTCATAATTACCGGCTGGCTGTTAGCTATTGAAATGTATCCGTTAAAACCGAACTCGGAGTTAATTCGTTCCCGTCTGCGAAGTGCCACGTCAGCCGTGGCAGCGGTGGATTTCATGCTCGCCGGATTCCCGGGGGCAAATAATTAATTAGAAGTGAGATGACGAGAACAAAGAAGGGGCAGAACGGCCTCATCTGCCACCCCACACCCTCTCGCCTTCGTGCTTTCTTTTACTGTAAGTGATACGTATGTTCGTCTCATTTTTCTCAGTAAGTACGCGCTTACTCTTGGGCCTCTGAATAAATATCTTATCATGAATTATTATCTAAGAATCAAATAAATCATCGAGTGGATTATAACAGCAAGCGTGCTCAGCTATTGTTCTTCTGGGCTAAATCAGTTAGTTTTCCAATTTCGGCTGTTCCTCGAAGTTTAAATTAATATTGAATTCAGGATCTGCGTGAGGGTGAGATACAAATATAACAAATTTGCGAAACCAATAAAATGAGCATTTTATAAAAAAAAACTGGTTTTAAACTGGTTTGTATATATATAGGTATTTTATATGACGTATGAGTGTGTATTTATATATAAACGTATCTATTTATTATAATGCCTATGTAGGTAATTATCCTTTTATCTTTCAATCATTACCGCTTTACTAACTATCATAAGTTGTCTTTTTCTTCAAATATTCTCAATTATGTTGATAAAATTTTTCATAATTTTAACCGAAAATTTATAAAAAAAGTGTACTATGTAACAAATATAACACTGGTAACACAGAACAGACTGTAGTGTAGTGGAGCTGATAAAATCCATGAAATGTGTACTTTCTTTGCTTCGCAAAAAATGTTTGCTCTTTTCTATACTGTATTATTTATGGCAACACTGTAAATTTCAGTTTTGGATATATAAATAAAAAAACATTTGAAAAAAACGCAACCCTGGCAAGTGGAAACGCTGCAAGCAAAAACATGCAACCGAAGATCTCGACCAGCAATTAGGTAACACCAAAAGTGATCTCAGCGAAGAACTGCAAACTTCTCACCGAATGCTCATGGAAAAAAATCAAACAATCAATATCTACCTTAGATAAAGTTCAAAACTACAATTCACAATTGATAATATCCGTCAAATGTCTAACTAATATCATCCGTCAAATATCTAACACAGGATAAACTATCTAATTGTATCACTCATTTAGAGCCTCTCATAACTCGCGTGCAAGACCTAAAAAAAAAATAACAAGGAAATTTAATCTTAATCTACTCGTATATTTAATATTTGTACTCAAATCGTAATAACCAAGGGAAGGAATAATTAATCAAGAGTTGAATAAGTGCATTAAATTTTAAAAAAATACAGTTTTGTTAATATTTCTTAACCCAATGAAAGAAGATCGGTTTCAATTAAAATTTCTGCACATACATAAATGCCTAAAAATATATATATTTAGATTTCTTCCTATACATCCTAAAAGGAAATCGGTAAAAAAGGACAAAAATATATATATTTGAGCTAGACAATTCAGTCGATGAAAATTTTTTTTTCATAACGAGAAATATTTGGACGTTATTAAAAATTTTACCTTGGTGGAATAATCGGGACTTGGAAAATGTAAACATTTATCATTAAATGATCATTTTAGGGCATAGGTAATTACTTATATTCAAAATATAATTTATTATATTTAGGAATTAACACCCGCGCTTTTTAGGAAACAGAACACAAAACGATTAGAAATGGTCCTTAGTTTCCTATACTTTGGGACCAACTGAGACTAGGCCTGCAGGCAGCGCCGGCTCAAGGAAACTTGGCGCCCTAGGCAAAAGACTAGTATGGCGCCCATTTAAAAAAATCACAAAACATTAATTGTGTAATTTTTAATCAAATAATTAGAGCACAGATATGACCTACCTACTTATATATAATTATAATACAAACTTTAAAAAAAAAATACAACCGACTTCAAATAATTTTTGCACCTAATTTCCAGATATTTTGATTTTAAAACTAAACTACTAAACCAATTTTGATTAAATTTCTTTGGGACCAATCTGAAAGTATATTCTTTCAAATACAAAAAGAATTTTCCAAATCGCTTCATTAATGACGGAGATCTGAGGTAACAAACATTAAAAAAAAACTAAAAAAACATTCAACCGAATTGAGAACCTCCTCCTTTTATTGAAGTCGGTTAAAAAGAGAATATATCCACTTTCTTTAGCTGTATGGAGTGAAATATAAGAATTTTTTAAAAGACTAATTAGAGATTAAATCAAGCAAGTTTTATTTTCTTTGCCTTTGTTTTAGCAAAAGTGGAAACGATCTCCTTTAAATCTATTGTTTGAGCTATTTCTTGTTCTGTAGATAAAGTCGACAACCCCACAAGTCTTTCTTGGGTCATTGTGGAGCGCAGATACGTTTTAATTAGTTTTAATTTAGAAAAACTGCGCTCACCACTGGCCACAGACACGGGAAGTGTCAGCAACACCCTTATTGCAGTTACGAAATTAGGTAAGATATCTAGTAACCCATTTTCACAAATATAATTTAAAAATTCTTGTGTCGCAGTGTTATTTGGTACTCTTCTTGCAATAGCTTGTAATTCGCTGCATAACTCAGTTGCATCAACATCCTAAGAGTCTCCATGACTAAGAGATTCGCGTGGTCGTGTCGCAGACATGCTCTGATACATACGCTACCAGATCGCCTCGCCGCGCCGCCCATTCAAAATACGAGCGCCCTAGGCAATTGCCTAGTTTGCTTATATGGACTATTGCCTATATAGTTTGCCTATATGCCATATACATTTAGACTTTATAGATATTCATTAAAAAATTCTAAATATAGTGCTTTATTTTAGTATATACTTATGCTATTAGTGTCTCCGTTTCTAGTTGACCCATAGACTTTGTTAGGTTTTTCTCTACTCTATGACTAGTCCTAAATTTAGGTCCTGCAGAAAATCCAGTATTTATTTTGTTGAACCTAAATAGACGTGTATTAAACGAAATGCGATCGCACAGGCTGCCAGCGGTTAACTGTCGATAAATTATAACAATTATACCATTAGTCGTATCGAAAAGTTTATTACACCCCCCCCCCCCCATTCCAAAAAAAATACAATATGTTTTCGGCCCAACAACGTATATGTGTACTAATTTCTCTAAATCCAAACTATTGCCATAATCAAATCATGCCTGCATAACAAATTTCAGCTCGATCGAATTAAGCGTTTGGACGCTATCGTAGGGGAATACACGCACGTACACAGACACACTCACACAGACACACAGACAGACGTCAATCTGGAAATGGTCCTAATCATCTTAGGGGGCATCAACATAGATATTTCCGCCTTTGTCTTTCACAATACTTTTCCTCCTATTCTGTTGGTGGGCCGGGAAAGTAAAATTATGATTGTAATGATCCTTTGTCGAGGAGCCCCAAAATGACGTAAGGGCCCATAGGCCGGTACCCTCTATTAAATAATCCGGTATTAGATATTAGATAATCCCGGTATTTGATAATCTGGCATTGCAATGTGTACTTTTACCTACGTCAGCCTTGGTAGGTGGCAACCTACCCTAATGTAGTCCCCGCTCATCCAAACAAACATCGCAGGGCATCCGTCATGGCGCTCCCCGCGAAAGTGGTCCAAGTCGTTTGACAGAGAGTCATGCGTCACGCGCCCTCAGCTCCCGCGGCCCTAATTTAAATCCGCCAGGAAATAAAGCCGGTACATCCGGAGCATCCGGCCGCTTTTGCTCCACGGGCTTGTCAATAAAATATCCTTATATCACAGTATTGTAAAGATACAGTAGTCCCGCTCGAGCCCGAGACAGAATAATCGTGGGCGGAGGCAGGGCGATTTTACATCCCCTTTGCTAAAAACTAGAAACGAACCGAAATGTTACGCTTCGAGGACGATTTTAGCTAAACGAAACATACATAATATCTCGTAGCGGCTATCTCGTAACACAATTCGCTTCGCTCAATTTTTAGTATTAGCGAGAGAAAATTGGCAACATTGTTTACTAAAGCAAGACGTGCGCATGCGTGAACTATCACGTAATAGATAAGGGGCCGTCCACACATTACGTAATCACAGAAAGGGAGTTGAGGTTGGAGCTGAGTCTTAGGCTTGATTACGTGGCGTGGGGTACCCGTCTTGATTATGTAATCAACTTTGGTCACTGCATTGCAGTTTTTTTTGGTCTGAACCTGCACGCAGTGCCGCGACGATGATGCCCCTCCGCACGATGTGCGTAGATAGTCCACGCGCTCGTCTGCGATTGAGTCGCCCGGGCCTGCTCCTGCGATTGAGTCGCCGGTGGCCACTCTGCGTGGCGGCGGCACGGCTGCAACCCTTGACTAGCGTGCCGCTGCACGCTCCAACTCCATCACGGAAACGTTAACGTGGTCGTGTGGCCCATCAACTATGGTGGATTTACAAATGGAGTTTCTTAGTACATACGCCAAAGCGTTTTCACTCCACTCGGGACCGGAGGCACACAACGGCGGGCCGACGGGAAGTGGGGGTAAATTAAAAAGAAAAACAAAAGTGCACGAAGGATCCGAAGTTATGCCTCATTGTGGAAGAGTCTGCGACCACTTTACAAACGCTGGGTTCACGATTCTTCACATTTTCCGCAAATTCGGTTGATTACGTAATCTTGGGGGGGGTGGGAAGGTGGGTCAGGCCGCTGATTACGTCTGTTGATATTGGGGAGGAGGGGTCGAAAAATCCCCAAAACGTGATTACGTAATGTGTGGATGGCCCCTAATAATAGTGATTGTGCTAATATCTGCTTTGTGATAATATCTCCGTGCTAATATCTTCTTGCTAATATCTCCAATAATGATTGTGCTAATAAGGTGGTAAGATTTTTTGCAACCTTTGCTTGGTATAAAAGCCTGAGTTAGTTTCTACCTACCATGAAAGAGTTTTGTGATGAGTAAGCCCAAAGTTTTTTACAGCTCTTGAATACCCGATGACATTATGCTCGGTTTGAGCTAGAGGAAATGAATACAGTTCAATCGACGACAACAATGTTTGCCCGCCCATTACAATTGACTGTAAGTTGGTCGGTTTATTATTTCGCCCAGTATTTCGAAATTTATTACTTGAATGGCCATCGCAGTACATTCGGTTTAGCGTAATGATGTACCTGCAGATCATCGACATACAACTGGAGCTGTCAACTACAACGGGCGAACCCGTGACCTCAGGAAGTTTTATCTATATTCGTCTCCCGTGAGGTGAGCGTAGAAGACCTGGGACGAGAACAGTACACTGTACTAGTTACGCCACTCGCCCCTTTAGGAGCCAACTCCTTATCGCGAGAAACCGGAATTTACCAAACTGCAGGCCAACACTCGCGCTCTTACTTCCAGTTACAGCCAGATTTCTCCGACCTCCCGACTGGTTACTGGTACGAGGTCTTCTCTCCCTTGTATAGCGGTGATTCGGTGTCTACCGAATCTATCGTAGACCACGGCGTCCTTTGCAGTTTGCCAGGCTCTTCACCCGGTATCAAGCAGCCGAGTAGCCATTTCAAGGGCGGCTGTGACAAAATAAACAACCGCCCCGATCTATAGGAAATAAAGCCGTTTCCAGACTCCTCCGGCTATCTGTCGGAATGCACAGTCGATAGACTAACGCCGCACGTCATTCATTTCATCCAACGTAGCTTGATGATATACCTGCAGATCATCAACTTACAGTAATTAGATTGACGAAGATGTAAAATAGTAAATCAGTTAGCACTCTCCCTGCGGAACGCCAGTAGTGATATCTACCAGATTTAGTGGTCATGTCGGGTGTCTTAATACACACTGCTTGTGCCCCCTGAGATACGAATCGAACAACTTTACTTATTACCTCATTGGAGAAGTTAAGATTTAACCGCTCTAAGAGGAGATCGAGAAGATGGTTTTAAATGCACCACTGAAGTCAAGCACTGTGCACATACGGCCCGGTGGCAAAGTGGTTAGGTTGCCTGATCTTACATTGTAAGGTCCCGGGTTCGATTCCCGGCTGGGTCACCATTTTCCGTTGGGATCAAATTAACGGAATTGCATTTTCAATTCTGTCGATCGAATGCAATAACAAGACACACACTTACAGACATTTTACACGCTCACATACATATAACACGTCATAATAGGGTTGGTTGTAAGAGATTGTCATATGACAATAAACCCGCCCATTGTGACATTTTCACAATAAAGAGTATAAACAAACAAACTGTGTGGGAGTAGTTAGTTTTCTATCATCGATAGCGCATCTAACATCGTTTGTGACATTTACAAGGGCTGTTGTGGTGCCGTGGCCTAAACGGGAACTGGAGGCGATTAATCGGTCGGACGCCAATAATGCCAATAATGGTCGGACGCCAATAATGGCATTTTTCGTCGCTTGATAGATCCGCGTGAAGCCCTTTCGGCTGCTCCCCATATATATTATATAAATCTATAATATTCATGACTAACAAGATTCATTATTAGGTAACAAGAGATATTGGTAGTATTTATCTACAATATCGACCAAAAAGTTGCGGCGCAGTTTTTTGCGGGCGAAGGCTGGATTCCGACCGGTTAAGTAACTCATCATTGGTGATTGGAAATTAGATAACTTAATTATAAGCAATGCGTTCCATACCCTTGGATATTATTGGCAGCAGGGGTCTGGGTAAAAAACCCCAGACATTTGAGTCCTAATGGAGTCATAGTTTTTATTTTTTTTATTTATTTATTAATTTACAATAACTTCATATAATATGTCATATAAACACCATTTACATAATATGGTTGAGTTGGGAGAGATTGAGCACATCCTATGGTGAAAATGTTTATCCGCATTCCTAACTAGGTCAGAGACCCGTATCTAGGGATGCTGATTTTTGTTTAATTGTATCGACGAGCTGACTCTTTTGATATTCTGAACTTAAGTTGTATTGCATGATACATAAGAATATATACATATATACATACGCATACATACACACATACATAAATATATATATATACATAATATATATAGTATCGCTATTAAATCTATCCTAGCGAAACACTCTAGACAAAAGACGCCGCGATGCGGTACTATTGGGGACTGAGCTAAATATAAGCGGTGGCTGAGGTGCGGGGACCGGCGTTCGTAGAACACGCGTTCTTTCGTTAGCTTACATACCTATACCTATTACTGTCGAGTAGTACCTGGCGAGTGAGTTCACAATACAATACAATCAACTACTACATCTTGCGGTGTCGACTACAATGGGCGAGCCCGTCACCACAGGACGTTTTAACGATTAGTCGTTCTGTCGCCCTGCAGTGAACGTAGAAGACTTTGGACAGTACAATCCTACGTCCAGCTACGTCACAACTCGTGAGAGTCCAACGCCTTACCGCGAGATAGCCAGGAATAAACCCGGCGGGCTCGAGATACTCGCGCCCTCACTTCCAATTGTGACCAGATTTCTCTGGTCTCTCGATTGGTTCCGAGTTCGAGGTCGCTTGCGCGGTCCTCTCCCTTATGAAGCGGTGAAACGGAGTGCACCGAATCTATCGCGGACCAAGGCGTCCTTTGCCCGCCTCTTACCCGGGATCGGATGGCCAATGGTCAATTCAAGAGCAGTCGCCATAAGGTACGCAACCACCCCCGCTCTATAGGAAACAATACAGTTCCCAGACTCCCCCGACTGTTAGTCGGAGAGCACAATCGATTGGCTTGCGCCGCACGGTGTGCAGACCGTCCAGGGGCGCCAGAGGTTTGATTCCCAGGGGCGACTGGCTACCAAGTGTTCTACCCAGGATTCGCACCCCATGCGGGGAGGCCGTCGGATGGGTGTTGACCCGTGAGTGTGACCGACCCTGAACACATGGGTCATCGTGGCCAACTCATCATGGGCCCGTTAGCCCCCAATCAACTACTACAGTAGATAGGCATTCCTACACTTGGATGCGTCACAAAATTAATTGCTAAATATTTAATTATTAAAAACATAACTATCGTGATAGTTGCCATGGCTGTAATATTATATTCAATATTACCTACATACAAATAATCAAAATATACTAATGTGATTTAAGAGTCAGGGAGAATAATATATTAAAATAGAAATGCAAATTCTGTGTAGAATAATCAAAAAAATCGGTTGTGTCACCCCAAGACTTTCCTGACTAGTATCCGGGGAGGTGCGAAAAAACAGCGACATTTTTTACTCTAGTACCCCAAATTTGTATGGCAGGTACCCCAAATGTTGGTCGTAAGTACCCCAAAAACTAATAGGTTCTTCCGATGGTTAACAGAAGCTTCTATGCCAAATTTTAACTTAGACAGATTAAGCGTCTGGGCGCTATCGCGGAAACAATTTTTTCGCCGGGAACCCCAAATTTGTATGGGAGGTACCACAACCGTAGGGCGTAGGGACTCCAAAAACTAATGGGTTCCTCCGACGGTTAACAGAAGCTTATATACCAAATTTCAGCTCAATCCGATTAAGCGTCTGGGCGCTATCGTGGAAGAATACATACATACAGACATACAGACATACAGACATACAGACATACAGACATACATACAGACAGAGATCGGTCTGGAAATAGTCTCAATCGTCTCAGGGAGTCTCAAAATATATATTCCCATCTTCATCTCAAAATTTTTTTTTAGCGCGATCACAATACTTTCCTTTCCGATAGGTCGTCAGGAAAGTAAAATATATATTTTATTGTCAATCCAGCAATATGCCTTCGTATTTTTACTTTCCTGACGACCTATCGGAAAGGAAAGTATTGTGATCGCGCTAAAAAAAAAAATTGAGATGAAGATGGGAATATATATTTTGAGACTCCCTGAGACGATTGAGACTATTTCCAGACCGATCTCTGTCTGTCTGTATGTCTGTATGTCTGTATGTCTGTATGTCTGTATGTTTGTATGTCTGTATGTATGTATTCTTCCACGATAGCGCCCAGACGCTTAATCGGATTGAGCTGAAATTTGGTATATAAGCTTCTGTTAACCGTCGGAGGAACCCATTAGTTTTTGGAGTCCCTACGCCCTACGGTTGTGGTACCTCCCATACAAATTTGGGGTTCCCGGCGAAAAAATTATTTCCGCGATAGCGCCCAGACGCTTAATCTGTCTAAGTTAAAATTTGGCATAGAAGCTTCTGTTAACCATCGGAAGAACCTATTAGTTTTTGGGGTACTTACGACCAACGTTTGGGGTACCTGCCATACAAATTTGGGGTACTAGAGTAAAAAATGTCGCTGTTTTTTCGCACCTCCCCGGATACTAGTCAGGAAAGTCTTGGGGTGACACAACCGATTTTTTTTTAAAAATGAATAGATGTATAATAAATTACATGAAAATTAGAATGTCAGCTATTATAATACCATTATGTTTAAAACTTTACGCATTTCATTAATCATCAACATGCAAAATAAACTCAGAATTTTCAAACTCCCTTTGGGTTTGTTACCAAATTATGTATAATTATCTTTTTAAATTGCTCTCCAAGGCTTTTCATTTGCTCTGGAATCTTATTATAGAAGGACAAATTTTGGTGAATAAAACTGTATCGCACTTTGCTAAGTCGCTGTCGGTTTATGTGGAGCTTGGATTTATTTCTCGTATCGTGATGATGAAAATCACTATTCACCGGAGCTTCTGTTAGGTGTCTACGAGCGTACATAATATTTTGGTAGATGTAAGAAGAAAATAGAGTCATTATTACTGATTTTACAAACTGCGGCTTACAAGAACTTCTTGGTGAGACTATATAAACTGCGTACCGCTCTTTTCTGGAGGAGAAAAATTCTTTTTGAGCTTGTTGCCATTCCCCAAAACAGTAGGCCATACGTTATTGTGGAGTGGAAGCACTAATGTCTGTGGTGGAGAGACCGAACGCTAGTCCCCGCATCTCAGCCACCGCTTACATTTAGCTGAGTTCCCCACTGTGCATCCACCTGTCTTGGTTATGACCTATCTCGGACACACACACACACACACATAAACACACAAACACACACACACACATCGGCCTCTGGCACGGAGCTAGAAGTTGTGTTCCCCAAATTCTACAATAGCGACCACCCTAACAAAAACGTATGGAGAGTGCGGTAAGACAGTGACTGCGTTATCGAGCGCCATAAACGAGCCGAACAACTGTAGTAATTATTAAACTGTGCTCATACGCTGCGTCGGCGTCGGCATTTCAAAGCGACCGGAACAATGGGTAAAATAAAACAATGACGTCAAAACGACTAGTGAATTTTATTGTCAGATTGCTGGTGTAAAATATTTCATATCAGTCAAATAAAAGGGAAAGTGGGGTGGATTTAACAGGATCAATTTTGTCCTTACATCTTTTAAACACGTATTTATTAGCTTGACGTGTAACACTCACTATAAGGCCCCTATTCCACCGGGATACCATGGTGGCTCAACCAGTCGCCGCCACCAACAAAATGTATACAGCTCTATGGAGGGTATCTCACCTGGTGTCCGCAGCGGACACCACGTATACATTTTGTTTGTGGCAGCGACTGGTTGCGCCACTATGGTATCCCAGTGGAATCTTCTTTTTAAAGTGCCATTTCCCATCTGAGGTCGGCGGTGATTATGGCCACTTGGGCCCGTGATGTTGCGGCGCGGAACAACTCGGTGATGCTTGAGTTGAAATGGCTAACTCGCCGGGGATTCTCCGTACCCTCTGACCATCTAAGGTCTGCCAGGGACTGGGAGTTATAGTTGTTTTGTATTCAGCCATAGTGATTTTCCTAGGAATTCGGTGGTTTTCCCTTTGCCTTCCGCATAGCTGTTTGTTACCGAGGTAACAATTGTGACCCTCGACTGAACTGGTCTCCTCGACCTCCACTCTTAGGTCTACTACAGCTGGTACTGCAGGGCTAGATGTGCAGGGCGGCATATATTCGCCATAACACACGGTACTCATCGAACTTATGTAGCATTTTTTAGGTAAGTCCTTTCTACCAGACTTTCCACACGTTCTTGTTAAGCTATTGCATAGCTTTTATCGCGGGCCTAGCCCAGCGCGGCGACCGAATGAAGAAATTTCTTAACGAAAATTAATGATTTTAAACTGATAATTACGTCTAAACGAGTACTGCTTACGATTCGAAAAAAATATATGTTAAACAAGAACATTTTCCTAATATTCTTAGCCTTGAATATTTTATATTTTGTTTTTATTACATAGTGTAATTAATTTGTGAAATTAGGTCTAACCGAACACAAAAACGACTACCACGCAAATATTATCTGGCGTATTATTATGAAACCTGCACCATTTTAAAGATAATTTAATTATCTATCTTTTTATCTACGATTTTTTTCGAATAGTCAAAGAATAAAAGAATAATATCCGGTTTTGTTGCTTTATTGAATAACATTCGTGCGCGGCGCCCTATCGGAATTATTCCGAATCATTTGATTCCCCAGCCCCATATGATTCGGAATAATTTCAACATTTGCCGATAGAGCGCAGTTATCTGATATCAGAAATAAATTGAATTAATACAGTATGACCGCTACTGTTACGGTAGGATTCTGACATTGTGTTCCGAAAGAGACGAAATAAATTACGTTATTAAAAAAACAAAATGGCCAGGAAATCAAAATTTTTACAACATAAACGCAGTATACTGGAGAAAAATAGATTATTAAGGTAAGTAACGTGTATTATTACGTGTATATTATTACCATTTCTCTGCTCTGACGTTCCTTGCCTGACGTCACATTGGGGTGACTAGACGAATAGGTTTCGTGCAACAAGTTCACTAATTAACAGTTATAAAATAAAATACGTCATTTTATTTCGTAAACTGACGTGATTACTGTTAGATCAAACTTGAATATTGATTTTGAAAATCGATTTAGGGTCGATTTCAATATGAAACCTGCGGGTAAAAGTACCTACACATAAGTATAAGTTGAACCGTCGATTTGCTAAATTCATTCATAAAGCCACAAATTTTCATTCGTGATTTTCGTAGTATGACGTAAATTATACTTTGGTTGGAGGGGGTTGTACCTATTTGTTGCAATAAGATCATTTTGTGGTTTTTAGCCAAAAATCTAGTAGTAATCATAATAATTCTACTTACCTATAACTTAGTTAGGCGCATATCTGACTCATCCATATTTATACTGACTCTAACGCTGTAGGTAGACAGTCTTTTTTTTAAATTTGTCAGTTTTCAAACCTTCTTTTATTTTCTAATTTCTACTACTTCTAATTTCGAACTTGGAATGCTATTTCGAATTTCGAACTTGAAATCGTACTTCGAATTTCAAACTTGAAATTGTGCTTCGAATTTTGAACTTGACATTCTACTTCGAATTTCGAACTTGATATTCTACTTCGAATTTCGAACTTGAAATTCTACGTCGAATTTTGAACTTGAAATTTTTCTTCGAATTTCGAACTTGACATTTTACTTCGAATTTCGAACTTGACATTCTACTTCGAATTTCGAACTTGAAATTCTACGTTGAATTTCGAACTTGACATTTTACTTCGAATTTCGAACTTGATATTTTACTTCGAATTTCGAACTTGAAATTCTACGTCGAATTTCAAACTTGACATTTTACTTCGAATTTCGAACTTGATATTTTACTTCGAATTTCGAACTTGCAATTCGACGTCGAATTTCGAACTTGACATTTTACTTCGAATTTCGAACTTGACATTCTACTTCAAATTTTGAACTTAATATTCATTCTACTTCAAATTTCGAACTTGACATTTTGACATTTGAAATTCGGAATTTCGATTAAATTTCGATAATATCGGAATTCGAATTAAAATTTCGAAATTTTGTATTGTGCTTTGAATTTCGAACTTGACATTCTACTTCTTTTTTCACAGGAAAAGACAAAAATTGGACAGTAATGAAGAGAATGTCGTGCAATGTAGAGCTGTTGAAAATATAGAAAATGTAACGCTACAAGATAATCAATTTCACAGCCAACAACTTCAAATTTATGAACAGCGTAATGAATGCATTACTCCCGAAGTTGTTCTATACAGGAACACAGGAATTCCTGGCGATGGTAATTGTCTATTCCACTCGCTCATAAGTGTTTTGCAAATTCAAATTGAGACTTGTGACTTGAGAAATCAGTTACGCGATTCACCCTATTTAAACTCCTGCCACAATCCGCAAGAAGCATATAAAATTCTATCAAGCACTAATGATTACGGAGATTTGGATTGTTTGTACTTATTTTCAAAAATGTACAATCAAAATGTTTGTGTACATTATTGTTTTTACAACATAACTACAACGAATCAAGACACTATCTTTTGTCATTTTAAAGCGAATAATACACAAAACTGGATTCATCTTCATCTTCGTGAACAACATTTCACACCTTTTTATGAAGTATCAGATTTATTGGAAACAATACAAGACGCTACACAAAATGAAGCCAATGTTGATGCCAATATTCAACTATTGCGTGACAATTATAATGAAGACCCTACCGAAGATAACCATAACGATCATGAAAATGAAATTGAGATTGATAGAGAAAATCGAATTGGTGAAAAAATTATGGATTTTATTGTTGATGGTACTATTCCAGTTTACACAAATTATCATAAACACAGTACAAGTCATATTGATTTTTATAAAGACTTTACGAGTAATTCATTTGGTCATTCTTGTATTATTTGCGACAGACTATGGTGGAAAAGAGACTTGAAAATGTCGACCAGTAAACATGAAAGTATTTTGAAAACAATACTGCAGGTAATCTTAATTAGGTATTAGCTGTTATCGCGGGCCGGCCAGCGCGGCGACCGAATGAAGAAATTTCTTAACGAAAATTAATGATTGTAAACTGATAATTACGTCTAAACGAGTACTGCTTACGATTCGAAAAAAATATATGTTAAACAAGAACATTTTCCTAATATTTTCAGCTTTGAATATTTTAGATTTTGTTTATATTACATAGTGTAATTAATTTGTGAAATTAGGTCTAACCGAACACAAAAACGACTACTACGCAAATACTATTTGGCGTATTATTATGAAACCTGCACCATTTTAAAGATAATTTAATTATCCATCTTTTTATCTACGATTTTTTTCGAATAATCCGTTTTTTTTGCTTTATCGAATAAAAAAATCGTGCGCGGCGCTCTATCGGAAGACGTTTAAATTATTCCGAATCATTTGCTTTCGCATAATTTCAACGTTTTCCGATAGAGCGCAGTTATCTGATATCAGAAAAAATAAAATAAATAAATAATTATAATTGCATAAGTTGTTAAAAATGCTATGCAATAGCTTTACAGCGGCAGTCCCCGAGTGCCACACGTATTTTTTTACCATGTCATTCAGTGAATTCACAGCTAACCATCATATCTGATGGCCGTTCACTATATGCACCCCGATGTTAGCCTACAGCTCAGACTGATACTAAATGCAAACAATTGATAATTTATGTATTGCCGATGTCGCTGATATAAAGTATATTGCAATATCTTAGAATTCGATTTAATAATTCTCGTTGCAGTACCGCAAACGGAAATCGAGTACGTTCGTGACGCGCCCTGTGTAAACAGCGAGTGAATCCGGACTGTAGAATTGCACTATATTCACTAAATTTATTATTTAATCAAGATGTATTATTCATCAATCAATTACGTATATTTAACGTGACTCCCTGGTATAAACTATAAAATTAGTCATTTTTGGTAAATATTACAAAAAAATATTTGAATATTTCCTGCGGTTTACGATCCCCTCCCTGCCCGAGACGCGAAGGTTGTCAACCATTCTTGATCATCTAGAGAGCCCTTTAGCAGGAAACAGTATCTCTGCAGTGGTTTTTACACGACTGTCCAACAAAAATGGAGTGTTATGTATTCAGGGTTCATCTAGTTTCCCGTTTCTTTATTCCACCATAACTTTTAAACGCATCAACAGATTTAGAAGTTAGTATGTAGTATTGTTAGAATCGTTATGTCATCCCGAGTTTCATAAAGTACCGTAAGTATCCAAATATTAAGTAAATCGTTGCCTAAATGTCCAAATTTCCAAATGTCAATAAATTAACATAAATATATCGTTTTTAGTGTCGATTGAATAGCCTGATTGAGTACATTCCGAAAATATATATGTATCTATATAGGAAAACATATAAACCACAAATATTTCATAAAAATCAGTAGTTCACTTTTTGTAATAACAGTCGTGTTTTTTATTCATTTTAATATATTTACTTATAAGCAATACAGTTGCCTAATATGTAGTATTTTCGCTTCGAGAAACAACTCATTAAAATAGTACTTTCATAGGGTTTTGAAAATAAAACGAATAATAGTTTTCGTATGATACGAATTTCGGATTGAAATTACTGTTCCAAGATTTTGTTCTCACGAATGGACAAATATAATGATTTTAATGAAGGGTAGTCCAAAAAAATATTTGTTAGATTTTGTTGTTTTCACTATTTGATTTAACTGAATCTATTATTTTATTAGATATATTATAACTATATACCTATGCAGTAATACGTTAGTATAATTATATTTTATTATCAATATCTTATCTATAATATCTATATAGTTATATTACAAATATAATTAAGTTAAAACTATCTTTAATAATAATATTACTCTTATATTACTATTATATTATCTATATTATATATTTTTAAGTCAGGGCTGCTATTGGACGAACTTTACTAGACCACTGCCTCGACACAGGCCTAAGGGCATGTACCTGTTTTTAAATTAATGATTAGTTAAGCACTCAACTTATTTCTACTCCACTACTAGTTTTAATCAATAGTTAGTAATTAATTAATAATTATTATGTATGTTATGGATAAATAAATAAACAAAAATTTTAAAAACATCTAGTTTACTTAAGCTTTGTTTGTGACGTGGTCGATTTCGATCTTGAATAAACCTCGTTGGCCGCCTGAACTGACTCAACATTGTGGTAAGTAAAGTAAAATATTTCCCGAAAATTACGTCGCCGCATGCCTACGTGGTCATAGCAAGGCAGCTCTTATGGCACCAGCCTCGAATATCATTAATTCAAAGCTAGTGCAAAACTGCGTATCACTACTGAATTCCCTGGGCGAAAAGAACAGGGTAATTCTAAGATGGTTCCCGGCCATGCAGGAATCGAGGGAAATGAAAAAGCCGACGAACTTGCTAAGACGGGAGCAAAGGGAACATTATACGGCCCTCTGAACCTTGCTCTGGCGTAACAAAAAACCTTACAAACCTAATGCTCAAACAAATATGTTTAGAGCAATCCGTCAATTACTGGAACAACACGCCAGGGTTGAACCAATCTAAAGAACTAATTAAGGCTTACGACCTTAAGACGGGCCGTGAGGCCTTATCGCTAAATAGGAACAATCTACGCAAACTAGTGAGGGGCTCACGGGGCATTGTGGCCTTAACAAACACATGTACAACCTCAAGCTCCGAGACACAAAAATGTGCAGGTTCTGCCAAGGAGCCGAGGAAACTCCGTTGCACCTCATGTGCGAGTGTGACCCGCTGATGCGTAAAAGATACACCCAAGTGGTGGTCATTACCTCCAACCTGAGTAGGTAAAACAATCTTTTGCCAAAAGCCTGTTGCAGTTCTTAAATGACACGAGGCTTAGCGCAGAACTATAGTAGGTGGCGAACACAATAGATCAGCAATGGTCGCAGTGTTACAAAGCTTATAAAGACCTTAGAAAAGCCCCACACAACAAATAATAATAAAAAAAACCTATTTCCGACTATTTCTGTGTGCCCCTCGTATAAGTAATCGACTTCGAATATGTAAAATACAATTCATATATCTGCAAACTGTGACTTCAGCACGGGACGGGAATTGTAAGATTGGACCCCACTTAAGTCGGCGGATATTGAAAGAGGCTGTTCGTAAATAGTACTGCCGGTACGGTTCAGTAGCGCCATCCGGCGTCCTAGCTAGCCAGTAGAAAATAGCAAAGCTCTGCTTCGGCGGTCGACCCTTTGAGGGCGTCTCGTCTTACTGGAGGGTCATTTGTTTATATTAGACCGCGCCGCTCGCAATCGTCGTCACTGTTACGACGTCCGCGTCATTGCGCCCGCAGTATCACTCTGTAAATACCTCGATTGATTATTGACAATCGGTACGGTGAGTGGCGTAGGGGAGCACTGGCGATTGCACGAAACCTATGCATATTCGGGTAACCTTAAGCGCTTGGCCGTTCCCATCAACCATCGAGAAAGTTCGCCTGATGCGCACGAGTCGTTAGTGCGCTGCGTTGAGGCACGAAGGACGATTGTGTGTATTTTGCTCCGCGCTTATATTACAATAAACTGCCGATTGCCATCGTCCAGGCACAATATACCAGACAGTATCGTCTCTTAGTACAAAATGGTAAACGAGGCGAGCTACATCACGAGTCCAATGGCTCGCATATGACCGCCACATGTCTACTACTCCGCCAACGCAGATGTTCAAACGTTTTGAGAAATTCGCCGACCTTCCCGCGCGCGTAACGCTAACTAAAGGCGTTCGTCGAGACGTACCCCTCTGCTCACTTCCCTCGCACCCTATCCTCGAAATCCCCTATCGCGTGGGAGTGCGTCTACTGTTCTCTCGGTATACTGTGGTCCAGGTAAGCATGAATATAAATTCTTATTGTATTATGTGTATGCTTATTACATACATAGATTCGTCTTCCTTCAAGTGCCTTTCATTAAATTTTGATTGAAAGGTGAATAAGGTATGTGTGTTATTATTTTCCAAAATGGTGGTCTGCGGGTAATGGGACCCTACATGTCTCTCACTACTCGACATAGCTCCCACTACAACGTTATAGTTCGCAAAGTATTTTTAGGATATTTTAGGTTTGTAATTGTTTTTTAAGCTATTGCATAGCTTTTATCGCGGGCCTAGGCCAGCGCGGCGACCGGATGAAGAAATTTCTTAACGAAAATTAATTATTTTAAACTGATAATTACGTCTAAACGAGTACTGCTTACGATTCGAAAAAAATATATGTTAAACAAGAACATTTTCCTAATATTCTTAGCTTTGAATATTTTAGATTTTGTTTATATTACATAGTGTAATTAATTTGTGAAATTAGGTCTAACGGAACACAAAAATGACTACTACGCTAATACTATCTGGCGTATTATTATGAAACCTGCACCATTTTAAAGATAATTTTGTTATCTATCTTTTTATCTACGATTTTTTTCGAATAGTCAAAAAATAATATGCGTTTTTTTGTTTTATCGAATAAAATTCGTGCGCTCTTTCGGAAGAAGTTTAAATTATTCCGAATCGATTCGGAATAATTTCAACGTTTTCCGATAGAGCGCAGTTATCTGATATCAGAAAAAAAATTCTTCATACTGCATAAATAAAATAAATAAATAATTATAATTGCATAAGTTGTTAAAAAATGGTATGCAATAGCTTTACCGCGGCAGTCCCCGAGTGCCACACGTATTTTTTTTTTAGATGGCTCGTAAAAGAAACCGTACAACGAGAAAAGCTTGTTAAAAAGTTTGTATCCCGTTATCCATTTGAACGCTAAATGGGCTCCCATTACCCGACCTGCGGAACCAACCTGCGGAAGGTGGAATAGCTACGATTTACGAGTCAGTCGCGATAGTATACAGAAATTTGCCATTTTAAGAAAATCAGAACAATCGAAGTCTTTACAACACTGCCGTGCGATGAACCCTAAAAGCAAATGGGCCCATTATTGTCCCAAGTTGTCCCACCCGTGTACTCCCCATATCCGTTCCGTTAAATTTACACAGTGAACCAGCAGGATTGTCTCCGGCTGGCGGAGTTGGTTTTATAGCACACACCGAATGGGCTCGAACCCTAAACTTTCTTCACGACTCTCTTTTGTGATCTTAGCCCTGCTCTTAATCCGTCTCCCGTTTTAGCGTAAACTCCAATGAACCGCCGCCGTATTAGTCCCATCCGGTATTCCGGCTCGCAGGCGAATTTCCTCTCTAAATTACGCAATTTGAGTTAGTGCCCAGTGAGATACTGCGGCTGGGTAGCGCGGTGTTGGCAGTTGCAGTTGCTAAGTGGTTTGTTTGTATTATAGGGCTCCAGCGAGCAGTAATATTATATGGAATGTTTTTTAAATTGCGCGTAGAGTAAATTTGACATTGAGCTATATGTAGGTTTAGGTTAGACATCATATCCGCTGTCTGCACTAGAGTTGTCAACTACAACGGGCGAGCCCGTCACCTCAGGAAGTTTTAACGATTAGTCGTTCTATCTCCCGAAGACTTGGACAAACCAGTCCACTGTCAAGCTCCGCCACACACCCGTAAGAGGCTAACGCCTTAACCGCGAGATAGCCAGGAGTGTTACCCAGCGGGCTTACACTCACGCCCTTACTTCCAATTGCGACCAGATTACTCCAGTCTCTCCATTGGTTACGAGTTCGAAGTCGCTTGCGCGGTTCTCTCCCTTACGAAGCGGTGAAACGGTGTAAACCGAATCAATCGCGGACCACGGCATCCTTTGCCCGGCTGTTCACCCAGGATTGGGTAGCCAAAGGTCGTTTCAAGAGCAGTCGCCGTAAGGTCCGCAACCACCCCCGCTCTATAGGAAACAGTACTACTTCCAGACTCCCCCGACTGTTAGTCAGGGAGCTAATGGGCCCATGATGAGGTGACCACGATGACCCATGTGTTCAGGGTCGGTCATACTCACGGGTCAACACCCATCCGATGGCCTCCACGCATGGGGTGCGAGCCTGGGTAGGACACTGGGTCAACCAGTCTCCCCTGGGAATCAAACCTCTGGCGCTCCTGGACGGTCTGCGCACCGAGCGGCGCAAGCCAATCGATTGTGCTCTCCGACTAACAATCGGGGGAGTCTGGGAACTGTATTGTTTTCTATAGAGCAGGGGTGGTTGTCTACCTTACGGCGACTGCTCTGGAAATGACCATTTTCCATCCGATCCCGAATCAGAGTCGGGCAAAGGACGCCTTGGCCCGCGATAGATTCGGTTATCACCGTTTCACCGCTTCGTAAGGGAGAGGACCGCGCAAGCGACCTCGAACTCGGAACCAATCGAGAGACCGGAGAAATCTGGTCACAATTGGAAGCAAGGGCGCGAGAGTCGGCCCGCCAGGTAACTCTGGCTATCTCGCGGTAAGGCGTTGGCTTCTTGCGGGTTGTGACGTAGCTGGACGTTGGATTTGTTCTGTCCAAAGTCTTCTACGTTCACTGCAGGGCGATAGAACGAGAAAATCGTTAAAACGTCCTGTGGTGACGGGCTCGCCCGTTGTAGTTGACACCGCAAGTTGTTAGTCAGAGTGCCCAATCGGATTGGCTTATGCCGCACGGAGCGCAGACCGTCCAGGAGTGCCAGAAGGTTGACTCCTAGGGGAAACTAACCCTAGGGCCAGAGTCCTACCCAGGCTCGATCTTCATGCGTGGAGGCCATCGGATTGGTGTTGACCCGTGAGTGTGACCAACCCTGAACAGAATGGGTCTTCGTGGCCAACTCAGCAAGGTTGGGAGCTTTGTCGTATAATTGCTTAGATTAAAATTCTGCCAAGCCCATTCCAGTTGGCTTCAGTAATATTAACAAAACAACCACGGTGTGCAGACGTCTTACCCTTTGTAATGAATGCGATTCGGCAGCGCCGCCGCAAATCCAGAGATGTGCGGTAAGAGCATTTGATTTTATTTTATTTATTTTATTTATTTAAAATAAATAAAATAAAATCAAAATCGATTTTACTATAAAGGTAGGTTGGAACTTTGGCACGAACCACTGTCATCACAAAATTGGACAAATGTAACTAGCGGCGATGCGTTATATTTAAAATAGGGGCCCTGGCTAGAAATGGAATAGAAATGTGAAAGCCGGTTTGTCTCTTTTATGAAAAGCACTTCTGGGCGTACGAGTAGACTTCTCAAAGTATTAGCGAGTTCCGAAAAAGTTGAGGCACTTAAGCACCTCTCATTTATGGGTGACCCTTCGAAAATCAGTCTGTGACGGAGAGCGATCCGTTACCAACAAATTCTTTATGGCATCGTTATTTTGCATCTGTAGTAGTAGTAGTAGTAGTAGATGGAGTGGGGGGCTTGTTTCCAGCCCTTGATGTCACCTAGATCTGTAAGGTCTTTTGTAACTACCCACTGTGTGGTTAGGTCAATTGTCAGCTAGTAGCCCGGTACTTCTTACCAGACTAAGTAGGTCACTGACCTTCAAGTTGGGCAGATCGCTGGGTTCGAGAAAGGCTCGTCCCAGTAAACTGTGTCTTTTGGCGGCGAGCCCTGGGACAGCGGCCAACAATGTGTATGCTGTCTTCAGGTTCCTCGCCACATATTCGGCAATCCTTGCTCTCAGTCAAGCCAAGGTTGAATAGATGAGCTCTAAGGGTCGTGTGTCCGGTGAGGAGACCGATAGCGGTTCTAAGGTTCTTCTTGCTCATGTCAAGTAGGGTCTTGGTTTTCTTCTGTAGTGGTTGCTCCATCATGGCTTTTGCCTGGCGACATCCCTGACTCTGTTTCCAGGAAGCCCGATGTTCCTGCTCCAAGCAGTCCCTGATGATTTTCTTACCTGTAGCGAAGGGGACCCCTACAGCTGGCTCCACTGGGCAATCCAGTGTGCCCAGTTTTGCCAGTCTATCGGCCTCTTCGTTTCCGGGTATGCCTTGGTGACCCGGTATCCACATTAGGGTGATTTTGTTGGATTTTCCCAATTTGTTGAGCTCCTGCATGCAGTCCCAGACCACAGAAGATTCTGTGGTGGCTTTAGCCAGAGCGTCCAGTGCTGCTCTGCTGTCAGAGCAGATAAGGATTTGTCTGTTTTTTACCTCAAGTCGACTTTGTAGTTTTATGCATTCCAATATGGCAAGTACCTCGGCTTGGAAAACCGTAGCGTATTGTCCAAGGGGGATGCTGATTCTGTGGTTGGTTTTGGGTCCGTACACGCCTGCCCCAAAACGTCCATTTGTTCCTGAGCCGTCGGTGAACCAGGCGTCTGCGTTGTGGCTTTGAAGCCACTGCGGATTTTTCCATTCTTCCCTGGTGGGGATTAGGATTTTATAGGATTTCTCTACCGAAAATTTTTTCCGTAGTCGATCCTGGGTCAGAGTGAATGGGCTTTTGTGGAGGAGGTTTAGCTCAGGATGATTGTGCCCTCCACGCTTCCACTCGCCCAAACACTTCAGTCTGTATGCTGTAAGTCTGGCGGAGTGGATGATGAGCTTGTCCAGAGGCGGGCAGCAGAGTGCCACCTCTAATCCCGCTGTTGGGGTGGTCTTCATGACGCCAGTTGCAGCCCTCAGGTAGTTACCTTGAAGGCTTTTAAGCATTTTTACTGTCTCAAGCTTTTTCACCCTGGACCACCAGACTATTGCAGCATAGGTTAGTCTAGGCAGCAGTACTGCCCTGTAGAGCCATAAGGCGACCCTGGGTTTGAACCCCCAGGTTTTTCCCATGACTCTTTTGCACGTCCACAACGAGGCATAGAAGGTTGTTCTCTTGCGCTCGAGGTGGTGCTTCCAATTGAGCTTTGGGTCTAGATAGACTCCAAGGTATTTAACTACTGTAGCGTATTCTATCTCCTTATCCCAGAGCTTGAGACACTCAACGGGTTCGGGTTTGTATTTTCTGGTGAAAATCATGGCCTTAGTCTTGCTTGGATTAGCGGATAGACCTCTGGCCTGGCACCAGTCTTGGGTGGTCTTAAGTGCTTTGTCCATGAGCTCCTTAAGTATTGATAGGAAGTTTCCTCTGACTACTATGGCCACGTCATCAGCGTAGCCGTAGACAGAGAGGCCTAGGTTTTGTAGATCTATTAGGAGTTCATCTACAACGATGCTCCACAAGAGGGGGGAGATGACTCCACCCTGTGGACAGCCCTTAGCAGGGATTCCCGTGATGGAGGTGTCGCCTTGATAGACGGTCAGATTCCTATTTGATAGCATACTCAATGTCCAGTCAATAATGGTCTCTGGTATTCCTCGTCTGTGCATAGCGTTTTTTATAGTTGCATATGATGTGGTGTCAAATGCTCCTTCGATGTCCAGGAATACTCCCAGAGCGTAACCTTTCGCCGCTAACTGTGTCTCTATTGTGCTCACCAGGTGATGTAGGGCAGTGTCCGTAGATCTGCCCTCCCTATAGGCATACTGAGCATCAGCAAGCGGTTGAAGAGCTAGGTGGTTGTTTTTCAAGTAGCCGTCAACTAGTCTCTCCAGTGATTTCAGGAGAAAGGAGGTGAGGCTAATGGGTCTGTAGTCTTTGGCAAAGATGTGGCCGTTCCTGCCTGCCTTTGGAATGAACGTGACTCTTGCGCTGCTCCAGGCATGAGGGACGTGTCTGAGGGCTATGCTCGCTCTGAGTACCTTTGTTAGAGGGCCCAGCAGCTGGCTTAACCCTTTTTGTAGTAGGACTGGGTATATTCCATCCGGTCCAGGTGATTTGTAGGGGTCGAAGGTGCTCACGGCCCATTCTACTGCTTTTGGATTAATTATCTTGGCTGCAAGGGCCCACTCCCTGGGCTTGTGGAGCCTCTTGGAGTTCTCCCCTGCGGCAATTGGGTGTGAGGATTCCTGGAAGCCCGGAAAGTGTGTTTCCATTAGGAGCTTCAAGGTTTCCTTGGTGTCGCTTGTGTGTCCCCCCTCTGGTCGTTTAAGGCATCCCAGCTGGGGGCGGTTGTTGGAGCTGAGGATCTTGTTGAGCCTGGAGGCTTCGGAAGCTGTTTCCACGCTCTCACAAAAGTCCCTCCAGCTTCTTCGTTTGGCTTTAACAATGGCCTTGTTGTATTCGTTTCGGGCGTTTTTGTATTCCTCCCAAAGATGTTGCGAGTTAGTGTTGTGATTTCTCGCCCTATTGAAACACCTTCTCAGCGTAAGCCTGAGCTTGGTCAGCTCTGGGTTCCACCATGGGACCTTTTTTGAGAGGTTTTTTTGTTTCAAAGGGCAATTCTGCTCGTAGGCGTCTATAACGGCATTAGACAGTGATAGTGCAGCTGTTTCTAGTTGCTCTTTGGTGTGGAATCGATTCGGAACCGTGGTGAGCTTGATAGCCAGGTCCCTATCGAATCCTTCCCAGTTGGTATTTCTAGGGTTGCGAGCCCACTGAATTTCCAATGAGTGCCGAAGCGTTAGATGGATCTGCCTATGGTCCGAGCCTGAGAGTTCATCTGAGACCCTCCAGTCTTGAACCAGGTCGGCCACTTCTTTTGTGCAGATCGTGATGTCCAGTACCTCCTGTCTTCTTGAGTCTATGAAGGTAGGTTCTGTTCCTCTGTTGAGGATGGTGAGTTCATTGCCTAGGATAAAGTCATGCAGGCTTACCCCCCTCGGGTTTATGTTGGAACTACCCCAGCACACGTGGTGGGAGTTCGCATCGCAACCCAGAAGGAGTTGGAGCCCGCGTTGTTTCGCATATGTCACTAGGTTGGTTATATCTTCTTGCGGTGGCAGGTCAGTGGAGTCATAAGGCATGTATGCTGACCCAATGAGTAGATCCACCGTTCTGTCTCCTGTCAAGTTGACTTTTGTTAAAACGACCGTTAGGTCATCGCCGCTGAGTTGTGGCAGAAAAGTGGCTGTGACGCCCTTAGTGACCACGCAGGTCCTGAGTTTCCGAGTCGGTTGGGCCTTATGAATGGTTCCGCAACCTCCTAATCCACTTATAGTATCCCTAACAATCCAAGGTTCTTGGATTAGTGCTATACTTGTCTGCGCCACAGCCATGCTCCTGGTTAATATCGCCGAGGCGCTTTTGCTGTAGTGCAAGTTGATCTGGATTATTGGGACTTTTAGGTGGTTCATTTGCTGTACCTCCTTCCGTTCCCTCCACTGCGTCCGACTCCTTCCTAGGCTTATTATCGAGCAGCCTTACGGATGCCCGTGCTAGCCCACAGTAGGGTCGGAAGTTGCAGGCCCTGAGAGTGGCCAATGAGGAGTCGCTCACCAGACAGGCGAAGTGGACGCTCGAGGCATCCTTCTTCGTGCTCCCCCTAGCGACGGCCCACCCATCGGTCTTCAGACCTGGGTTTTGCCTGTCGAGGAGTAGAAGTACTTTCTCGACAGTGTACTTGGGCTCCTCCACGTGGACCACCACTCGATGGCGTTTGGGCAGCTCATCGACCGGCAGCACACACACGGATTCACCTTGGACGAGTAAGTCCGTGGAAAGGCTTCTGAGCCAGTTCCCCGTCTCCTCATCTGCGCACGAGAAGACGATTGCACCGTCCCTCTCCCAGCTGCCGGTAAAGGATGGTGTTTTAGTGCCAACAGGAATTTCCATGATGGCGTCCACAATCTTGTCCCGGATGGCTTCTATGTCGCCGGCTTCAAGTTTTTTGTCAGGGTAGCCCCTTATTATGAGGGCTAGCCTGAGGAGTCCTTTTGTGGCCTGGGCGTAAGAACCTTGGTCGGAGACTTTCGGTCTTTTCCCTGTCGCCTGATGGGAGGGGCTTGGGGTGTTTGGCCCTTGTCTGGGGCGTTTAGGAACCCCAGGGGCCTCTGCAGTCCCGTCCTCCGGCTTAGACTTAGCACTGGAGGCTCGGGGGTTAGCAGTTAGCCCCTCTCTCATCAGTTTTTTGTAGCGACGCCTTGCGGCGCCGTTATATCTAATGCGGGTTTTGGGTGGGCTTTTTGATGGGCCCGCCCCCGCGTTGGGTGCCTCCTGTGGTTCGCTTTGAGACAAAGCCACCCCCTGGAGTGCTTCAATTAAGTTTATTTTTGGTGGTGTACTGTTAATTTGATCCATTTTTGTTCCCACGAGTTCCGCGGTAGTGCGATATCACCCGGAGAGAGCCGCGTATGACCGGGGCTTGGCTTATACTACCCGGAGGACGCCCGGTATCCGGGAGGCACCGTAAGAGACGCAACACTCCCTGCGCCATGCAGCCATTAGCACGGTAGCTTACACCTCGGCTTGGAGAGTTGGTCCGCGGTGGGGCCTTCCACACACAGTGTATTAGCCACCACTACCCGAAGAGCACCCCGCCTTAGGTATCATCCCTCGAGCCGGGGTCCCTTCGGGCGTTCTCCTGTCCGCCACCTGGAGACGCGCCCGGTTGGTGCTCAGCCGCCTGTTTTGCATCTGTATTTTCTTTTTTTATGTAATATCCTACTAATATTATAAACGCCAAAGTTTGTATGTATGTATGGATGTTTGTTCCTCTTTCACGCAAAAACTACTGAATGAATTTTGATGAAACTCTACAATAACATAGCTTACACATCAGAATAACACATAGGCTATAATTTATAAAGATATAGTTTGAATTATCTAAAATATAACGATAACTGTCAAGTAAGTAGGAAAAAAATCTAAGAAATTGACATTCGAAATTTAAATTCTATCCTACTATCCTACTAATCCTACTAATTACATTAAATGTGTAAAATATTCCAGAAGCAATAGTTCTAAAACCAATTCAGAAAAAATCTATAAAAAATACTTACAATTTATATGGCACTTTGGTGTGGTGGATTCACCATCCTGTGTGAATCCACCAATTAATACTTTATTGAATTTAAGATAGACAACTGTTATACTCGCGATGATACATGCGGTGGTCTATCGACCGGTCGGCACGCGGCGCGAACGGTGTTAGGGTGCCTATAGACGGGCAACTTGGAGCGGTCGTAGCCGGCAGCTTCAAGCTGTCGCGTTTGGGCGATCTGCAGTTTCAATACAAAATTCTCTACTACGCCGTTTTCTACGCCCTCATTTGCGCAATAAAAGCAGAAGAAGCAGTCGCGTTGCTGTCGAACCCGACTGCTTGAATCAGTCGTGTTGCGGTCGAACCCAACTGCTCTCGAGCAGTTGACCACGACTGCTTGGAGCTGTCCGTCTATGGAGGCCCTTAGTAAACACGATCTGTTAGCTGATTGACGATTTATTCAAGACTGGTCTGCGAGGTCTTTGCTCGCCTCTCTTACACGTTATTGACAATGGCAATGATTTCCTTTGACTCCGAATAAATTCTCTCGCGTGTGTCAACATTGACTGGCGCGAATATTTTAATCTAGTCTCTGGCGGTTATTTCAAACATTTTAATGTGACGTAGGCGGTACGTCACATATGATTGTAAACTACAATGATACTAATAGACATATGATAAAACCACATGATACTAATAATACTGAAACCATTCATATAATCCCTCTCGCCTCCTCCCCCTTCCAACCCCCCACCCTCACCCTCATTCCAACCCCCTCAAAAGATCGTGTCGTCTCATTAGATGTAAATTAATAATACGATGTTTAGTTCTCATAATTTGAATTCATGTTTCGATACGAATAAGGTCCAATATTTTATTTTATTTATCACTATCAAAACTACGATTTTGGTGTTCTATAATAAATATATTATTTGTCTACTCAACCTACTCTTCATTTTTATGTACATGATTATATTGGCCAATAGCTGTTCGGTTGCTAAAGGTACTTGCGAGGTTTGAGCAGCATAATCACCTTAGCACTTCTCCGGAAAGTGACCGAGTCGGAGGTCAGCCGGAGTTAGCGGCGAAATCAGTTCGTTGTCCGCCACAATGAGATGGTCGCGGACCGTCCTGAAGTGGTCTGGATTGTCGCCCTAGTGAGAGACAAAGCTCTTCTCCAGGTGGTCCGTGGAGAGGGTCGCCCTTTATTCAGCAACGTACGGGAAGTTTTCCTTTAAATGCAGTAGTGGACGCGCTGGTTCAGCCGTACAAACGGTTCGATTCAGCTTGTAGATAGATGGCATAAGATACGCCTATCGAGTCGAGAAATGGTTCCCACGACTCGGTCGTGTGTCTCTATAGCTCATATTGGAAGGTAGTGTAGGCTTCCTCTATGGGACGCTTTGCTTCGAGGTACCGTGTTTCGGCAAAGAAAGAGTGCACGCGTTGCTTATACCCCAGTTTGTCCCGCAGTCTTTGTGAGAGGCCGGGTCGGGTCTCTATCGCTTCCATCGTCGACGAGCTGGTTTCCAGCGCGGTTTTGATGTCCTGTCGAAGATTAGTCACCCGGTTTCGATGTCTTCGATGGCGCCTGGCGTCGTATGGCTGGTGTCCGCTTCCTCCACCACCATGCCATACTTCGCCAAGTCTACGCGGCGGCTGGAGGGCGGAGAAATCCATCCAAATTTGGTAGACAGTGCATGATGTATCTTACTGGGTCAACTTCACAGTATATTGCGGTCTAGAGTTGGATTCTTCAGGTCCTTGGAGGAACTGGACTGTGGAGGACCTTGGTATATCAAAGTCATTGCAATACGTTCCTGGGTTATAATATAGATGCCAAGAACGTTATAATATCCTTGAACGGCGAACACTATTCGCAGCAGGTGACAATTAAAACTATTCTCGTGGATGACGCTCGCCAGAAAAACTGCTTTATATCGCTCGATCTCTTTCTCGTTCTTCCGACACACGCGGCCGGGCTTTATTCTTGCTTTCTCGCTTTTGCGCGACTTGATTCTTTTCAAACCTCGCCTGGCTCTTTCAAATCGACGCATGGTTTATCTGCAATGTCTTTTGCGCGCCGATATCTGCAATAAGTATAATATAGTCTAAATTACTCGCAATACGCTGAAAAAAATATTGGATTGTTTCTTACATTACCATTTTGTTATTACGGTTGTAGTAATGTTGTTGAAACTCTATTACTCGACTATATGTATCAACATTTTGTGTACGGTTAATACGGAAATAACAGTATACTGTAGTTTCAATATGATGCATGTGTCCGACTATATCCGTACGTATCCTACTACATACTTTCATGTCAGAAGCGAGATTCAAGGTCCCGACGTAATGAAATAATATTATGGTTTAACATTACAGCACTGTAATGGCGTAATGGTAGTTCATTGCGCCAACACCGTTACACGTCATGTTTCATACGTATGAACCACAAACACGCGTATTTCCGTGTATTACATAGTTATATTTTTCTCAGTGTAGGGGTTTGATGGCGTCTCGATCAGACTTACTGAATGGTTATTGTCGTGGCTTTTCAATCATGCAATTAACAGCTCTCTGTATTGCATAGTGATTCCATATCTTTGCATACTGTATTCTAACTTTACACAGATACGACATTTTGTGATTCCAAAGTTGTCGTTCTAGAGTATGCTCGTTATCGTCGCGTGGGTTGACGGTCGGCGTAACGCGACCGCGCTCAAGCTAATAAGGTTTGAGTCGACACACGACACCGCAGCGCGGCCGGCCCGTCGACATCCCGCGGCTCTCGGGGCGCCGCGCTCCAAGCGAAGGTGTTCTCATTATCCATGCATGAAAGGATAATTGACGAAATTCATCCGCCGTACGCCTCGTTTGTCGTCACCTGAGCAAACACCACTCAACTTAATTTATTGCTGTTTTCGCCAACTTATCGAAGGGCGGCCCGTAATAATAGTGGCTTTATGACGCCTTTCAGTGTTAGTACCTTTGCGAAGAGGTTCTGCAAATTGAAGCGTTCTCTCCTTACATATTATACCGAAATGTGGTAACCTATAAACTTGAGCTCTTCTTCTCATTTTGACATCCAAAAATAGAAGTAGCGTATCAGTGATCAGCTATGCTATGTCTATGTAATTTAAAGTTTTTATCATTATTTATTCAATATCCGGCTCGAAGGACCAGCATATGTGCGAGCAATTATTACCTTGGTGCTCCTTCGTCTATACAGCAGCTCAGGAGTAGACCGGTCTAGGACAAGTGGGCGCGGCCAACTGGGCGCGGCCGACTGGGCGCTACTAACTGGGCGCCGCCGACTGGGCGCTAGGCCAACTGGGCGCAGGGACGACTGGGCGCGAGCCAAGTGGGCGCGGGACAGGTGGGCGCCAAAATTATATTATATACATATTTTTTTATTGTGATTGACGAGAAATATTTTTATTGCTACACTATATAAAAAATAACTAATGATGAAACATTAACTTCGTAGCTATACTGTTATACATCGGTTTCAGAGCTAGCGTTTACATGGGATTTAACATTTATATAATAAATGCTTATTAAATTTAGTACAAAATATGAAAAAAATATTTTACAATAAATAAATATATAAATATATTGCATAATATAATTTTGGCGCCCACCTGACCCGCGCCCACTTGGCTCGCGCCCAGTTGTCCCTGCGCTCAGTTAGCTTAGCGCCCAGTCGGACGCGCCCAGTTGGCCGCGCCCACTTGTCCCATCCCCGGTGTAGACGATCGTTGTGGTGTGAGGTACTTCGTGCAATGCCGGAAACCATGTCTTTCGAATATGTGCCGTAGATATGGACGTAAAAGTGAAACAACGATTGTTCCAACAGTTGTTTGTGTTAAATTATTAAACGTTTTTCAAAACGCTTTTATGCTAGAAAAGCAACTGCGAGTCATTAGGAAGTAAGATAATTATTTATAATAACCATTGTGGTTTATTTAATGTCAACATTATCTGCCATTCGTGCTCTTTCTAACTGGATGGTGCGAAAAATACGATGTGCTGCCCTGATCTTAGAATATATACAATTTTGACAGCTGCGTATTTCCAAGGGAATTATTAAACTCATCGTTAAGCGACCTCACTTCAAATACGTTGATGCAAAAAGCATACCTTGTCGGCGAAGAAGATAAGTTAATTGACACCTTTGCATATTATAGATACTTCAGTCATTTCACCAACGGCTGCGAGAAATTCCTCTTCCTTCTGTTAATCAACCTCATGAACAACATTCTGCTTTACAAATGGAGATGAAGAAACTTAAGAGGTGACTTCTCCTTATTAGATGGAAGTTTGCGCAATTATAAAGAACCATTTCTGATTTGAATCCATTATTTAACACTATTTTACATTCAAATTTGACAATAAAATTACTACTATAGAGGCAAAAATAAAACATTAAATCTGTGGTGGCCAGTTATGATTTGGAAATATTCAAAGCTACAAAAAATGAGAGCCCTGATTTTTTAAGAGAAACTGTGAATAATTTGACTAACAAAAACGTCAGCTAAACTAGTTTCAAAAATCCACAAATATGGAAATTAAGGTTATTACTAAGTCGCAAAATTATAATGTATGTAACAGATTGGAAATTGCTATGGTCACCAAATGTAGTTTAAGTCGATCGGATTTGTGTATGATTTGTCGAATCCGACACACGATTTATCGAATTCTCTTTATTTCTAATTTTCAAAGAAAATAAAACAATTGGCAAAACATTAACTTTATTTCACAAATAGAGTTGTCAACTACAACGGTCGAACCCGTCACCTCAGAAAGTTTTAACGATTAGTCGTTCTATCTCCCGTGAAGTAAGCGCAGAAGACTTGGACAAAAACAGTCCGCCACAGCTCCGCCACATGCCCGCGAGATAACCAGGTGTGTTACCCAGCGGGCTTGTTCTCACGTCCTTACTTCCAATTGCGACCAGATTAATCCGGTCTCTCGATTGGTTACGAGTTCGAGGTCGCTTGCGCGTTCCTCTCCCTTACGAAGTGGTGAAACGATGTATACCGAATCTATCGCGGACATCGACATCCTTCGCCCGGCTGTTCACCCAGGATCGGGTAGCCGATGGTCGTTTTAAGAGCAGTCGCCGTAAGGTCCGCAACCACCCCCGCTCTATAGGAAACAGTACTGCTTCCAGACTCCCCCGACAGTTAGTCAGAGTGCACAATCGATTGGCTTACGCGGCACGGTGCGCAGACCGTCCAGGAGCGCCAGAAGGTTGATTCCTAGGGGAAACTAACCCCGAGGCCAGAGTACTGCCCGGGCTCGCACTTCATGAGTGGAGGCCGCCGGATGAGTGTTGACCCGTGAGTGTGACCAACCCTGAACAGAATGGGTCTTAGTGGCTAACTCAGTAAGAGCCCATTAGCTCCCAACTTTATTTCACATTAACTACATACATATACTGGAAAACAAATTTGCCAGTGTTTATTGCTGATGATTTAAGGTTAAAAAGATCTATCATGGAAGGTAAAAAGGTCTGCAAAAAAAAAATCGTTTAATTATTTCTATATAAAATCGTAGATTTTTTTTTGAAAAAGGAAAGGTGATAAACATTTCCTCATTAAATATACCGCCTCTTTTTAGATCTGTAATTCTACTTATATTGTTTAAATTATGTTATTTCTTAACTTAAATTACGTTTAGTTACCAAAATAATTAGCCCAATATTGTATTTGTGTATAGTTATTACTATCTCGAATGTTTCTTTATTTTTTAGAATAGTTTAGTTAACCAAATAATTAGCCCAAAAATTGTATTTGTGTATACTTGTTATTTATTTATTTATTTTATTTTTTATTTTATAAAGAAATGTACAAAAAAAAATACATGGTCATTCATACTATTATAAATCGTTAAAAATAAACATTATTTTTATCAGAATCGTTAAAAATAAACATTAGTATAGAGAAAAAACATAGCTCTATGCATATAAATGCGCTAGCCTATCCGAAATGAGGCGAAATCGCACAACAAACTAGACCTTAATAAGGTCAAGTTAACATTTGTTTGTTGACGCGCGAACTGAAGCATTTGATTCCAATTTTCAGAGACTTTTCAAACCTAAGAAAGGATTTAGTCTATCAAATGTGTTTTTACACAAATTAAAACTAAAAATTAAAAGTAGGAAAAAATGTATGAAATTAAAATATAAAACTAACCAAAAAAATTTTTTTTATAAACTTTGCATTATATTAGTATCTTAAATTTGATTTTTTTTAGTATATTATTACTGATATTACTAGGTTAATACAAGATAAGAGGAATCACCTAGAAATTTTATGAAATCATCATATTTTAGATTTTTTGCTTATTTACGTTAAATAATAATTGTCTGTGATTTTTACCCCATCTCTGTAAATAATTGATTTAGAATTATTTATGTTTCATTATAATTCATCACACGGCCCGGTAGCATAGTGGTTAGATCGCCTGATCTTACATTGTAAGGTCCCGGGTTCGATTCCCGGCTGGGTCACCATTTTCCGTTGGGATCAAATTAACGAAATTGCATTTTCAATTCTGTCGATCGAATGCAATAACAAGACACACACTTACAGACATGTTACACGCACACTTACATATAACACGTCATAGTAGGGTTGGTTGTAAGAGATTGTCATATAACAATAAACCCGCCCATTGTGACATTTTCACAATAAAGAGTATAAACAAACAAACAAACAAAAATATAATTTCCCCATATGTAAGACATTGTACACTACTACGGTATACTGTACTATATATTCGTAAAATAAAGAGATATTTCATTTGATTTCATTACCTGTAATTTATAAAATTAAATTATGGCGATGGACTTTTGCAATCAACTACTTACAATACCCTTTTTCGTGAATCGTAATTATTGCTGAAATAACACTTCACGCGCACTGTCCGTCTATCACAGTGGTTTGATTCCTTTAACCCCTTGAGTATGATACGACCAAATCTGGTTCTGAAACAATTATCCGTTGAGTATGATACGACCATATCTGGTTCCGCGTTTTTTTCACTTCTTTGACGTTCTCATATTTATTCATAATTATCTAATTGTTTTACAAAATGATATTTCAATATTCTATATTCGAAATTTCAATGCAATCATTGTGCAGTTGTTCTTTTTATGATTGGTGTAGTAGTTTCGTAGTTATAGTACTTTAAGGTCGATGTCGCCGAAAATCCTGCAAAAGAGACAGATGCATCCATGAAAATACCCATTTACTCCAAGGGTTAAGCGGATCTGCAAATGTCACAGCTCGGAGTTTCCCGAGACCCCCTGCCAAGAGACTTGCGGTTTGTACGCGGTTACCTCACCCCTCCCTCTCCTTTCTTGGCCGCTGAACTTAGTCATACCTGCCCCTCGCCAAATGGTTATTACGCACGAAGGCACCTTGCTTTACAGCACCTTGTCAACAGAAGGAGCGCGACAGGATCTATCTGCCGCTGACAACTGTTAGGCACTGTAAACCCGCTTAAATTATATTATACGGGGTGAGTTTGTAAACATCAATGCCAGTGCAAGGGCATTGGGGGTCGTTTTATATGGAGAGGTTTTTGTACGTAGTGAATTGTGGGTTCGAGCGGCAAACCAAGATCGCATCATCGTTATGCAGAAACGCTTATACATACATAAGTATTTTTAATGCACGGGTTTTTTTTGGGAATGAATCAGTACAACAAAATAAGCAACTTTTAATATTAAAAAAAACAAAAAAAATATTTTGAAAAAAATGGTTTTTATTATGATTATTTAAAAAATTGAAGAAGTTGACTGGTAAATAAAGGTTTGAGAAGCATTTGACCACGCTGCGCCATCTAGCGGCAGGTAATATAGCGTATATTAACAATATAAGCGACATTTTACCTACCGATAGATAGCGCTTCGTGATCACAGCTTCTCATACTAGTAATTAAAACAAAAAAAAAAAACAAAATAAAAAAAAACATTTTGAGAAAAAAATGTTTTTCAGTTTTTTTTCAAAATGTTTTATCAAAAGTTGCTTACCTCGCTGTACTGAGTCACCCACTAAAAAAATGCCCGTGCAGTAAAAACACGCCATATATAAACGTGTAGCCACATACGTATACACGTATATACCGGGTGAGTATTTAATTAAAGATTTTCTTGAAGTGGGTCGATCAGTAGGAACAAATCAGTAACCTTTGATATAAACAAAATTTAAAAAAAAATACATTTCAAAATTTATTCTTTTGAAAAATAGTATAAAAAGAGTTGAGCGCGTTGCGTCTCTAACAGTGGGTAAGTCGCGAATATTGTTTATTTTTTTAATTTATTTTATTATATTATTATTAAGGAAGCTGTATGTGACAATAAATTTGTTACAAAATTATTAAGTTAAAAAAATAAAGCTTATTACATGTTTCCACTTAAACATTCATAATTTAAACACAACAATATCATTTTTTTATGAATTAGCACACGTACCTGAGAGGTGGGAACTGGGAAGAAAGGAGTCATAATAAGTAAATAAAATTGTATGTAAATACACGTTTCATAATATAGTCATACATCGTCGGTTTGGATCATAAACTCACTGAGTGCATTTTTTCAAAAATCACTTTTTGTTGCTTACTATGTAGTTTTTAATTCTCTATCTAGTCATAAAATCCACATGCGTATTTTCTCATCGTATAATAGAAAACTGGCACTGCCTAAAATAATTTTGATAAAACAATAAAAAAATAAACAATAAATTTGAGTTTATGATCCAAACCGACGACATATTATTTAAAGATATTCTTGAATAAATATTATTTATAATATATTATATATTGCGATTACAATGATAAATCAATATCCTCATTAATAATTGCTTTCTTAAGAGTGAATGATGACGTATTGAATGCGTCAATATCGCCGAGCTGCGTATTACAAATTTTACGAACCCTATACATTAAACAGTTTTGTGCATAATTAGTACTAACCTGCGGAAGGTGGAATAACTCCGTTTGGCGAGTGAGTCGCGATGGTACACGGGAAGATACCATTCCAAGAAGATCAAAACAATCAATGTAACCTGCCAATAGTTTATGGAAAAACACCACGTCTGCGCATTTTCTTCTTGATTGTAAGGATTGAAGCCCATGAAAGGTAGCTGCTTCGTTGTAATTGGGAAAGGACAAGAAGGAGCGATAATTCAAATGTTTCAGGAACACATTTGGAATACGTTCAATTCTCTTTATGTGAACATTATAGCTAGGAGACCATATTTGAGAAGCACATTCGAGGTGACTGCGGACGAAAGCGTAGTACAAGAGTAATAGAGAATTTTTAACTGCGAAATGTTTTGAAGTTCGAAGTACGAATCCTAACATACTATATGCTTTTTTCGTGATGTTATCTATGTGGGAGTTATATAATAACTTACTATCTAAAAGAACACCTAGATCCCAGATTGCATTTTTCTTGGTTATCGAGAAACCATTGACAGTATAAATAACTGGTAGAATATTGTTTTTCCGCGTAACACTAACGGTAGCACATTTCGCAGCATTCAGGAATACGAAATCGAAATCGTGCAATCTTTACACGGCAACTCCAAAGAGACAGGGGAAAACGCTTTCAAAGCAATCCACGAGAGTTATAGAGCAGTGTCATTAATCAAGTCACATTAAAATGGCGATAATGCTTTAAATGGGTTCAATATTTCGTTTAATTAAATGTATATTTTTATTACAAAATTCAATCGCTATAGAACGGCAACCTCATAGGCAAGGACCTAATATTATCATAATCGATCGCAATATTCATACTACTCCACTTACTCCGCCGATTTCCATTTTCCTCCGATGGCGTGGAACTGGAGTTTAATTATTTAAGAAATTGTTTAAGTCGGTGAAAATTCTCGACAAATTTGCCTCGCTAAGAATAAAGTTTCGCTCCCCAAACGGCGCGCCGGCGCCGAGAGAAAAGTTTGGCAAGTGGTCCTGGCAGGCCCATAAGAAAGAGCGGTCACCCCTAGATTGACCGGGCCAATCCCCGGGGGCACGAAAGGGCTGTAACCACGCGAGCAATGGGATTAATATCTGTATTACCGACCAAACGGCTACCGTCATTACGGGGAATCGCGACCCAACCTTGACTCAGTACACAGCTTCCAAACATATTAACTAAATATATTTTATTTATTACTAAATAAATTTTTAATAAAAGCAGACTTTGCAGTATTAAAAGTCTCATCTCCTATCAACTAGGATCTTCGTAAATTATTAGATTGGTCGTGCTTTTACCCAAATACCTTTTAAACTTTGACGGACACAACCGACTACGTGATATAACACATTATTATACTATAGTAACAAGTAAATATATTTAAAAGAATAAATAACACGACTGCCGTTACAGAGTGAACTACATATTGTTCTGAATATGAACTACGGCGAATCAGTCAAGCTCCGAGTGCTAATTTAATTAAAATATGGATAAAGCGTTTCGAAGAGACTGGCTCAACGTTTAAACCCAAAGCAAAAGGTCGTCCAAGAACATCTAGGACCGAAGACAATATTGAGAGAGTTATGCAGTCGGTACAAGGAGAACCACAAATGTCTACTCGCAAGAGATCGTCCGTCTTACACTTATCGCGACGAAGTTTGCAACGAATTTTAAAGTTGGATCTTAAATTGCATCCATACAAGCTGCAATTAACACAAGAATTGAAAGAATCTGACTTCGGAGCAAGGTTCGCATTTGCTGATGAAATGCTGAATCGGTTTTCCAATTGTGACAACATCCTTTTCTCTGATGAGGCTCATTTTCACATGAATGGGTTCGTAAACCGTCAAAATTGTCGTTACTGGCATAGTGAGAATCCTAAACTTAAACATCAGAAACCACTGCATAGTCCTAAAGTGACAGTATGGGCAGCAATCTCTGGCAGAGGAATAGTGGGTCCGTTTTTCTTTGAAAATGCGCGTGGACAAAACGTCACTGTTAATACCCAACGCTATGTTGCTATGTTGGAAGGCTTTTTGGCTCCAGAACTTGAAAATTCAAGAATAAGGAATTCTAGGACATGGTTTCAACAAGATGGAGCCACTTGTCACACATCTAATGACTCCATGGCGGTTGTGAAACAGATGTTCCCTGGAAAAGTGATTTCAAAGAGAGGTGATATCCCATGGCCCCCACGTAGTCCGGACTTAACGCCTCCTGACTTTTTTTGTGGGGGTACCTTAAACACAAAGTCTACAGCAATAATCCAAGAAACATCGACGAGCTCAAGCAGAATATCCGTGGTGAAATGGCAGCAATCACACCAGCATTACTGAACAAAGTTTTCAATAATTTCCGTTTGCGGTTAGGGGAGTGCCGTCGTAGAGAGGGTCATCATTTAGATGATGTTATTTTTAAAAAATAAACTTCAGTTCTTACTTAACAATTCCTCAGTTTTATTTTAACTATACCTGTTGTATTTATTTTTTAATGATGTTATTTTTAAAAAATAAACTTCAGTTCTTACTTAACAATTCCTCAGTTTTATTTTAACTATACCTGTTGTATTTATTTTTTTATATTTTTTTTAAATATTCACGTTCTATTGCGCCACCCTGTATTATGTACGCTCGTAGACACCTAACAGAAGCTCCGGTGAATAGTGATTTTCATCATCACGATACGAGGAATAAATCCAATCTCCACATAAACCGACAGTGACTTAGTAAAGTGCGAAACAGTTTTATTCACCAAAATTTGTCCTTCTATAATAAGATTCCAGAGCAAATGAAAAGCCTTGGAGAGGACCAATTTAAAAAGATAATTATACATAATTTGGTAAGAAACCAAATTTATGGTATAAGGGAGTTTGAAAATTCTGAGTTTATTTTCCATGTTGATGATTAATGAAATGCGTAAAGTTTTAAACATAATGGTATTATGATAGCTGATATTCTAATTTTCATATAATTAAATTCATTTTTAAAAAAAAAATACGAATTCATATTGCTGGATTGGCAATAAAATATATATTTTTTGATTATTCTACATAGAATTTGCATTTCTATTTTAATATATTATTCTCCCTGACTCATTACATTAGCATATTTTGATTATTTGTATGTAGGTAATATTGAATATAATATTACAGCCATGACAACTATCACGATAGTTATTTTTATAATAATGAAATTTTTAGCATTTAATTTTGTGACGCATCCAAGTGTAGGAATGCCTATCTACTGGAGTAGTTGATTGTATTGTATTGTATTGTATATATAATTATTTTTATTACGAAAATTTACGTAATATTTGTGGTTGATTTATTTGTCCGTATAGATATATGTATATTTCCGGAATGTACTCAATCAGACCTTTCGATTGACACTAAACACGATATAAATCCGAATGATGTAATATGAAGCTCTGCCACAGCACGCATATTGAAAGACGACGTAATTTGCAGTTCTGTCCGCCAAAGTGGTAAGCCGTCAAAGCTGCTTATTGAGCCTGAACTAAATATTGCTAAATATAAGCCGATATCTAATTGATTATATTCCTGTCTGCTGCCGCTCTTCGTTAGCATGTCTATGTTGACTGTGCCTTCTCTGTATATACTGGAATGTTGTGAATTCATTAAAAATAATCCCGATATCTACTCCTTACGAACAGATGTACATTCAAGGGCTACGAGGAATAGAAACCTTATAAATTGTCCCTCAGTGAGGACAGAAATGTGTAAAAAGGGACCTGAGTTCTGTTGTGTTAAATATTTTAACGCTATTCCACAAAACATCAAATCAATGAAACAACCAGGATTCAAACAGACATTAAAGCACTGGCTCAAAAATAAATGCTATTACAGCGTAAATGACTTTTTAAACGATAATGACAAATAAATTATACAACATATTTTTATTGTAATTCTCCAACATTTTAAACTTTAAACATTTATATTTAATTCTAGCTCTAAATCTGACAAACCGTAGATAGCCTAATAATTCCAGATTGGCATTTTAATTTAAAAACAAAGTGACATTTGATTAATATATAGTAATGGAAATTTACTAAATTTGTAGATAATAGTTCTAATTATTATTTTGTTAATACCTATGTCTAAAACGTAATATTTTCGGATTTGTTTTCCTTCAACTGCGAAATGAACATATTTAATTATAGAAAATACATATTGTACGCCTGATTGGTAAACTGTATAGCACATATAATAGTACCTATCCATTTTGTACGACCTACTTACAGTTCACAATAAAGAATTATTATTATTATTAGACTGTCACCAGAGCGCAAAGGCGGTAATATCGGTATAAACTTTGGATACAAAGCTACGCATAAAAAGGATAAAAAGCTCGAGAAAGGAAAAAATTAAATAGGTCTCCTCTCGAACCAAGTGTCTTTCCTGTATTTGATAGCATATAAATGAATATAATAAGATTCTCCTAATTGATTTTTTTTTATCCATAATAGATTATCGTCTCGGCGTGTATGGAACATGCCTTCGTAAGTTCGAACAAAAATGTATTCAGTGGCTTCAAAATACGTGCATCAGATTTTCTTTTTCTCTCACCACATGTCTCTTTTTATATACGAATATTCCATCCTGAACCGCATGAAACTACACTTTGCCAAAGTCCACCGTTTCTCTTATTACAGATAGCCTAATAAATTGCTATTCGTTCCTCCGGACAATGCTATCAGCGCCTCCTGCATTTAGGTTGCGTAGAAAGGTGTTCAAAATGTACTATGGCATTGAGCATGCTAATTACCCCTATATATTAAATAGTAATATCAACATGGACTTTTTGTCATTGAAAACAGTTGTAGAATCGCTGGATTTCTTTGTTACGGTGGACGATTTGTCCGTGTAATACGCAAGAGTGATCCTTAGTTGGATCTTCACCGCATGCAAAGGTTTATACAACTAAATAGACAGCCCGATTAAACAGACACGAATATGTCCAATGGTACTAACGTGTCCCGTTATTTCTTTGTCTCTCTCTCTCACACACGCACATACACATACACGTGCACACCTACTCGCATATACAAATACTTACGTACACCCATACCTTACGGCCAAGCCGTTACTAAACCCGGCCCTGCCTACGGTTTATTGGCATCTCTTATATTCACTATCATCCCCGGTTTGGGGATTTACTCTCAAATACTAATTGAAGGTGGGCCCAATAAAGCTGGATTAATGGCAATCGATAACAGGATAATTGTGCGCAATAATCTAATCGGGTATTTTCAATTTTCTCTTTCGATAGTTATGAATTCGTGATGTGGAAAATGCCTCATTCATTATTTGCCCACGCGGATAATAACTACATCAGAATTTTAAGAATAGATTCATCACTAAAAAATCATATTTAGGGATTTTTTGATATACAAAATAAACTAAACTAAACTAATCATTGGCTTGTATTAGTTATCTTTCAAGATTATTTTTTTAATCAAATATTGATGAATTTCATAGATTCTTATTTGCTTACAGTTTTGTTTTGATGTAATTTATTAACTTTTTAAATGATATTTTTTATCCTGATCCTAATTGTTATACTGATTTTATTCTGATTTCATGATAATTTGTAATTTTATTTAATTAAAAACTATATCTTGTTTATAGCTTATTTAAATTTAATTATTTAATTAAAGTATAAATTCTTACATACTTTAATACTTGTTGATAGCATTACCATGGTTTATTGTAATTTAATATTTGGATAGGCCATTTTTAATTATACCCTGTCATATATATTTATTTCCTACCTACCCTCCCAGTCAGTGATAAATTACTCGCCAGTCGAGACAGACGTACTTCTGTTTTTGAGTGTTCTAATTATCGTGCTGTGATCTAGTAATTTTCGCGTTCGTGAGCTGGCCAGCTGAAGATTTGATGACATTCGGAGTGTGAAAAATACGGCAAGAAATAGCGCGAAAAATACAAAGGTGCGAAAACATTTGATGTTTTCTCCTCTCCATAATGATGCCATAAAATTAACCAACCTTCCTTACGGTCCACTCTCTTTATATATAAACTTAAAACCCAACAATGATGTTATTACTAATGAAGGTACACTAAAACGTCGCATAGCTACTGAAAGCAAAACGAAATGTCGAATAGTTGATCCTGTTCCTTTTCTAAATGAATGCCCAACAAAAACAAGGAGTGTAATGTGCTCAGGGTTCATCTATGCATGTTTTCCGCTTCTTTATTCTTCCATAACTTCTAAACGCTCGAACCGATTTAGAGGTGTGTAGTATTGTTAAAATCGTTATGTCATCCCGGGTGTTATACGGTACCTTAACTGTTCAAATATCAATTAAGTCGTTGTCTAAATGTCCAAATGTCAATAAATTAACTGAAATATATCGGGTTAAGTGTTAAATGATAGGTCCGATTGAGTACATTCCAGAAATATACCTGTATCTATATGGATAAATACATAAAATACAAATATTTCTTAAAAAACATTAATAAAAATAATTATAAATGCAATATTTCACTTTCTGTAGCGACAGTCGTGTTTTTTATATATTTTATTTTATTTTATTTTTATTTTATTTTGGTTAAAAACATACAGCATAAAAAAATACGTATAAGCATAATATATACCAGTAACAAGCCAATGATGTTTTAAATTATTTGCTATATAAGGATTACAAAATATGCTAAACAATGCAATATAAAGAAAACCAAAAAGAATTTAAAAGTAACAGTTAAAATCGCTATGTGCGAGTGTATGGATGTTAGTGTGTGTTTGTGTATTTTTTATATATTAGTAATTTCAATGTTTTAATTAATGTCTAGTATATATTTCTGCGATCTGTAAAGATATCTTGAACTAACGTGAACTGAACTGAACTGGACATACTCGTACATTTTATACATTCATTTCTAGATCGCTGACTTTAACTCTGCTCTTTAGGTTGGCTACCACTGGAGTCACTGTTTTTATAGATTTTATAGTCAATACCATTTAGTAACAGATTGATATCACAGTAAATAAAAAAATCTCATTTTTAATCCTCAAATCCTTATCGAGTTACATACCGAGTCAGTTTTTCGGTATTTACATTCTTTATAATCATAATCATAATCATAAGTTTTTTATTCAAAATAGTACGAAATCGTAACTTTTTGACGTCAAAAATGCATACAAACATACATAATGATAAAAAATTAAGATATTGTGACATTATAACAAATTATTGTGATATATAACGTGATATTAATAATCGAGGTAACCATTTTATTTCCAAGGGTCTTTGTCGTCTAGATAATCATTTATTTTATAGTAGCCCTTTGAGTACAGCTTCTTCTTAATAAATGACTTAAATTGTATCACAGATAAATTTTGCATGTTTTCTGGGACTTTATTGTAGAAGCGTATACATTGCCCTTTGAATGATTTTGTGGTTTTGGAGAGTCGACTTTTATGGTCAGCAAGTTTATTTTTATTTCTAGTATTGACACCATGCCTATCAGAGTTTTTTAAAAACAGTTCTTTATTTGTATGCACATACATTAAGTTTTCATAGATGTAATGAGATGCAAGTGTCAAAATATTGATTTCTTTAAATTTTCCGCGTAACGACTGTCTAGCACCCAATTTATAAATAGCGCGGATGACTCGTTTCTGTAGTATAAATATTTTATCAGCGTCAGCAGCATGACCCCACAGCAAGATGCCATACGACATCAAGCTGTGAAAATAGCTGAAGTAAACCAGCCTCGCGGTGTCTATATCTGTTAAATTACGAATTTTTTTTACAGCATATGCCGCAGAACTTAGCCTGTCGGCCAATTTCTTAATGTGTGGGCCCCATTGTAGCTTTTTATCTAAAGTGATACCAAGGAATACAGTGGAATCGACCAGTTCTAGGCGCTCATTTTTTATTATAATATTTGGCCCTATTTGCTTTACGTTTGGAAGTGAGAATTTTATACATTTTGTTTTCTTTTCATTTAGTAGCAGATTGTTTGCTGTGAACCATTCCACAACATTCGAGATAGAATCATTCACATCGTCATAATTATTTTGTTGTCTACCTACTTTGAATAGCAAAGAGGTATCATCTGCGAATAAAACTATCTCACAATTTGGTTTTACTGTGTAAGGTAAATCATTTATATAAATAAGAAAAAGGAACGGTCTAAGTATTGAACCTTGCGGTACTCCCATGTATACTAACGAGCCGGATGATCTCTCTCCACCAACATCAACCTTCTGAACCCTATCATTTAAATAGTTTTTAAGAGGGCTAATGAGCTACCTGTAATGCCGTAGTGTTCAAGTTTCCTAACCAATGTGTCGTGCTGTACGCAGTCAAAGGCCTTGGAAAGGTCACAAAATATGCCGACTACATCTCGTGACTCCTCCCAGGCATTAAAAATTTCATGAATAAGCTCAACACCTGCATCGGTTGTTGAACGACCCCGTGTGAAACCAAATTGTTTCTTGTGCATTAATTTATATGTGTGGAAATGAATGAGTAGCTGGTTTAACATATTTTTTTCAAACAGCTTACTAAGAGTCGGCAGTATCGATACAGGTCTGAAGTTAGTAGGGTCGGTTTTACTACCGCTTTTAAATAATGGTACTATTTTACTGTGTTTCATAAGATTAGGAAATACGCCAGTCTCAATACATCTGTTAAAAAGAGCTGATAAATGGGGGGCCATTGAATATATTACAGAACTAATAATTTTAACAGAGAGTCCATCCAGGTCGAGTGTCTTTTCCAAATGTAAATTTTTGAATGTTTCAATAATTTCTATGGGATAGATCGACTTAAAACTAAAGTCTACATCACATCTATGAACGTTCTGTATAAGCAAAGATTCAGCCACTATAGAAGATGAGTTGAGCGTCTTGGTAGTTGAAACTGGAATATCTGCAAAAAACGATTCAAATGCATAAGCCACTTCTCTATGACTGGTAATGAGCTTATCTTTAATTAACAATTGAAATTGAAGGTCACGAGATTTGGATTTTCCAGTTTCTTTGTTGATAATTTGCCAAGTCGTTTTTACGACATCTGTACTGTTTATAATTTTATTATTAATAAACTTTGATTTTGCAATAGCACAATCTCTTTTAAAACATTTTGAGACGTTTTTGACATATTTGGCAAATTCGTTACTTTTATTAAACGATTTCTCTGCATATAAATCAAAAAGTTTATTCCTATTTCTATATATTTCAGGCGTCGCCCAATCACTGAATATAAGAGTATTTGCAATTTTTTTGGTCTTAGTCTTAAATATTCTACTGCATTCTGATTGTATTACATCAAACAAAGAGTTATAATATCGGTTTGGGTCTTCATCATAGTCAACTTCTACTAATCGCGAACATACATTATCTCTAAACTGTGTAAGCCGAGTATCATTGACGGGAGTACATTTAATTTCTTTTTGTGTCATATTTTTGTTCCTAATGTCTTTCAATATAACTAATTGGCCTAAGTGGTCAGAATCTATCTTATTCAGTGTCGATTTATGAACTGGTTCAATATTTGTGAAAATGTTGTCAATACAAGTTGAGGATTCTGAGGTAATTCTCGTGGGTTCTAAGAAAAGATTCACAAGATTATAGCATAGAAAAAAAGATTTAAGCCTACTACTAGTTGTAGAATTTTCTAATAAATTGATATTAAAATCACCACAAACCATAATACCTTTATTTTTATTATTGGTAATTTTATATAGTGCTTCATCCATGACCTGCTCAAAACGGTCAAATGATGAGTTTGGGGGTCTGTATACGCTTAAAACAATGAGCCGCTCCAGCTCCACACAAGCTATTTCAATGGTCTGCTCTACAGAGAGGCCCACAATATCAGCGCGGTCCTTGAATTTTAAAGAATTACGAACAATAATTAATGAACCGCCACGTATTGCATGCCCCCTGCAGAACGAACTTGCCACTTTGTGATTTTTGAAACCAAACATAAGCTGATGATATTGAAGCCAATGTTCTGTTAAACATATTACATCAATTTTGTCACAGTCTAGGAAAAGCTCCAATTCCAAATCTTTACTACTCAATCCTTGAATATTTTGATGTACCAAGCTAATACAATTTTTATAAGATAAATTACTACTGTCGTTTGTTTGGTAACAAGGTTTTATACAATTTTTGATATTATCACTTAATTTACTTATTTTCTTTGTATCACTACATAATTTGTTAATATTATTGCCATATGTCAAATGGTGGCCAGAGTATAGCTCTATTGTCTTATAATTTAGTTTAAATTAAATGTCAACCTATTAATGGAATTGATAATAGAATAACATAGCAATTCTGCTAAGTGTCTGGTGTAAAATGATTGTAAATAATACATATTATTTTTCGTCAGAATAAAGTTTTTGCTAATGAAAACATTAGTATCAAACATTACTAATTTATGTTCATGACGACATGTTAGTGTGTGCAATGTAGAATTTAAATTATATTTAATATTGTTTTCGCCATCACTATGGCTTTGACTGAAAGGAAAAGTAAACAAAATTACTTTTTCAATGTTAGGTAATGTGTTTAAACATGAAAAATAATTATTCAGTAACTTTTTGTCTACTTTTCCTCTCCTTCCGACAAATATAATTAAAATAGTTTTGTTCATGAATTTTGTGTTTAGAATTTTATTTAAAATGACCGAGAAAGTCGCGCCAGGCATACAATTATTTATGAAGACATGGTTACTAAAGTGACCAACTTGAACACCCATATTTTGGCCAATTTCGTCACTATACATTATTATATTTAGTTTACAATTACTGATAGTAGTAGTAGTAGTAGTAGCAGTAGTAGGGGTACACTGTTGATTCGGTTTCAACGCAGCCTGCCCTGCCCCCCAAATAGGCGATGATGAATGACTCACTGGAGTATGCTCACAGCCATGCTGTAGCTGGACATTGTTCAGTGATTCATTATTATTTTTGCAAGGCTCCAATAACTCATCCATGGCTGCCGTCTGGTCATATATCTCTTTTTGAGCTAGTGTGTAGCTGATAGTTATTTCTAATAGGGATTTATGTAAGTGAGCAATTTGGGACCGGAGCTGCAGTATGTCACACTCATAAGTTGTCCTTACGTTCTCTAACTGACTAGTACAATGTAATAGATCGTTTTGTAAGTGAATTATTTCCTTTCTTAACACCCTATTTTCTTTATAAATTTTATTTTTCCTGACAATTTTTTCAGTCTTTCTTATAAATCTATTTATTTTACCATATTTTTTAATTTTCTTTTTGCTACAACTTAAATGAGTCTTTGAGGTACCGGTAATTACACCTGCCGTTCCTACCAATTCGTCAAATACTGAATGAACCCGTGATGTCTCGGCGTCATTGTTCATACTTTGAAGCCGTGATATATGTGCGTGTGCGTCCCGTAGCTCTGTCTCCAATATTGTAATACGCCGAAGTGCAGAGTCATACTCGGCGCAGTCGCGATCGAGGTCCTCCACTACTCGCTGAAGCTGGTCTCTTTGGTCTGTCATGTCTCTGAACTGAAGGTGCATTTCCGCCATCCCCTTTTTAAGATTTTTGTGTTTATCTAATAACTCCAAAATTTCCTTCTCAGCGCCCTCTCGCTCTTGTATCAGCTGTTCGTTAAAAGTCTTGCTCGACTGTAGTTCTTTTAAAGTCAGTTGCAGTTTATTATCTAGCTGGCGAGTAGCACCGGCACGAGTCAAGGCCATTTCAGAGAGCATAAAACACAAGATAATAATAATAAAATCAGTTAAAATAAACACAGTTCAATCACAGATTATTGCGTAATACAAAAGCTAAGGCAAATTTACTTGACTTGTGAAAGTATGATTGCATTCGCTACAAACAAACTCTTCGAATTCCTATGAGCGGCATCTGAATGCTTTATCAGATATTCTTGAATTATTTAACATTTATATTGGTGTTTTTCATCAGTTAAGCTTCAATAATTGTTAAAAATTGAGCAGTTACATTGTTAATTTTAGATCTCAAATCTTCGAAGGTTTTGCACCCGTCAGTTTTGCACTGCGATATTATGCATTCATTGTAGTTCTTTGATGCATTGATTTATTTTATACTGTAGTAACGCCACCAATAATTTTAAACGACTTAGCAACTCAACACCATTTGATTTGACAATCCAAAAATTCCTTCAAAATTTAACACAGTTTAGCTGTCAAACTTTGCCGAGTGATTTAGAGTTCAGTTTGATTAGTTAGTCTTTTATTTTACATGTCCAACGTCTTTAAGAGGCCGAAAAAAATGTTGGTTGCAATATTTTTAAGCTTAACTCACTCGAAATAATTTTAATTTATGAAAAATTCACAGAGTAAATAACAACACACAAGCACTTTCGAGAACGCGGGTAGACCTGTCTCAACAAAGCTGTCATAACAAAAATAAATAAGAGCCAAAGTCTGTATTTATCTTTTCGGTTGATGTTTTTAGAAATGGTATTCCTTACTGTGATAAAAAAATATGGTAACAGTATCTATTTATTTAACAGGTATAACGAAATTTTAACAGAGGGCGTCTCGCTCGTAGCTCCCCCCCCCCCCCCCCCACCCCTTGTTTATGCCAGAAAAAGCAAATAGCTACCATTTTTACACGACTGACCAACAAAAAAGGAATGTAATGTGTTCAGGGTTCATCTATAGGCTTCTACAACGGGCAAACCCGTCATCTCAGGAAGTTTTAACGATAGTTATCGTTCTCTCTCCCGAGAGGTGATCGTAGAAGACTTTTACCGTTACAAATCTAAAGTCCAGAAGAGCCACGAACCCGCCAGAGTCCAACGCCTAACGGGGCACTAGGAAGATAAGCCATTGGGGCCACCTCGCCCCCTGGCTACCAGTTTTGGCAGGATATCTCCGTCTGGAATTAACCTTAAGGAAACCTCTGTCTTTCCGACTGGTTAATGGAACGAAGGCGCCTGCGCGACCTTTACCTGCCGCATATTCAGCGGTGATTCAGTTAGAATCTATCGCGGACTAATGGCATCTTTTGCCCGGCTCTGAATTCAGGATCAGGTAGCTGGCTGGTCATTTCAATAGTGGTTGACGACAAGTCAACATCCACCCCGCTGCTTAGGAGATAGTATATGTGAATAGTCTCTAGACTCCTTCAGCAATTAGTCAGAGTGCACAATCGATTGTCGTCGCCGAACGGTGCGCAAGCCGTCCAGAATCGCCTGGAGGCTTCCCCCAGGAGAAACCGATGCACCAGCCGTGAGTCCTGAGACGGAAAAGTCTTACCCGGGTAGCCTTCCACACGGGGAGGCTTCGGAATAGGATTTGAATCGTGAGTTGGACCGATCTGATAACACGATGTATCTTATGGCCCAAGCTACACGAAACCATTTGCTATACGAGAGGGAGGAGTTAATGGGCCCTTGCTGAGTTGGCCACGAAGACCCATTCTATTCAGGGTTGGTCACACTCACGGGTCAACACCTATCCGACGGCCTCCACGCATAAAGTGCAAGCCCGGGCAGAACTCTGGCCTTAGGGCTATTTTCCTCTAGGAATCAACCTTCTGGCGCTCCTGGACCGTCTCCGTACCGTGCGGCGTAAGCCAATCGATTGCGCACTCTGACTAACAGTCGGGGGAGTCTGGAAGCAGCACTGTTTCCTATAGAGCGGGGGTGGTTGCGGACCTTACGGCGACTGCTCTTGAAACGACTATCGGCTACCCGATCCTGGGTGAACAGCCGGGCAGAGGATGCCGCGGTCCGCGATAGATTCGGTATACACCGTTTCACCGCTTTGTAAAGGAGAGGACCGCACAAGCGACCTCGAACTCGTAACCAATCGAGAGACTGGAGTAATCTGGTCGCAATTGGAAGTAAGAGCGTGAGTGTAAGCCCGCTGGGTAACACACCTGGCTATCTTTCGGTTAAGGCGTTGGCCTCTTACGGGCAAGTGGCGGAGCTTGACGGTGGACTGTTTTGTCCAAGTCTTCTGCGCTCACTTCAGGGGGATAGAACGACTAATCGTTAAAACTTTCTGAAGTGACGGGTTCGCCCAACGTGGTTGACACCTCTAGTTGCTATACGAGAGGATTGACCCGTATAGGGACACGCAGCCCCTATACTTGCGATTTCCGACGGGCTCTAACAACCTGTTTCGGACCCGTCACATCTCGCGGTATGCGACCCTTACGTTGCATTATATGAGGTCGCCGTTTCTCCAACGAGCGCGCCCGCACTACGCCAGCTTAAGAAACCTCCAGCAGCACCTGCTTCTCCGAAGAGCGCGCCTCACTACACCAGCTTGGGAAACATCTGGCAGCCTCCGATCTTGGCAAAACCTCGGGGCATCCCCGAATAAATCCGTCGCCTTTCCGACCCTCGAAATCAATTCACCCTCGTGGAATTCCGAACTCGGGGTACTTGCCCACTACTTAAGGATTTTTTTTTTTTTTTATTTTTTTTTTTTTTATTTTTTTATTTTGGTAGTAGTCTTTATTCATAAAAAAAGATACAAATTACATGTCACAGTTCCCCACTAAGGCTAGTGCCTTTTCAGTGGGTAACTAACAATAATGTGTTTATAATTCTGACTTATATTATCCATTACCTATTATACTTTTATTAACTATTATAACTTTTTACGTTAAGTAGATGCATTGACTTCCTAACCTAACCTAATCTAACCTATATCTCCTATCATAACTAGCTTAATATACACTTTTAAATATGCCTTTCCACTAAATTAATATGCCTACTTACTAATCTAACCTAACCTATACTAATTATCCTGGTATACTTACTTTGTTTACAATTACAATAACAAATGATTACACTAATAAAATGATTCATACCAGATATCTATACTTATGCCCTAACCTAACCTAACTTATCTTAATTAGCTTGGTTTACCATAATTGTTCTACTTGATGTTAATGCTAATTTAGTCTAATAGAATTTTTACTTGTTACAGTTATGCTACTGCTTTTACATATTTATGCTAATTTACACTAATATAGTTTTTAATTTCTCTATTATAGTATTTATATTACATAATATTTAAATTATTTCAATTAGCTCGCCTGGGTAAGTCATTATTTAGGTTGCTTAGTAGTATAAGTTTCAATGTTTTCTTTAGTAAGTATTTGCTGATTGAGTTGTCTAATTTTATAGAAAAGTGATTGAATAATTTTGGAACAATGAATTCAAGAGTTCTATCGCCGTAATAATTGTTTTGCTTGTTATATTTCAAATACCCCTTTTCACGTAGCCGAGTTCTGTGTACATGATCGGCAGGTATTCGTAACGAACCGTTTTCGTTGTTGTCAAGCAGAATTTTATACCATACGAAGAAACTTATAGGCAAGACATCAATTGAGGAGTAGAGTTCTGTGTAATTATTTTGCTTAATTTGTATTGAGCCTTTTGGTGCCATTTGTTTCAGTATTCGAATTTGAATATTTTCCACTTTCCTAACGTACGTGGGAAATGTAAGTCCCCATACCTGAATGCCATATCCTAGTATAGAATTTACAAGTGAAAAGTATATGATTTTCATAATATTTTGAGGTACTACGGATTTCAGGTGAAAGAATAGTTTTAAAAAATACCTGAGTTTTCCACACAGTAGAAGTATGTGACTTTCCCAATTAAAGTTTTTGTCAAGTATTATACCCAGGTATTTATGTGTACTCACAACCTCTAGACTATTGCAGGAGAAGTTTAGATGTGATACGTTATAGTGAATGCACGTATACGAGTGTGCTTTAATAGCTATCTCGCCCCTTTTTTTATAGGGAGAGGTGACGTACAATACCTTTGTCTTCGTATGGTTGATAACGAGGCCGTTGTCATGGGACCAGCGCAACAGTTGTAGGAATTGTTGGTTCATGAATACTACAACCATTAAAATCCTATTTTTAAACGTTTTAAGATATTTTGATTTTTTCCTTGTACTTTCAGGATTCATTTCTATTGTGGTTTTAATAAGATTTGTTGTCGCGTTTTAATAATTTTAATATTATTTAATTTTAATAGTTTTAATTTTATAATTATATTTAATTTTTGTCACGTTGTTAGCGGGCCTGCATTTATTTAATCGTAGAATCTATTCATACTTTTTATCCTTTTTATGATAAATTCCTAAACTTACGAATTCTAAAACTTTTATATGGAAGTTTTAGTTATATAAATATAATGAATTGTTTCATTCAGATATAAAAATATTACTGCGACTTACAAGTATGTCACTTGAGTGACCTTTAGCAAATATTAATGGAAATCCATCCATCCATATATATATATATATATATATATATATATATATATATATATATATATATATATATATATATATATATATATATATATATATATATATATATATATATATATATATATATATATATATATATATATATATATATATATATATATATATATATATATATATATATATATATATATATATATATATATATATATATATATATATATATATATATATATATATATTTTTATATATATATATATATATATATATATATATATATATATATATATATATATATATATATATATATATATATATATATATATATATATATATATGAGAAATGTCATAGAGATGAATACGACTAGTGTCGAAATATTCTCAATCATATAATTTCTTCTAAAATAAGTTACTAACATCCATTTCTGTTACAGAAACCATCCTCCTATACTTATTACATCCAAGGGCATACAGTAATTCGGCTGCAATAACTAAGAACATCATAGGTTATCAATTGCGGAAACAGGTGCCGCTGCCCTAAGTATTTAAAGTGGACATTAACTATCGTTTAAATGTTTCTGGTCCACCAGGACCCCAGATAAGTAACTTTTCATGAATCTAATTTTATATATTATTGAAAATATATATATATATATATATATATATATATATATATATATATATATATATATATATATATATATATATATATATATATATATATATATATATATATATATATATATATATATATATATATATATATATATATATATATATATATATATATATATATATATATATATATATATAAATATATATATATATATATATATATATATATATATATATATATATATATATATATATATATATATATATATATATATATATATATATATATATATATATATATATATATATATATATATATATATATATATATATATATATATATATATATATATATATATATATACATATATATATATATATACAACTATGACACATACACGTAAATGTACTTACACACACCCATTAAACACACATCACAATCACACATATAAACACACTCATCCTACTCACACACTCACAAATCGAGAGAACATGATTATATAACATAATATATAAATATTATTACACAACATCACGCACATAAACTGTATGTTATCAGGAGACTTTTTTGTCCGTAATATTGTTATTATTATTAATTAACTTAAGACCCTAGCGCTGTTTTTGTTGGAATAAAATAAATAAAATAAACAAATAATTGGCATTGGGGTTTTCGTGTAATTAGCCATATTTAAGAAGATTCCGAATTTCAAAACTCCGAAACGGCTCATAATTTAGATAAGTTGTAACGGAGTCACCAATATTCTAGATAAATAAAATAAACCTTTCCAATGGTAAAAATATTACTGTTACTAGAGGTATTAGAGGAAATTAAAATATCAATTTAAAACAATCCTAACAAATAATATTAAACACACAATTTCATTTTCCTTTGCGTTTCACGTTTTCGCCGAGCGGTAGTTTCATGATATAGTACACGCTGTGCTACGATAACATTCACTGTGTTCGTAGCAGGTGTTTCTCCCATCGGCGTATCCCCAATTATCAAATGGAACTGTACGGCGTACCGTAATATGTAGGTAAGTACACTGGTAACAAGCCACGTACATTACGTAATTAATAAATAAATTTCTTAATTATCTGTTTTATGTGTGCTCCATGTTATTGGTAAATTGATAGGTAAATTTATAGCGTAATTGATAGGTTCTTAACTAAGTAGTTGCCGTTTTTCCACTGGCCGCTTTTAATTTTTATTTTATTTTATTTTATTTCGAAAATTCACGGCGTTACAGAGTATACAAATAGAGAAGACGTAATAATTATCAAACCGAAGACTATCGCGTTTGTTTGACATTAAAAATAGGATAAAACGAATTTACAGCGTGAAGTTTATAGCACCTGACGTTTCGGCGGCGTTGCAGCTGTCGTTGTGTAGGGTAGACTAAAGTACTGACAGTCGACGCCCGTTGTTTTGCGGGTAGATGGCAAACTGCTGCTCCGTAAATTATACTAACGGTGATGTGGCGGCGGGATCTGAACGCAAATCGGCGGCAGGATCGGCGCGCGAATTTTAAAAAACCACCATGCACACTACACTCATTGTATCCTGTGTCACGTCTTTGCGCTCAGAGATGGTCATTAAAAACATTTCAAGAAGAGGGTTTCACTTAGTAAAGAATTTGTAACCATCGTTTCTATTGTAGTTCGTGGTTCTTCTTATTTCAATGGCTTCCCGGATCATGGGGGAAAGTAAAACTGTTCTTTGGATAGCAGAATGGGATTTTAAAACTGCTCCCAGTGGCTACTTCCGCTATCCAACATGTGTTCGCATATCGCCGATTTTTCTCCCTGAACGTTTTCAACAGCTTTGATGTAAGAATATATGGTAAGAAGACGTATGGTAAAAATACGGTAAGCAGTATGGTAAGAAGTATTGTAAGAAGACATACGGTAAGAGATTAATTTTAATAGAAAGAAAACCAATTACAATTAATGTTATATAATTATTCAAATGAAGGCAGCGAACGCCAAAATATTTTTTAAAAAATACGATATTTCTATCGCATTGAAAATTTCCAAAAAAGTGGTTCAGTCAAAAATTCATTTTTCGCTCTCGAAATTCACTAGAGAGAAAATAACATCATGATCAAAGAAGACTGGAAGCAGATCAGGAGATGTTGTTAAAAGTAAGGGTATATTTTATGTGGCACTGACATTTTCGGTTGTGTGGTGCAAAAACTTTTTTTACGTTGGGAAACACTCATATCTACTGATAACATAACATATCAAATAACAATGCGTAGCACATAACATCAGTACTTCCTCTGGCGACATGTTACGCAACACTGACTAGTGAAAACTGTGAAAAGCTCTTAAGTATTGTTTCTGGAAACAAAGAAGTTGATGCTGCGTAACTTTTTAAGAAACAATGTTTATCAATAAATATATGGCTTTAATTGAATTTAATGATATAAAAATAAATATCGTTGAAAGTTCGAGGATGGCATATAATTTCGAACTGTTTAATATTTGACAAGACAAGAGAAATTTCTTAAATCTCATCTCAGTCTTGACGCTCCCACACATATTATTGCTCAATATAATTTAGCACTAGGTTTTCCGACCTGTGATAACATATTTTTTTTGTCCAAGATGTCTTCTTTTAAGTTAGATCCCCCAACGCATGTTTTTATCCTGAATTCTCGCCGAAGAAACACTCTAGGAAATTTCTCGGTTGAATCTGGATAGGGTTGGATTTTTATATCAAAGTTCACACCACAAGGCAGGAGACGAGTAACTTGAATAATCTACCGATAACATAACTTATCAAATAACAATACCAGTACTTCCTCTGGCGACATGTTACGCTACACTGACTAGTGTGGACGTTGAAAAGCTCTGAAATATTGTTTCTGAAAACAAATATGTGGCTGCTGCGTAACTTGTTGAGAAAGAATGTTTACCAATGTTGCTTTAATTCAATTTACTTATATGGAAATAAATATCGTTTGAAGATCTAGGAGGACATATAATTTTCATCTGTTTGATATTTCACAGGAGAAAAGAATTTCTCAAATCTCACCAAAATGTTGACGCCCTCGCACATATTATTATTCAATTTAAACCCTCGCACATATTATTATACAACTAAGTCTTTCAACCTGTGAAAACATATATTTGTTGCTCAAAGTCGTCTTTTAAATTAGATCCTCCAACGCCTCTATATTTTTATCCTGAATCCTCGCCGAAGAAACACTCTTGGATTTTTTTGGTTTAATTTAAATAAAGTCTGATTTTTATATCAAAGTTCACACCCTAAGAAAAAGGGCAAGTAATTTGAGTAATCTACCCATAATATAACTTATCAAATAACAATATAGCATCACGTAAAGCTGGATATCCATTTGGTTTGCGCATCAACCAGCTCGCGCATCTGCAACTGCTCAAATGGAGACGGTTCGCGCATCAAATCAAGAACAACGAGTTGCCCGCTGTTTTCATTCGAACATTGAGCGAACATGTCGTCGCCAGAATTTAATTTTAAATTTGTCATCCTTCGGATGCCACAGCACTGTATAATTTCGGTACAACCCGATTAGAGCTAGACATTTCTCTTCGGCCCACTCCATGGCGATGAATTTGCGTTTAGTGAATGCCGAAAGTGCTGCGCGAGACGTATCCAACAACGTCTTACTTTGCTCGCGTCCCTTTGCGCACCCCTTTTGTTCGCAGTATTTACCGCCACCGCGTGGAGCGCTAGGCGCGGATCGTGCAACGTTGCACGCTCCAGGAGCTCGAACGTATCCACTACTGGAGCAGTTGCAGATGAGCGGAGCAGAGTTGATGCGCGAACCTAATGGATACCCACCTTAGCATCAGTACTTCCTCTGGCGACATGTTACGCAACACAATGTGAACGGTGAAAAACTCTAAAATATTGTTTCTGGAAATAAATATGTGGCTGCTGCGTAACATTTTGAGAAAGAATGTTTACCAATGTTGCTTTAATTCAATTTACTTATATATAAATAAATATCGATGGAAGATCTAGGAGGGCATATAATTTTCATCTGTTTAATATTTCACAGTAGAAAAGAAATTTCTCAAATCTCACCTAAATGTTGACGCCCACACACATATTATTATTTAATTTAATTTAGCATTAAGTCTTTCAACCTGCCAAAACATACATTTGTTGCTCAAAGTCGTCTTTTAAATTAGATCCTCCAACGCCTTTATATTTTTGTCCTGAATCCTCGCCGAAGAAACATTCTTGGTTTTTTTTTGTTTAATCTAAATAAAGTCTGATTTTTATATCAAAGTTCACACCCCAAGACAGAGGGCAAGTAATTTGAGTAATCTACCCATAACATAACTTATCATAGAGCTAGACATTTCTCTTCGGCCCACTCCATAGCGATGAATTTTCGTTTACTGAATGCCGAACGTGATGCGCGAGACGTATCCAACAACGTCTTACTTTGCTCGCGTCCCTTTGCGCATCCCTTTTATTCACAGCATTTACCGCCACCGCGTGTAGCGCTAGTCGCGGAGCGTGCAACGTTGCACGTTCCAGGAGCGCGAACGTATCCACTACTGGAGCAGTTGCAGATGCGCGGAGCAGAGTTGATTACGGAACCTAATGGATACCCACCTTAGCATCAGTACTTCCTCTGGCGACATGTTACGCAACACAATGTGAACAGTGAAAAGCTCTAAAATATTGTTTCTGGAAACAAATATGTGGATGCTGCGTAACTTGTTGAGAAAGAGTGTTTACCAATGTTGCTTTAATTCAATTTACTTATATGAAAATAAATATTGTTGAAAGATCTAGAAGGGCATATAATTTTCAACTGTTTAATATTTCACAAGACAAAAGAAATTTCTCAAATCTCACCTCAATCTTGACACCCTCACACATATTATTGTTCAATTTAATTTAGCATTAAGTCTTTAAACCTGCGAAAACATATTTTTGTTGCTTTAAGATGCCATCTTTTAAATTAGATCCAACGCCTCTATATTTTTATCCTGAATCCTCGCCGTGGAAACACTCTTGGAAATTTCTCGGTTTAATCTGGATAAAGTCTGATTTTTATATCAAAGTTCACACCCCAAGGCAGAGGGCGAGTAATTTGACGGTCGGAAATAGCTGTCCCCTATTTTTTCGTTACCCTCCCCGTTATTAGCTTTCCCATATCTCACAATCGAGCGGCCGAAGAGGGCGGCTACCAATGTCAGGGTTGTCAATTAAGCGTGATTGATGAAGAGCTTATTTAGTACGTTTTGCTCCAAACCTACTTTTATATATTATTATGCGAGGGTCGATCAAATTTGAAAGTGACCTAACCGCGCGTGTTCTGGTCGGATGAAAAGTTGATTTCACTACGTTTTGTCGGAGTCCCATCAGCGATGGTCGAGACGGTCACATCAACATCAATAATGTAAATTACCAACAAATTGTGACAGTCGTATATATGTAGTCGATAATTTTATTTAATTACACCCTTTCAATAATATATCCCATTTCATTCCATTTTATTTTATTTCATCAAGCTTATCCAGTAGGTAGGTGCTCCAACTCTTGGATGCGTGGCACTAGCATTATTATAACATTTTAATAATACTTTGAATTGTAAAGAAAATAAACCATCCTAATAATTACATGAAATAATATAAAATGTAAATGAAATATAATTAATATAATATTTGTAATGATATATTATAGTGATATTTTTTAATGATATAATGATATTTATAATGATATTTATAATAATATTTCATAATAAATATTTTAAATTAGGTAATATAAAATAATGCTGCTGTTCGAGTCTTGTTATTGCTTCATTTTATTTGCCGGCAGAAGGAAAGTATTGAGAACACGCTAAAAATAATGGAGGTCAAGACGGATATAGCAATTTAAGTTTCTCTGAAACTGTTTTTAATATTGTACTCGGTGCGGTTATCATATTTTTCGGCAAATCATTCCAATGACGGGCTCTATGCACGGTGAAATAGAAAGAGAGGAGGTCACTGAAGTGACCAGGGATAAAGGGTATCATGGTATCATCAGATCTCGAAGGGCCTCCGCCAGCCGATGGGGTACTATTGGCACCATTACTAGCTACCGTCTATCCGTCTATCCAGACTCATAGAAAATTTTAAATCTTCCACAAAATTCCCTTTCCTAAACGTATAAAAGAAATCTAAACACAAAAAAAAGAAATGCAAATCAAAGAAATATAAAACAATAAAAGGTTGTTTTTTTATAATCGGGGTAAACGTCAATTTTGAATAGTCAAATTAATAACAAAAAATAATCGATATTGATATAATATTGTCAAAAACAAAATGTTAATTTTTGACAGACTGTCATTTAGGAATTATTTTAAACTATATATCATAGTATAGTAGAATAAAAATAGAATTTATCGTAAAAGATAAAGATGAAAACAATGAGCTGTAAGTTTTGTGGTAGCCCTAGCCGGACCCTTATCTGCCCCCAGCGAAACAGTAGGCGATCGCGAAAGGGAGGACCGCCGTAAGATGTCGGATACATTTCCGCGTGTTTGTACTGAGTCAAAGGAATGACTCAACATGCTCGAGGATATAGTCTGAGCGCACGCACGCGTTTATAAATCAAACCACTAAGTTCTGAAAGTGGCTGCACGCAGCGATTGCGCTCGAGTGACTAATTGTACTTTCGAGACTTATAAGTACGTGCGATAGAACATGTTCGTCATCGCGTTTTGCATATCCAACTAAGATGAAACTTAGAAGAATTTTGTTGTTGCGGGTAACTTTTCTACTCGAGTATTTATTGATTTCGACACTTCTCTAATGTTTTATTTTATCTTTCGACCTTATTATAAAATTAATAATAAGAATAAGAATATGAATAAATTTATTTCAGAAATAAAATGCTTAAATAGGTCATATACAAAGTCTGCCTAACTAGGCCAAAGACCTAGTGAGGCAGACATTTAATTGTAGACTTTCAAGAATCCTTTCAACAAAGAGAAAACTTTCTATTGTAACAATCCTTTTTTGGAGCACAACTATAATTTACCATGCTATGCTGGAGGGATGTTTGAGGATGTCAATTATCCAGATGTTTCTGATAAAATTGTTACGACTCATGTCTTTTAAACTATACATGGCCGGAGAGACGGTCGAAAAGATAGTCATAAGGGCGGTCGAAGAGCCAGTCGAAGACACGGTCGAAGAGACGGCCAAAGAGATGTTCGAAGAAAGAGGGGGAGAGACAGCTAATGAGACACTCGAGGAATCATCATTGAACTTGACAGATATTGAAATTATTTTTGCGAATCCTGATGAACCGTTCTTCTTTGGAAATAATTGATCCGGAATAGATTTTGGATCTATTGCCATATGTGTGGACGATCAAAATAATACTCGATCAAGAAAAGCATTTTCTAGATACACCACAGAAGCCAAATAATTTATAAATACAAAAAAAATATGAGACGGTTAAAGAGAATCGATCGGTGTCCCACAATCGAAATCGGAACCTTACGACCAGGCGACCTAAAACCACTATGGCACCAGTTTGCCTAATTTGACATGTAACATATTATTTACGCAAATAAACCTAAACTGAATATAACAAATCCTCCTTCTTTATATACTATTTCATCAAATATCGGGTTCCATAATAAAGCCGGGCGACGATGACCGCGATTCTCATGTCTGGCCCATTTAAGTAGGGCCTGTATTAACAGCCATGGAATCATCGACGATTGTTCTCTAGTTTAGGCGCCTTTTACACGACTTCCCAACAAAAAGGAGTAAAATATGTACAGGGTTCATCTATGTATCGCTTCGATTTCTTTATTCGACCGTAACTTCTAAATAACTGAACCGATTTAGAAGTGGGTGGTTTTGTTAGAAGTGTGTGGTTTTGTCATAAGATATCTTAACTGTCAAAATATCAAGTAAGCAACTGTCTAAATATCCGAAAGTCAATAAATTAATATAACTACATACATCGCTTTTAGTGTCAAATGTAAAGTCTGATTGAGTACATTCCGGAAATATATGATACATGTTTCTATATGAGTAAATACATAAACCACAAATATTTCATAAAAATCCCGTAATATACATATATAATTATAAATACAATAGTTCACTTTCTGTAACGACAGTAGTGTTTCTTATTCTTTTTAATAAATTTACTTGTGTTTTCTATTTATTGTACATATTTATTACATATAACCAATGCATTCCGATTTTTAAATCCTTTTCAAAAATTTAATGGATATTGACTTTCTGTTCGCTCGACACCATATTGAGCTCATCACATCGTTACACTAATGATATTTTTTGTTCACATTACAAATTATTATTTTACATTCCAAAGTCTAAAATATTATGGCTGCCATATTTCCTAATCAGGCATATTTTCAATATATTTTTTCATAAAAGGATGATCTGAGTACACACCTCTTACAAGCTTTTTATTAACTTGTAATGTCCAAATGCAAGTTTTCCGTTTCAAAATTTGCAAATAATTTTTCAACCGCTTGCTGGTATCCGGTTGAGCTGAAATTTGGCATACTTAAGTAAGTTCGGTGACAATGCAATAGTATGGTACCACTGAGCTGATTTTTATGTTGGAGCCGAGATGTAGGGACTGGAACTGCCTGACGGCAAAAGGTAGGACAGTCGAATTTGGGCTAGTATGTTTTGTTATCGTGAGTACTTTCCATTACACATGATGACGAGGGTCTGAAGATGGAGCCGGAAGATTGCCACTGGAACTCCCTAATAGAAAGAGCTAAGATAGTCGAGTTTGGGCTCGTTTGATTTGCTATCTTGAGTAGGTCCTTCCACTGCACATGATGATGAGGGTCTGAAGATGGAGCCGACAGATTGTCACTGGAACTCCCTGATGGAAAGTGCTAAGATAGTCGAGTTTGGGCTCGTTTGTTTTGTTGTCATGAGTACTTTCCATTACACCTGGTGACGAGGAACTGAAAATGGAGCAGGGAGATTGCTACTGGAACTCTATAGTTAAAAAAAGCTAGTTTTAAAAAATATTTTTTACATTTAATTTATAGCAGCTTTCTTTGTTTGATTACATATCCCTTGTCTGGCTAAAGTTTTGTAAATGGCATGTATTTTTGAATATTTTGTATTTCGTCTTGTTCAACTGCAAATCAACTAATTAATAAATAAATCAGAATATGATCACAGCTAAAGCGTTTTCAAACTGTCTCACCATACCCTCCCGGTGGATCGGTAGCATAGTTGTTAGGTCGCCTACTTGCATTGTAAGGTTCCACGTTGGATTCCCGGTTGGGTCACCCTTTTCCGTTGGAATCAAATTCACGGAATTGCATTCAATTCTGTCGTTCGAATGCAATAACAACCCAAACACACACAGGTCACACGCACATATACATACTATATAACACTTCATAGTATGGTTGGTTGTATAAGAGTGACATATGATAATAAACCTGCCCGTTGTGAAATTTAACAATAAAAAGTTGATATGAAATCAAAGACTATCGTGGTTGTTTGACATTATAATTACGATAATACCGCGTAAAGTTTGTAGCACCCGACGTTTCGGCGGCGTAGCAGCCTGCGTTGTTCAGGGTAGACTGGATGAGTATACCCTGTCGCTGAAACGTAAGGTGCTACCAGTGGCGGCGCTAGACCACACTTGGACGTCGGCGAAATTAGGTTCGCGAGGCCTTTTTTATTTCGCAGTCAAAAAGATAACGTTAGATTACATGAGCCGAATTATAGTGAAACTAATGTATGAGTAAACGAGTTTTATTGCTAATCAAATGATGGTAAAAATTACACAAATAGAAATTAAAATAGACGAACTTTTCGGCTTTTGGCCTCACTCAACTTTTTCAGGATTATGTCATAGCTAATACTAGCCGCTATTTCAGCTTCAATTGATAGAATTGATAACGCAGATAGTCTCTCTTGGGTCATCGTGCTTCTCAAGTAGGTCTTAATCAATATTAACTTTGAGAAGCTTCTCTCAGCGGAAGCTGTACTGACGGGAACTGTGAGCATGATTCTAATTGCTATGTAAACATTTGGATATATTTCTTCCAAATTATATTCTAAAATGTACTGAATGAGTTGTTTCGCGTCGTTGACAGAGTCAAGTGAATTCGCTTTTAAAAGCTGTAGCTCTTCATATAGCTCAAAAGGCTGTATGTCACTGTTTTCGCCGTCGCCTTCCAGCAGTATTGTACCTAAATCATTACAATGCTTGAGAAGGTCCTCTTTTGATATCGATTTCAAATAACTGATATCATAAATAAAACCAAATTGTTCAAAATATTCATTGAGCGCTTTAAATCGACATTCGGTGTAGACTATAATAACATCTATCATTGTGTTAAAAAAGTTAACTCTGTAATGCATTTCAAAAGCTTGAATAGGTCCATCAATATGTTCATAATCGAACATTCGTTTTTTCCTGGCTGTTCTTTTTTCTTTAAATTGATACTGAATTTCGAAAGTACTTTTCTCCACAAACAATCGAGCTTGTGCAACACTATTGTCAAATCCTGTATTACGGAATTCTTGAATCCAGCTACAAAATGAACGTAAAGTATCGATAGCGACTTTCAAGTTGACTTGAACCGATTGCCATAGTTTACTTATATTGTTCACACGTAGGTAGTAAAACCTCGTACCACACGTGTATTGCAACAATAAACTCAAAAGTTAACATTTCGTTCAAGACTGCTTCACAGTCGCTTAGAGTTTCAGAATCATCACTTTTATTTTTCAGGTCATTCGCGCATTCGATAACATCATCAAATTGCAAAAATATTGCTTTTACTGCTCCGATTCTCTCTCCCATCGTGTTTCAGACAGCGGTTATAATGTCAATTTTAATATAGTTTTTACAATATCCCAACGCTTACTTGACTTTGAAAAGAGCACATAGATTTTATTGATGAAGCGGAAAAATGTTTTGGCTGTGTAGAAGAGTTAGCTGCATCAATCAAAAGGAAATTCCAACTGTGGCATCCGCACGGCGCGAAGAATGCTCTTGGATTTATATTGAGTATTCTTGTTCTGACACCTTTATTAATACCCACCATATTGGCGCCGTTATCATATCCCTGTCCTTGACAGTTTTGGATATTTAGACCATTTCTTTCCAGTTCTTGTAATATTGAATTAGTTAAATACTCTCCTATTGTTTCTGCGACGGCAATAAACCCAACAAAATGTTCCTCTATTGCTCCAGTTGAGGAATTGCAAAATCTTAATATTATTGACATTTGTTCAACACGGCTGACATCCCTGGTACAATCGAGCAAGAAGGCGTAGTATTTTGCTTGTTTAACTCTGTGTATAATTTCGTCATAACTGATTTAGACATTAATGCAATTAATTAATTTTGGACGTCGTGGCTCAGATAATGTTGAGTAAGTTGCTTTTCATAAATACGCTGCATGTGCTCCCGTAGTGTCAGATCATATTTGGATAACAACTTAAATAAATCAATAAAATTACCAGTGTTTCTGCTATCGTTCAATTTAAGAGATTCTCGGTGAGCTCTAAATGCCAGATTGTGTGAGGCTAAATAGTTTATTATGTCAATCATTCTTTTAAACAAATGATGCCAATACTTTTGCGATTCCCTAATCAATCTTTCGTTATCCTTATCTATTGTTTTTCCCTGTTTGATTCCTTTATAGAATTCCATCCATTTAATCATGCACTCCATGTGTCCTTGACTTTGTTCATGTCTTTGCAATATCCGACTCAAATCTTTTCAGTCACAACATCCTTCTTTTACTATCTGTGTCTGCAAATGTGAAAAAAGTCTACATGGAAAGCAATAAACTTTATCTTGAAATATGGAGTAAACTAACCATCTGCGATGTTGCGTTTCGCCGTTACTTAATTTTCGAGTAAAATGAAATTAAGAAAAATGTCTTTTATTTGCGTCTTTGGGTAACTTTCATCAGATTTCTCTAGATCTTGATGATTGGGTCCGTTTTGAATTAAGTCATGACGCTGCAAATCATTTACTGGAAATACTCACTTCCCCGGATCTAAGTCTATAAATGACTCTTTTAAATTAACTGCTTGCTCTTGATTTCCCGAGTCACACATCCTCTCAATTTCTAACTCTTCATTGGGTTCAGACATTTGGATCACAGCAGATTCGCCCGATGTTGATGGTAAAGAAGCTGTATCAGAAATTTGAGTAAAATATTTATTTGACTCTTAAGCTGGTTCAGAAACTAAAGTTTCATCAGATGACTCTGACTCTGAAGCTGTGACACTTGTAGTCCTTGAAGGTTTCTTAAGAAATTTCATCATACTGGAACTCAGAGCTTGGTTGGATATAACCGTTTCAGCTTTTCTTTTTCTTTTTGATGCACCGGATTCCCATATCCTCCCTACATCTCTGCCTCTAGTGGTCCTAGATGATGACCTAAAAATATGTGTTGGTAAAGTTTGGTACTGAACTCAATGTATACTGATTATAAGAGGTAAGTGTGATCATCAATAATCATCCAGAATATTTAATTTTCTCCAGTCACTAATTTATTAAGCTAAGAAGTGTATTTTGTTAAATATATAATTGCTACTAATTGTAAAATAATTTTCTCTATACTATTAGCAAGGTCTTTTTCTCATAGGCACCTGTAGAGCGGGGGCTGGGTCATGTAATCTTAGAAAAATTATTTTATTAGATGCTTGCAAAATAGGCTCAGAGTTAAATAATACGAAACGAGATCTGCCGAAAAAATGAGATCTGTCATTTTTTATAGCAGATGCCCAAGCCCCCCATGATAAACAACTTTATAGATACGCCAATACTTTTTATGGAAAATTGATATAATTTATTGAACCTAGATTATTTTGTATTGAAAGAATATCGTACGAGACGTATGGAAAAAAAGAACTCGGTGAAAATAATATAGTTACCTATTAAGAATTTGGACGCCTACAAAAAAAAAACATACTCGAAAAGTGAAAATTTTCAATGTTCTCCGGTGAGAAAAAAAAACACTACACAGGTTTAAAACAAGGTAACTCTACTTTTTTATTTCGGTTTGTACAGAGAAATACTTTGTATTTATTTACGACTTATAAAAGATATATACCTATCGATTTCGATAAAATCATTTCGTTAAAGTCGTTATTTGACTTACCTTAGAAATATGAAATAAATAACAATCTAAATTAACTTTTTTATCCACTAGAACGCCACCGGGGTAATGATAATGACTTTACAACACAATAAAAAGAAACTTTGTGGATGCGAGTCTAGTTCTATTCACAGAAAGAATGATTGTTTACGTTACGCTCACAGATGAATGAAATACAAATAATTATACGACACGGGGATTCCTCGTCCCGAGACTCGAGCGCGAACTTTCATAGTGTTGCCAGAGGACTCTGGATAATACCCCTAAAGTACTACTCACTCACTTTACTCACGCAAGTGTATGAAAATAAATAAGAATAAATAAATATATTTTAAATAATTTTTAAAACTTTTGCGAGGCCCCCTCAGGTGCGAGGCCGTCGGCGGTCGCCGACGTCGCCGACGCCTAGCGCCGCCACTGGGTGCTACAAACTTCACGTGTTAAAATCGTTTTATCCTATTTATAATCAAGAGTTGAAACACACAAACAAACTTTCACAGCTTAATTCTCATAGTCATTAGGATTTTAACAAAATGAGACTTCAATCAGATCTTATTACCATGTATGCGGAATTTGCAGAGGAAAAATAGTAGTAGTAGTAAAAGGAGTGGGGGGGGGGGTTTGTCTCCAGCCCTTGATGTCAGATGGATCTATAAGATCTTTTGTAACTACCCACATTGCGGTTCGGTCAGAGGTCTGCTATAAGCCCGGTACTACTTACCAGTCCATACAGATCACTGATCTTCAAGTTGGGCAGATTGCTGGGTTCGAGAAAGGCTCGTCCCAGTAAACTGTGTCTTTTTGAGGCGAGGCCTGGGCAGCGACTAACGATGTGTATGCTGTCTTCAGGTTCTTCGCCACATATTTGGTATCCTTGCTCTCGGTCAAGCCAAGGTTGAATAGGTGTGCTCCAGGGGTCATGTGTCCGGTGAGGAGACCGATAGTGGCTCTAATGTTGTTCTTGCTCATGTCAAGTAGAGCCTTGGTTTTCTTAGAAAGTGTTTGCTCCATCATGGCCTTTTCCTGGCGACATCCTTGGCTCTGTTTCCAGGATTCCCCATGTTCCTGCTCCATGCAGAGGAGTAACAGCTACATAATATAACTTAATGGTATATACAGTTCGACCATCTTAAAGCCCATGCCCCCGAGCACATTTAATTGAAATTAATAAATAATTGAATTTCTTTCTGGCAGGAAAGGGAAATTCGAGCCGGATGGCTGCCCGTATAATTGGAATTATTCGTCGTTCATTTGTCGAGAGTCTTTCACGGCGTTACGCCTTTCATTTCAGAATGAGCGCAATTTTAGGGCGGAGATTTTAATCCTGCCGAATATCGCATTCAAAGATTTGTCAACAGCCTATTACGTATTCCGAAACAGGATTTAATAAGATATTACCATATTTGAGATGAGGGCGAACCGCAAACCCCTTATCCTCGAATTTTATTTAAATTAATACAAGACGAAGAATACCGCGTTTGACGTTACCAATTTGAGAGTCATTCATTAAAATTATGAGCAGGAAGGAAGAGAAATTATAAGAGGATTTTTGGTGGTGGCGATTATTTTACTTTCCCAGCAAATCAATTCCCGGTTAGGGAAAGTATTGTGAACACCCATTTTTTTTTTGAGATGAAGACGGAAATACATTTTGGCGAAGATGCACTTATGGTATATTAATATGGGGACCACCAGATAGTCATCGCATTTTTATTCTGCAAAAGCTAGCTCTCAGAACGATATATAGGTTAAAAAGAGACGATCACTGTGCTCCGACATTTAAAAATAAAAAAATATTGACTTTAAATGTGAATTTTTAAATCAGTGCGTTATGCAAAATCTAATTTTAAAAAACGGAGAAAAGCACTCCAGTCTGCATGAACATAACACACGAAATAAAATTATTATATTTGGGGATTTTATTTTTCAAATTGCTGCCCTCAGAAATTAAAATATAATACTTAAAGAGGTTTATTTATTTATTTATTTATTTGTATCAAACATAATTACAAAACGCATAAAAATGGTCATAACAAGTAATGGTGCGAAGAAACAACGGCCCACATTCACATGACCATGCTCAGCGTATACCCAACTAGGCCAAATATAGCCTGTATCTGGGCATACGACTTACTTTCTGACTTAGGTGGAGAAGCCTAACTGACGTAGGTACTCATATAGATACATATACACATACACACATACATATACATACATACATACACAAATATATAACGATCTAAATATATTATAGTATTATTCTTTTGCATTATATTACAATATAGTACATTTTGTTTAATATCTTATATCATATTATATAGTATAATAGTAAAGTTATGCAGAAATATATTTTTTTTTTCAAGATATGACTTGCAGCAGTTCTTTCTCTGTCCTTGAACGACCTATGTCGTCAAGCCATTTTTTCTTTTTATGCATATAAAAAATGCATAAAATGAAACCTAGCGATGCATGCTCTCTATAAGTTTGATGAATTTGACAAAGCAAGTCTTAAATTTTAAAAGATAATTTTACCACATCAAATATATTTCTTTATTCTCGACTAAATTTTTTTTTCTGTATTTTGTTACTTTAGTGTTGATTTTATTGTAAAGCTTATTTTTTATTGACTGATTATAAATTATTAAAAAAAAAAAGTTTGACTATTTTTAAAAACTTTTTGATACGAGTACATTTTTTTGTGATTTGAGTTTTTTGATTTTTATTTTTTATCGTAGGTGTCTTGCTTTTAGTAAAAAGACATGTACACGTAATGAAGTAGTGAAACACTTCGAGCAAATGTAAAATGACGTATTTTATATTATGTACTTTTTGGAATTAATAAAATATGACTATGAATATGGCCGTGGTAAATAACAGCTATACACATTCTGGTGTTGCACATGATCTGCCTTTTTTAGCCTAACTATTGGCCATCGATATAAATATTGTAATTTTGTTAATATCCATATTGCACTAAACATTGGCTAGTCCTATTATGACTGACACAGGATATTTATTATTTTTTTTAACAGTTAATTTAACGCTTGATTTATTTATTTAATACAACGCTTAAACAGGTCGTTGTATAAGCAAGTCGTGTGCTAGGCAAAATGCGGAAATACCGCAAATACGAAGACGGCTACTGCAATTTTGCTTTTTGCTTTCATTTCAAAAGAAGTCAACATAAAGAGAGACTGCATTGGGTGATCGGAAATTCTATATTCCGATAGCATAAAACCAAGTAAGTTGTGGCAGCACCAAAAATATTAGCAGAATAATCAAAGATTTGCACCAAGAAAATCATGCTTTCACTAAGCGAGCATCAGTGTCAAACAGCGCCTTGATGGCTTCATTTAGGGTGGCATATAGAGTAGCGAAGTGTAAATTCGTCACGCTGTTGCTGAGAAACTTATTTTACCGGCTGCTGTAGACATGCCTAATGTAATCTAGGACTAGTCACGGAGTAAAGAATAAGGCCTCCACGCATGAAGTGTGAGCCTGGGTAGGACTCTGGCCTTATGGTTAGTTTCCCCTGGGAATCAACCTCTGGCGCCCCAGGACGGTCTGCGCACCGTGCGGCTTAAGCCAATCGATTGCGCACTCTCAGTAACAGTCGGGGGAGTCTGGAAGCAGTACTGTTTCCTATAGATCGGGGGTGTTTGAGGATCTTACGGCGACTGCTCTTGAAACGACCATCGGCTACCCGATCCTGGGGGAACAGCCAGGCAAAGGATGCCGTGCTCCGCGATAGATTTGGTATACACAGTTTCACCGCTTCGTTAGGGAGAGGACCGCGCAAGCGACCTCGAACTTGTAACCAACCGAGAGACTGGAGTGATCTGGTCGCAATTGGAAGTAAGGGCGTGAGTGTAAGCCGCTGATTAACACTCCTTGCTATCTCGCGGTTAAGGCGTTGGCCTCTTACTGGTTTGTGGCGGAGCTAGACGGTGGACTGTCTTTGTCCAAGTCTTCTGCGCTCACTCCAGGGAGATAAAACGACTAATCGTTAAAACTTCCTGAGGTGACGGGCTCGCCCGCTGTAGTCGACAACCCCTAGGAGTAAAGAATAACCTAACTAAGTCACTTTTGACTATAGGTCGAGAAGAAACTGCGGCACTAATAACATACATGGTGTGTCCCAAAAATAATAGGTACATATTGACAATATCGATACAAATTGTTAATATTCTTCAACGTACTCTCCATTAGCATCCACATATTTTCTCCACCGACTCTACCGTGACCGGTACGCACTCTCAAAGGCCTCGACGATAACGTCTTTGATAGCTGTTGTCACAGCCGCTTGGATATCGTCAATGCTGTCAAAACGGCGTCCTTTGGGGATGGTCTTGATCCTCGGGATCAAGAAAAAGTCGCACGAAGCTATTTCGAGACTGTAGGGTGGCTGCAATAGCATTGCCACATTCTGTTTCGACAGGAACTCGGGACGCGCAGAGACGTGTGGTTGGCGCATTGTCATGATGCAGCACCCAGGTAGCGGCAATGTTTTTTCGTACACCTATGACCCTTTTCCTCAATTGGCTTTCCTCAATTTCGGAATTGTCAGTGTCAGCTAATAATCGAACACACATTCATTCATCAACTCTCAGCATTCATCAACCTTCATGTCTTTCAACTTTCAATACCTCAGCATTCATCAACTTTCATGTCTAGATCTTTCGCAGTGCAGGCGGCCCGACTCTAGAATTCCGTTCCTTCACCGATAAGACAACTTGAAAACCTGAGCGGCTTCATTTACTCAACTCATGAATACCCCCTCCCCTCACGTCTCCTTTGCTTGTCCTTATATTCTACTCCTCCCTTCAATATCGAGTTGGCATACGTTACTAATCACTGTTTTATATTTTATACTATGATGACTATTATGTAAGTGTATTCATTTATTACTTGTAAATCAATTTGCCCACATAAACCTTTAGTCACAATAACCCTGGCGGTATGGCCGGAAGATATTGCCACTTGGCAATAGGCTCACCACATTCTACTATTATGTGTGTACAATGAAGCTTTTCAAACAAACATTCGAAGGTCACAATTTAACAAATCAAGCACACGAGTTACGTATTCATTGGTTTGGCTTGTTGTTGGCCGTCCAGAGCGGAGGTCATCAATCACTTCTTTCTGGCCCTCCTTGAACTTCTTCACCCACAACGAAACTTGCACATACGATAGAGCAGACTCTATGCAGGCTTGTTTGAGCAATTTGTGAGTTTCGGCAGCTTTTTTGTCGATGTTCGTGCAAAATTTGATCGCCCAACGTTGTTTGACATCGCGCGTCGTGACGTGGTCCCAAAATAAGGGTGCATTAAATCAGCTACCTGATTTTTCTGATTCGCGCAGCAAACTGACCGTTGGTACACTATGAAGATAAGGGTTTTCCCCACCTTGCTCAACCGGTTAGAACACGCTGCGACCAGTAGGGAATATTTTAGGACTTTTGGGACACACCATGTATACAAAATAGAGCACGATTTTTCAAATCTATATATAGTATTATTTAATATTTATTTATAAGGTATACCTATATGTATTTATGTATATATGTGTATTGTGTATAACTAGGTATATCCTTAAAGGTATATTCATATTATTACGTACTTTTATATGTAGGCATGTCTATCTTCTTTAATTAAATATATTACATTTATTTATTACATGTTATGTATATAAAGAAAAAATACCCCTTTACGTAAACCACCCTACATTCTTTTACATTAAGCCTACCTTAGTACAGGCGAGGCCTAGTTAGGATGGCTTTGCAACTAAAATATTTGTAACTTTCCAGCACATGACTCATGATCTTAAGGACCAACTCTTAGAAAAAGTGAAGGGAAAGGAAATTGGACTTTAACTAAATAAGGCCACGAACAGAAATAAGGTTACATATCTCTTCTGCTACGTACGTTTCTTTGATTGTAGCATGTATAATCGTTAATGATTCAAATATATGTCACAGATATATAATATATGACTGGGGTGCCCTGAGAAAATTCAAATTCTCTTAAAGGTGTCACGTCTCAGATAAGCTTTGGAACCCCTGGCCTAACTACGTGTTTGTTAAGTAATAGCGCCAATTTCAAAACAATAATCATTCGACTTTTGTCCGACATGATTCTGTACGACATCAATATAAACTACACACTCTTTTATTCAATGTAGAATAATATAATATAATATTAAATCGGTTTTCATGTGCTTCAAGTAAAAGCTTAGGCCTAAAGTGTAACCCTACGAGCGCTACTTCTGTTATAACGTATTGTATTGTTCCTATTATCCTTATTAAAGACAAAAGGCCCTATTCTATTTTCATCCTATGCAAAAAAATGTCCGGCAATTCATCAACAGGAAAATGCCCCTATAAAGGTTTTGATAAATGGCAAAACGTCTCTAGCGCCCTGTAAATTAATATTAATGTTTTTTTACGCTCCATTATCCGCTATAAATATTTATTTACTTGTATTAAGCCTGTCGTAAGCTTTTATTACTATTATTAAAATATGGTTTATGGAAAAATGTTCGTGATGTTGCTAACAAAAGTATAGTTCATATACTAAAGCATATACATCTGATCCGACTGTACTAAAAGAACATTTCTCTGTTGAGTAGTGATTTCTGACTTAAATAGGTTTGCAAATCTCTTCAGTCCTCAGTTTTTGATTTATTTAGCCAGTCTCAATAGTGTGTCAACAAGAATGTAGGTCAAAATACCTAGTCTTGGCGAAGTACAGCCGATTCGTTATAAGAAAAAATCCTTTGTATGAATTAACGTATAAGATGGCCCAAAACAAATATGAGCAAACGAAATAAATAAATCGATGTTGGTGATATTCTCCCACGATTCGGGAACTACTTTTTTTATATACGAAATCGCATAAACCCTCAGTTAACGAAAAAGGGTTATATTTTCAACTGTATATTTTGTAATTAAATATCCAAAATGTAATCAATATCCTACCTATGGAATAGCGTGTACACTTTGGGTATAAACTTGTATGCGTTTTCTTATTAATAAACTTGAATTACCGTTAACGTCAGATAGAGGCCGCTTAAGCGACCTCGAATCTGTGACCAGACTGGAGGATGAAAAAATCCGATCAAATGTAGCCCGCCGGTTAGGTTGTGCGGCTCGATAAGGCGTTGGTCTCTTACAGGTTGGCGTAGTTTGACTGTGGATTTTTTGTCCACAAATTATTTACGATCGCTATATTCGAAACAGATTAGCCTGATGTCGTTATAACTCCCTGGGATGGTGAGTTTGTCTATACTAATTGACACCTCCTCCTTACTGCCTTCCCTCCCAATTTCGAACGATATCTTGAACTAATTTTAAGAGTTAAACGCAGTTTGTGCATGAAAAATTTCATGAAACACGTCATTTTTATAGTAAACTGTGAGTCTAAAATCCCAACCCTTTTACTGTTATTATCTGCTTTCTTTGCCCTGTCTTGTTTACTGTTCTCTTCTCAGTACATGTCTTCGTCCGAATCGATGCGGTATACGCCCTATTATAGTGTGTGAGGCTAAAATCCTTTACCTTAAACGTACCTTTCTTTTTCTCGGCAGTGAATATGCACGCGAAGGTATTCTTCGTACTGAAGAGAGGTGAGCCGAGTGGACAATAAGGTGCTCCCGGGGCGGGCGGCCTCATACAATGCCCGCGCCGCGGCGCAAACCTCCCCATCGACACGATCGCACCCGCTATTTTCAATATCGCGTCGATGAATGAGCGGCCGGGGCACACAATACACCCTTGCAGCGAACCGCGTCTACGCCGACATGTAGCGACGCTAAATTGGAACATGACATGTCGTGTATTTATCGGTCGGATCTATAGATTCCACATTGAAGCGCTGTCAGAGGTGAATGACCCTAAAACGCGACTAAGGAATATTCAACGATGTGAGTCTCGCATCATAGTTTGCTAGGCAATCTATGATGCGTGTATAGGCTAAACGCCAGTAACAAAAAAGAGCAAGAGCGTTGGAAAAGCTGATACTTTCAGATCAAACAGTATTTTGCACCTGGCGCTAGCGTACTATAAAAGCTGTGATTTTAATTATTACCCCCAAAAGTGTTTTGGAACAGTTCATTAGTAGACAGTGGATGCAATAATGAACTCGAAACATATGGTCAGATTGCTTTATAATCAAACGCATGGCGTCTGCATCTCCATACAATTATATTCCGCCATTGCGACCATTATATTGTTCGCTGGCTCCCAAACTATTATGAATGGAAATTGGATGACGATGGACAGTGATGAATATGGTACCCAACATTAATCTAAATTGCATTCGAATATATTACCATTGATTACATTACATTTTCGTCGTGTCTATTGACGTCTAAAAATATCTCTTGAAAGTTTCAAAATAATTGTGTTAGTAAGCCTCGTTAATACTCTTTACTAAACATACATAGGTAGTTAAGAACTTAACTTCTAGATTATCAAAATATAAATATAAATGTAAATAATCACAATAGAAGCCTAATAATAGTTGTAAGTAAAATGTTAAATAATAAAATTAAAATTTCGCCATGCATTTAAAAACTAAAAGTACAAATATAATACCAAATAAAATAACCAGACAATAGGGCTCTACTTTTTTGAGTTAGGTATTTAAATGGGCACAAAATTTGAAAAGTCATGGCCCTCAACATCGGCCAGATCATAGAAAGGGTATTTTTTTATGTTACCTCATCCAGCTGTTTAACAGTGGTAGAGAGTAGATTATAGAATTTAATGCTAAGTTATAAGTAACTTTTCTGTACTTTCGCCAGTCGTATTCGGAGTACGAATAAAAGGGAGCTACCGAGGTATGGTGATAGTGAATGTTCGCAATAATTGTAGTTTCTGCCATTATATAAGTTATGAAGGGTCCCCGAAACGATCATTTGCGATTGTCAATGTGTACGTGATTGAAGGTTATAAATATGGGCAACTGAATCTCTAATTAAAAGTGTATCATTCGCGCATGCCTCAGTCGGTTGCTGAACCGTGTTGAGAAAAATCTCGTATACAATACAATACAATTTGTAATAATCATCGCTCATAAACATCATATTTGAAAACACAGACGCTTCATTTCATGCAATACCATGACATTCCCGAAAAGCAGCCCCCCCCCCCTTCCACTTTTTTATCCCTTCCTACCTCTTCAATTATAATAGTCAATAAAGGTAATTATGGTCTGACGACACTAATAGTAATTGCTGTACTTGTAATATTGTATCTCTTACATTGAATAACAATATGCGGATTGATTAACACCGTGCATCTTTATCGGGTAATTAATCATCTATTTTATAACATTGTTTTTCAGCATTGTCCATATCCTGTTTTTAGCATATACGGCATGTTGCATCCGCCATCCGGCTTCTGACACCCGGCATCCTGCATCCGAAATTCGCTATCCAGTATCGGACATCCGGAGTCCGGAATCCGCAAAATTCATAATTCTGTTTTATACCTAACTAGCTGTGCTCCGCGATTCCACACGCCGTTTATTTTAAAAGAAATCGTAATAATTATAAATTTGTAGAGTACCTACTTCGGTATATAAAATATTTTAAGTAATATTTTCGTGTAGTATTAGAATATACTGGTTTTTTACGCAACCTGGTCTAGATAAGGCATTCACCGTTTCTGCTATTTTCGGCAATGATAGGTTCTCTTCGGGCGCCCGCTCGCGCAAAGACTTCGTTTTTGATTAGCGTTTTTGTTGCTCTGCTTCTAAGGGTCGTAACGTGATATTAAATGGCCTAAAAGAATTTGGCCATCAAATGCAAACAGAATTTATTAAATCCAAGTGGTAGCTTCAAAAGGTAGCATTAAATCTTTTGTCGATTTAAAAATAAGTACTAACATATAGTTTAAGTTGACAGTGCACAGTTAATATCTAATCAATAAAAGTCTGCCTTAGAACAGGCCTAGGCCTAGTTAGGCGACTGTGTCAAACATTAAAAATAATGTCGCATCAATTTCTTCAATAAAAAAATAAAAAAATAAAAAAAAGATTACCGCGTTTTAACAACCAAACTCTTCAGTTTTTATTAGTATTGATAAATCAACCAACGCCACATCACAATCGGAATAACTTCATAATAAATAGGTTTAAAAACGAATTTACCGTGTGAAGTTTGTAGCACCCGACGTTGCGGCAATGTTGCAATCGCCGTTGCTCAGGGTATAAACACAAACAATACAGGCAATACACAACAAAGTTCGCTTTTTAACCTATTTATTATGTCAAACAACCGCGATAGTCTTCGATTTCATATCGGTATCATTTCATCAGACCGGATCAGCGTCTTGTGAAACCTCCGTATTCTGGGTATCAGCAGCGAAATGACGAGGCTACTATTTGAAGTAATCGCTCTGGCTACTTGCCGTCCGCCTAAAACAAAACTGCGTTTTCGCGGTTACTGAAGTGACGCGGAGTTCATTGGTCCGTTTGAGCGGCGGCTCATCCCATTCATTAAATAAAATAAAAGCGTAATCAATTCCACCCGGACAGACGGCGGGGCATGGCCGGCGGGTCTCGAACAGTGGGAAAAGCGGGGTGAGCGGGGAGGTGGTTTTTCTACGCGCGACGCGTCGGGGGCGGGAAAAATAACAGCGCGTCGGTGTCGATATTGAGCAATTCGTCGCGATTGACGGGCGGGACGCTCGGTCAGGGTGGGTAGATATGCACAAGCTTTATGCACATCGATTCGACGCTGAAACAACATTTACAGAATCAAGAAACCAGGATGATCGTTCTCTCTCATTCAATTTGTTCAGCATTATCGTCGGTGCTGCGGGCGTGCCTGTAATTTCAGCCAAATTCCAGGCACCTTAATATAAGAAATTATGGAGAATCAAGTTGACCATAACAATTCAAAATACATATAAAGAAATATTTGATATCGACGTATCTCTTTACAAAGAAATTCTGTTTTCATCGGTTCTGGACCAATGTGAAAAATAAGAAGTAATACAAATAAATATATTTAAAATGAAAATATATTTACCTACTTAATAAATAAACTTTATAAAATCGAATCAATAACTAAATTGGTAGCAAACATAATTTTTTTATAAGTTTTTTATAGTAACTTATCACTAGCAACTCTTGCTATGACTTATTGTCTTTTATGTATAAATAGTGAATTATTAAGATATTTTTGTGAGTTTCCTGAAACCAATATTATAAAAACAAAATGTGAATTAATTAACAACGTGCATCTTTATCGGTTAAGTAATCGTCTATTGTAATGTGCTTCTTTAGCATTGTCATATATCCGGCACACGGCATCCGCGATCCGGCATCCGACACCTGGCCACGGCATTCGGCATTCCGGAATTTGATATCCAGTATCCGACATCTGGTATCCAGAATGAGCAAAAAACATATTCTCTTTTATCTCTACTAAATTAACCTTCGCCCCATTACAATAAGCATCATTTCATCAACTAGGGTTGACGACTACAGCGGGCGAGCCCGTCACCTCAGGAAGTTTTAACGATTAGTCGTTCTATCTCCCTGGAGTGAGCGCAGAAGACTTGGACAAAACAGTCCACCGTCTAGCTCCGCCACAAACCCGTAAGAGGCCAACGCCTTAACCGCGAGATAGCCAGGAGTATTACCCAGCGGGCTTACACTCCCGCCCTTACTACCAATTACGACCAAATTATTCCAGCCTCTCGATTGGTTATGAGTTCGAGGTCGCTTGCGCGGTCCTCTTCCTTGTGTAGCGGTGAAACGGTGTATACCGAATCTATCGGGTACCACGGCAACCTTTGCCCGGCTGTTCACCCAGGATCGGGTAGCCGATGGTCGTTTCAAGAGTAGTCGCCATAAGGTCCGCAACCACCCCCATTCTATAGGAAACAGTACCGCTTCCAGACTCCCCCGACTGTTAGTCAGAGTGCACAATCGATTGGCTTACGCCGCACGGTGCGCAGACCGTCCAGGAGCGCCAGAAGGTTGATTCCCAGAGGAAACTAACCATAAGGCCAGGCTCGCACTTCATGCGTGGAGGCCGTCGGATAGGTGTTGACCAGTGAGTGTGACCAACCCTGAATAGAATGGGTCTTCGCGGCCAACTCAGCAAGGGCCCATTAACTCCCATCATTTCATCAGGACGGATCAGCGTCTTGTGGAACATCCGTATTCCGGCTAACAGCAGCGAAAATGGCACGGCTGTTATTTGAGGTAATCGCTCTGCCCACTTGCTCTCCGTCAAAAGCAACACGGCGATTTCACGGTTACCGAAGAGGCGGGCGGCGGGCGGCGCGCCGCCTGCCAAACGAAGTTCATCGGTCCGTTTGAGCAGCGGCTCATCCCTTTAATGAAATACAATAAAAGCGTAATCAATTCCACCCGGACAGACTACGTCCTGAACAGTAGGAAGAGCGGGGCGAGCAAGGAGGTCGTTTTTTCGGCGCGCGACGCGTCGGGGGCGGAAAAAATAACAGCGTGTCAGTGTCGATTGTGAGCAATTCGTCGCGATTGACGGGTGGGACGCTCGATCAGGGTGGGCAGATCTGCACAAGCATTATACACATCAATTTGAAGCTAAATGAGTTGATAGAAAAACACATTTTTAAAAATAAGCTTTTATTAAAAGTCTCTGTCCCGGGCCAACCCTGGGTGAAGCAGCCATGACATGGTGAAACTTAGAACGTGTTATCATAATTGAATGCGTATCCAAAAATTCTCGTCTGTGCTGTTGACCGTTCAGGAGTTTCCTCATCGGAAGCCAACCCAGGGTACATCAGCCATGTCATGGTGGAACTTAGAAGGGGCTATTATAATTGAATGCGTATACAACATTTTGGGTCTCTGCTGTTGACCGTTGAGGAGTTCCCTCATCGGGAGCCAATCCAGGGTTCATCAGCCATATCATGGTGGAACATGGAAGGATCTATCATAATTGAATGCGTATACAAAAATTTGTTTCTCTGCTGTTGACCGTTGAGGAATTCCCTCTTTGGGAGCCAACCCAGGGTACATCAGCCATGTAATGTTGAAACTTGGAAGTTGCTATCATAATTGAATGCGTACACAAAATTGTATGTTTGTGCTGTTGACAGTGGAAAAGTATCCTCGTCAGGAGCCGATCTTGGCTGTAAAATCAGGTCATGAGCATGCCATAAAAATGCAATATCATTGAAACTGTACCCGAAATAAATGATTTTATTAATAATTAAAAATAACATCATTTTTACAAAAAATACAGATTGACAAGCGTTCCAATGGAGAGTTGGTATTTATTTCAACAAATGGACTTAGTTTCCATACTGCTTATATTTCTACTGTGGTGTCGAGACGGGATTGACAACGTCTCGCCACCAAAGCTAACCCTGGGTGCAGCAGCCCTGTAGCGGTAAAACCTATAACGGGCTATCATAATTGAATGCGTATATAAAACTTCGTTTCTCTGCTGTTGACCGTTGAGGAGTCTACTCGCTGGAAGCCAAGCTTGGGTGCAGCAACCCTGTCGCGGTGAACTTAGAACGGGCTGTTACAATTGAATACGTATATAAAATTTCGTTTCTGTGCTATTAACCGTTGAGGAGTCTCCTCGTCGAATTGAATTTAGAATGGTCTATCATAATTGAACGCGTATACAAAATTGTGTGTCTATGCTGTTGACCGTAGAAGAGTATACTCGTCGGGAGCCGATCCTGGGTGTGGAGTCAGGAGTTTGACGGTGGATTGTTTTGTCCTAAGTCGTCTGCGCTCACCTCACGGGAGATAGAACGATACATTTCGTTAAAACTTTCTGAGGTGACGGGTTCGCCCGTTGTAGTTGACAACCCTAGTTGTAGAATCAGGTCATGCTGAACATAAAAATGCATTCCATCGGGAGATGTTATAATCTGTTATAACGACCGCTGTCGTATTTTCCCCTTGATATGAGTCACAAAGTCTTTGGCACATAACTATCTATTTGTCTAGTTTCGTCACTGCTCAAAACAGCGACGGGTCTTGCAAAGCAATGGAGAAGCTAGGTTTTAAAAGACTGTGTAACGGACCTTAAGTCCATTACATGCGATCAACAAATGCATCGATTTCCAGTGAAAGCCACAGACACAATTCAGCTATTATTTTGACTCGTGCAGCTATGAATCAGCACGATGAAACAATACTTTTACTCGGAATATTTTTGGATTGCATCATTTCACGGCCTATATAAACTGGCGCAAAAGCAACCAAATTATCATTCCTCGAGTGATCACCTTCCCCAAGGTTGCGACGGCATATCCGGTACCCCTCTTACGAGATCGCTCAACGGATCCGGCTCCTTGGTTTCCTTTCCTCATTCTCCCTGAGTCTCGAAGCATCAGTCTGTAACCCCACAGACTCGAACCGTGCCCAGTACAAGATACTAGGAGCACACATACAATCCTCATCCGTATATCCTCGTAACCGCAGTCGCGCATCTATACACTCGCGTCAACGTAAACTATTCGGCAAGCGTTATAACTGGCAATATTCTAAACCTTCGACCAATAAATTCCTTCTACTTCACATCAAAACCGCCTTTCAATACGGAGATAACTCGTAAGTTGATACCACCTCCTCACACCGAACAATTTGGAGTCATGTGAGGGGTGGTCCCTCACAACTGCTTACCATTATAGGACAGACTTTTCCATCCACTAGACTGGTCCCTCCTTGGAATTATCAACTACTACGGGCAAATCCGCCACCACAGGATAGTATAACGATATACAATCATTCTTTCAACCGGTGGGGTGAACGTAGAAACTCTTGGACAAGGCATTACACTCTCTAACTCCACCGACCAAAAATAGTTCAGGCGGACGATACAGAGCAGTGAGTTATAGCGGAATCTAAAATCAATGATCGTATCTTTTCTCGCAAAAAAACTACCTGCCAATATTAAACCATCGGAGTTAGTTTGAAAACATTTCGTCCGGTCTAGATTATGCCGTTTTATTTCCGATTGGAAGTTTTATGCTGGGGAAGTGATAATCATTCATTTCATATTCCGCTAAGTTCAGGAAAAAACACAATCTAGCCCATTAACAACGATTTTCTTTGAATGAATAATCTAACTTTCATTCAAATAAAAACGAATACGTTTTCATTCACGGTGGTTAAGGTCGTTTAGGGATTGAAAATTTTCGAGCCACATATGGTAACACTTTGACTGTGATGGCTTTCACTATGGCCTGCAGCTCAGTCGGATTAAGCTTTTGGGTGCTATCTTGGAGGAATGCACACAGACACACAATCAGACAGATACATAGACAGGCATCCATCTGAAAATAGTCAAAAAGGCCTCAGGCGGATATTTCCATTTTTATCTCGAAAAAAATAAGCAGGTTCACAATGCTTTCCCGTCTCGTATGTTGAAGGGCCGTACCAATATGAAATCGCTGGCTGTCAAAAATGTTTTTAATTATTATAACTGTATCTAATCTAGTTCAAAGTATTGCCCTGGGTATGCACATATTTTACCCAGCAGTTCCGCAATTGTAAAAAGTACTTCTGGAGCACATCTTTAATAATGCTGTTCAACTGTGCTATCGCGTTCCACATAATGTTTTCTCTCTAGTCGAATGGGGAAATTTTACAGGGAATTTCCAAGCGAGCTACGTTGGAGAAGCAGAGAGCCTAATAAACCATAAGAATAAATACACAATGGGACATCAAAAATCAAGAAGAATAAAAAAGCAAATAAGCAATTTAAAATAAGCCCCACCGCGTTTTGTAGACGAAGTGCGGAAACTAAAAGAAAGAAAAGTTAAAAAAATTAATCTATACTTACTTGTAGACGTTCAAGTATTAAGGGTAGGTTACCAAACTACAATTGCTACTACATGTTTTCCACAAATAAAAACGCAAATTAGTTCAGAAAATCTAAGGTTCTATTCCAATAATTTTGAAGAAATAAAATAGCTGGCTTTTTCGCGTTTAGGAGCAGAGCAGAATTCTGATATAGCTAAAAAACGGGTTACAAGTTGTTCATGCTGTTTTGAAATTTTATTTATTTATTTATTTATTTATTCGTTACATATACATTCAAATGCAATAGCACAAAAGAAATATAATGTACAACCCATAAAATACCGCTATATACTTCTAAATTTAGGCATACAACTGTCTGTGCCCAGGCCAAATTGTGCATAAATTATATGTTAAAGTTTGTATTCCTAATGTGCCAAGTAAAGTGAAATCGAGCCCGCCTTGCTAGGCACTCCTGTGATAAGGCGAGCTCACTTCCTGAGTCTTATTGGAGTGTCACGGTTGTCAGAAAAAAAAACAAATTAAATTTTATATATATAACCTAATCATTTTAACCGCAGATCATATCAAACATATGCGAAACCGCCCATTTGCCGTTCCGAAGGCTGCCGTGCGCATTCCTACGAACTTCGTTTTATTATTGTAAATATTGCTCAGCATATGAAGGTAGGCAAATCATTACTTATCCGACCCGAAGTCTTTACAGATTGACGATTTTCAGGGGTTCATAACTGGCGTTATTATATCGAATATGAAATTAATCATGCGGATATTTTTTTCCTATAAAAGTAGTGTTCTAAGTATAAATTAACCAAAAAATTATGTAAACATGTACTTTATTTAAATTAAATTATTTTACAAGAGATTAAATAAAGTTTATGTGGCACGCTTTTAATAACTTGCCACATAAACTTTAATAAAGTTTATGTGGCAAGTTTAACGCTCACATGTGGCAAGACAGCTGTCCTAAACCTACCACAGCCGGTTCGTAAGTCCGGAATCCACTGCTCACCCCCCAGAAGTGTAAAAAATAGTATTATGATGGGCCCGACTCCGGTCGGTGAATTCCATGGCAGCTCCGTTTGTATTTATATATATACTATTAGATATATAATTTATATTACAGGAAATTAAATTAAATTTTATTATATCGGCTACGACGTATTATTACAAATTGGCTAAGACGTATTATTTCATCCGGCACCGGTTAAATTTCGAAGAATTCTAGGGTGTTCTGTTAAAATTTAATACCTTTTTATTTTCGATTTGTAGTTTTATACTGGAAAAGTGACAATCATTTATTTCAAATTCTGCCCTAACGTATTGGCCTGTCTCGCTCGCATCACCTAATTCCTATTTTAGTTCACGAAGACACGCAATCGGGTCCAATGTCTATATATGAATCAAGAAAGCACTACTTTTCAAACTTTAAAATTGAAGAACACGTTTGATGGACATGATCTATAGTGGGAAAACGACCTATACTGCGGTGTACTTAAAAATTAAACAGCAGAACATAACAGATCATAGAAAGAAGCACGAAAGTTAAATACAATAATGAAAGAAATAAGTGAATATATTATTAAGAATAAAAAGCACGACTGCCGTTTCAAAAAGTGAACAAATTAAATTAATATTATTTTTTACGTTTTTTTTTATGAAACATTTGTGGTTTATGTATTTATCCATATAGATACATGTATATTCCCAAAATGTAATCAATCAGACCTTTCATGTTATACTAAATACGATATATTTATGATAATTTATTGACATTTGGAAATATAGGCATCTACTTACTTGATATTTGGACAGATTTAACATTCCCTGTGATACGGAAAGTTATAACGAATCTAATAATATTGCACACTTCTAAATCGGTTCAAGGGTATAGAAGTTATCGCAGAATAAAAAACGGAAAACACACATAGATGAACCCTGAACACATTACACTCCTTTTTTTTGGCAGTCTTGTAAAAAACAGAAATAGTCAAACCGCGAATTCGGAAACCGCTTCCGTCCGTAGTGCATTTTGTTTATATCAAATAGCAACACGTACAAATACATATGTTCCCTTTGTACGACTTCTCCCGGCAAACATACAATTGCGCATTCACTCTTTTGCTGGCAGTTTACAAGCGTCTTATACTATCTTGTATTTGATTATTTTTGCCTTCTGCTCCCCGTATTTCACCCCTTCTTGTTTATCCCCTTCTAAATTTATTGCGGGCTATCATGATTTCGATGATTTGATTCTAATTTCGAATGAAATACATGACAACGGTTATGTAGAGACGCTGGACTTTCGTAGATTACAGATATCCAGTACCCGGTAATGACACCAGTTTTTAGGTGTTAGGTATTCACTATCCGGTATCCGGTACCCGGTATCCGATTCTATCTAGTATACGGTGTCCGTTGTCCGATATTTATTTTATTTTAGTTTATTTCGTATTTAAACCAATTATTGACAATACATACATTATTATGAGATTGGGCTCGATTACGTTTCTTCGTCAAATAGTTCACTAAATCGAAATATAGTTTACTTATCAAACTAATATGGGTAAATAGTTCATGCGGACGTGACAGAGCAGAGCGTTAAAGGGGAATGTAAAATGAACGATCCTATCTTTTCCCGCAAAAAAAATACCTGCCGTGCATACGAGTAAAACCATCTCTTGAGATACATGAGATACATGCTAAAACCATCTCTTGAGATACATATTTATTAGAGCTATTAGATTGATTTTATTTATTTTTTCCTTTTCTTAGTTATATTACTTTGATAAGTGTGCGCACAATTCACAATTCAGAACTTACAACTAACATAGTCGAGTCTACCTTAGTATAGGCTTCGGCCTAGTTAGGTAGACTTTGTGTATGTATAATAATTTTAAACATTACTTTCGAAAATAATTTTATTCTTATTATTACCTGAATTAGATTAAAAACATTTCATCTTCATCAAACAGCTGCGGCGCATCCTATTTCCAGTAAGGCCTCTTGTCCACGGCACATTTTTGTCAACGTACGGCCCGTTAGCCGCGTCGTAGAAAAAACGTGAGCTCTTGTGCACTACACGGTTTTTTTGTCGTACGATAAGTTATATACAGATATTTTGTATACGACATTAAAGGTCGAAATAATTGTCCGCCGTAAAAACGTCCGTTTCATGGACAAGCTCTCATACGCCGCCATATAACACTGATACAAATTTCGCCGTAAGAGCACGTTCCCACTATGACGGGCCGCCTATTTCGACCGAAACCGTCGCCCGGAAATAGGTTTTCACATATAGACGGATCCGTTTAAAAATCGGCCGAACAGTCTATAGTCGCCGTCATACAAACTGATGACCGGCCTCGTACCTGCCATTGAGCGTAGGGACGGTCGCTTGACGATAAAAGATTTATTTAAAAGTCGATATCATTATTATATTTTGTTTGGTTTATTAGGCATATGTTATAACATTATTTAATTACTAATAGGTTCAAGCAATATAGAAAAGTAGACAGGTAGACATGCTGTCGGCAAACAAACCACAGCAATTCGTCGATCAAAATAAATTTAAAATGTGGATATATTATAGTTCGTTACCTAGTTGGCAGTGTACTACGTGTATACCGGAGCCTGTTTTGAGTATTTTACAACGCTTTTGGCAACAGTATTCAGAGAGTACACACATAATTTTGATGCTATAAAATAGTTAATATGGAATTTTGACACGAAATAACTACTGAGTACTGCAGTTTACAATATTTTATATTTTACAGTATTACAATACAGTTTAAAAAAATAAAGGGTTAAAATTCGTCTTCGCTGTCACTGTCGTCTTCTTGAAGGTTGATAATAAGAGGTCGGATATCCATTAAATTTGTAATAAACAATATCGATAATATTTTATCGATATTTCTTTATGCGACATGACATGACATGACCTTTACTACAGATCTGAGTGAGAGATCGTAACGTTATGAAAGTGCGAAAGGGATGTCATGATTCTAATGATTTTTGGCCCAGTTTGTATGGCGGCGACTATAGGTCAGACCTCCGTTCTGACACGTGCGGACCCCGAAACGATGCCTGCGGGGAGAGAGATGTACTATGTCCGCGGGGCGGGCGGGGACGTATCGACACGTGCTATTTATCGGCGACCTCGTTCACATTATGACGGTCCGGGCGTTTAGTCGGCGATACTCAGTGACAAACCGTCCGTTCAAAAACTCGGGTACTGTTTTTTCCCGGATCGTGAACAGCTTCATATACATTTTCAGACACTGGCACTTCCGTCTGTTTAGACGGACCGTCGAAACAGACGGTCCGTCTTCGTGGGAACAGGCTATAATTAAACACGGCGGCCGTTTTTCCGCAGTGTCCGCGGACAAGCTTCCATTGTGATCCATACCTCACTGACGACAGCGCGACCGCTGTAATACAACAGGTAGAGACCGCGTAAGCGACTTCGGACCCGTGGCCAGTCGGGAGGATAGAGGTATCCTAAAGGTTAAATGCAGACGGAGATATCCTACCAAAACTGGTAGTTAGGAGGCGAGGCCGCCCGCTGTTTATCTTTCCCGGTGCCTCGCCGTAAGGCGTTGGACGAGCTAGACAGTAAATTGCCTTGTCTCTTAAATCTTCTACGCACATCCCACGGCTGAAAAACGTCCACATATCGTTATACCAGCCTAGGATGACGGGTTCGCCCGTTGAAGTCGACCCCGCCCTACTGCCAACCGCACCTAGACACGCCGAATTAACCGTGGATCGGGAGCAATGGGCCCTGTTTCAGTTAGGCCACTAAGACTCATGTGTTCAGGGTCGGTCAAACTCACGGGTCAACTCCTTTTTGGCGGCCTCCACGCAGAAGTGCAAGCCTTGGTGGCCAGCGGGCTAGTTTTTCCTAGGACTCAACTTTCGTGCGCTCCTGGACGGTTTGCGCACCGTGCGGCGTCAGCCAATCGATTGTGCATCCTGACCGACAGCCGGAGACAGTCTGGCGCTGTCTCCTATAGAGCTTGGGTAGACTGCTCTTGAAACGACTGATCGGCTACCCGATACCGGGTGAACAGCCGGGTATGCCATGGTCCGCGATGAGTTCGGTAACCATGCCGTATCACCGCTACGTAAGAAAGTGTTTACCAGTGCTTAATGTATGCCAGACAGCACCTAACAGAAACCGCAACTAGAGCGGACATTCGCTCTCACCGTACACGCGGTAATTCCCTTTTATGCGTGCCCCGAACAAGACTGGCAAAAGTACAGAAGAGCTACTTATACCTTAGCATTAAATTCTACAATTTACTTCCTACCACTATCAAACAACTGGAGGACAAACAATTTTAAAAAATCATTAAGGAGATGCTGATAGGCCACCCTTTCTATAATCTGACCGAATTCGAGGGCCATGACTTTGCAAATATTGTACCAATTTGAATGATAATTATATATGTACTTATGTAAAATTTAGCTTTAGTTTGATTATTTAACAATTTACTTATTACTTTGCATGTTACTATGTACAGTTTTTAGTACCTATGTATATATTCGATTAATTGACTATTTCAATTGTTAGGCTTCTGCTTTGATTATTCAACTTTTTAACTGACTATTTTAATTATTGTGTGTTTAGTGGGTAGCTATTAGAATTATTGACCATTTTATTAAATAAGCCTTTAATTTGTTTTATAATTCGATTCTACGACGAATAACTTTTAGTAGGTTCCAAAGTTTCTTAGATACTATATACTTTTTTAAAATAATATATGTATGTTAAGCAAAGATTAAAGTAGTAATGAGACTTACTACTGAAAACACAAATATTTTGACACGTCCAAGAGCGGTTTTTAGCTGCCAATTGGACACGACGTAAATGTAATGTAAAAGAGGACCGCGCAAGCGACCTAGAACCTGTAACCAGTCGGGACGCCGGAGTAATCTGGTTGCAACCGGAAGTAAGGGCGCGAGTTTCGACCCGATGGCTGATTAACCTTGTGATCTTGGGGTAAGGCGTTGGCTTCTTACGGGCGAGTGGCGTAACTAGACGGTGGGCTGTTTTCGTCCCAAGTATTCTACGCTCACCTCACGGGAGACAGAACGTTTTAATGTCGTTAAAACTTCCTGAGGTGACGGGTTCGTCCTTTGCAGTTAACAGCTATAGTTAACCGTGGATTTTCACGGCAAAAAAACGTGTGTGGACTAGAGGCCTCTGGGGTGCGACTCAACCGGCCATCCGGCCGACGCGGCTGTAGCCACACTCTGATCGTTCGCCCGCGTACGCGAAATGATATGATATTTATAATGTAGCTATACATGCAATGAAATAAAAGATTCAGCTCGTAAATCAGTCTGAGAGCGAGTCGACAATCCGCTGTTATAAATCCTCCGCATTCATTTTCTTCAAGTGATTGGAAACGATGGGGTATTCTCGCTACTGTGAATATCAGTTTCATTCAGCAGCGAACGATATCATTCACCTTAATAGCGAATATATCCACAAATCTAGTCGCGGTTAGCTAGAAGGAGGTGATAGATATTCCTCTCGGTAGGGCTACCCGCATCTTTCTCCCTCTCTCTCCTTCTCTCTCTCTCTCTTGGTTGATATGCAGAAGAAAATAAAACGGCGCCTTAAATCATACCCTCTCCGGAGATGATTTACTGCCTTGGCTGGCCCCACTTATCGGTGCAAAAATCCTTTATGCGATTTCCATTATATGGGTGAGAAGCGCGAGAGAACCAAAGTCTCGAGATGGCCGGCGAGTGCATCAGACGCGACATGGTAAATTATCCATTATGTAAATCGGCTACTTCTGACTTTGGTTACGGCATGAAGACAATGTAAAAAAATATGGGCTCAAGGGCCCCAAGGAAATATGGGACCTAATTATTCCATGGGGCGGTAGCGAATGGCTTTGTGCAGCTTGGGCCATAATATCCACCATGTTTCTGGGTCGGCCCAACTTACGATTCAGCTCCTATCAAGGAGCCTCCTCGTATGAGGTACTACTACGTAAAGCCATTGATTATATAGTGTAGTAATCAATGGTAAAGCCTACAAGCAAGACATAAATGTCTAGAAACATAAGACGTTCGGAAAGTACTGTAAGTCTACTTCGAATAAAAATTTATCTATCTATCTATCTATCTATCTACCCCGTGAAGGACTCTCGCGTCCCACGCCTCACAGCTTGTGGATCGGCTTCCCCTGGAGGAAGGCCCTCCGTCGCCACTGGACGGTTTGCGCCTTGTGCGGCGTCAGCAATTCGGTTGTGCACTCTAATTACTGAAGTCTAGACTATTGAAATATACTAGAATATACTGTATCCTAAGCAGCGGGGGTGGATGTTGACCTTCTGTCATGCCACTCTTGAAATGACCTTGCGCCACTCGATCCTGTGTGGCACTACAAAGAACGCCCAGGTCCGCAATAAATTCTAACTGAATTACGCTGTAAAACAATAGGTAGAGGTCGCGTAAGTGACTTCGGGCCCGTAACCAGTCGGGAGGACTGAGGTATCCTGAAGGTTAATTCCAGACGGAGATATCCTTCCAAACTGGTAGTCAGGGGGCGAGGCTGCCCGCTGGGCAACTTTCCCGGTGCCTCGCCGTAAGGCGTTGGCCTCTGACGGGCATATAGCGGAGCTTGACGGTAGACTGTTTTGTCCTAAGTCTTCTGCGCTCACCTCACGGAAGACAGAACGATAAATTCCTTTAAAACTTCCTGAGGTGACGGGTTCGCCCGTTGTAGTTGACAGCTCTAGTTGTTCTTTACATATATGGGGCTTAAATTTTCAGGGTCGGTCACACTCACGCGTCAACACCCATCCGGCGGCCTCCACGCGTGAAGTGCGGGCCCGGGTAGGACTCTGGCCTAAAGGACCAGTCTTTTCTAGGAGTCAACTTTCGGGCGCTCCTGGACGGTTTGCACGCGCGTTGCTCCCGCAAAATTTATTTTTCTGAACTTGCTCACAAAAACCGCCTCGCTGGCTGAACAATACTAGAAACGATGAAGTAGAAGAACCCAGATCATCCGGTTCCACTTTGCTGTCAAAATTCCCACTGCCGCCTATCGAATCCTGCCGCCGCTGAGTGTAACATGCTGCCTCCTCTCTCTTGTTTATCGCGTCTCGTTCTGACTTTGATTTTGCGATAACGATAGCCCGGATATTTGCGTCCACATCTCGACACCTGAAGGAAAGGAAACTCCTCGTCGATGACATCAGAACTACTGACATCATATTATTCATATTTTTATAAGATCGCCCATTTTGTGTAGAAAGTAACCTGCTGCATCCTGCCTCTGAGTGTAACCGGCTGCCCCTCTCTCTCTCTCGCATTGCGCCATTTTGCCCGAACGATCGCCCGGATGTTCTCGTCCTCAACTCGGCACCCGAAAAAGAAAACTTCTCGTCGATGATATCAGAAGTACCATAAATATTTTTGATAAAATCGTTAGGTTCGTGATTATCCACAGTTCCACCAGGGTGTTCTACATGTTTCATAGCCCCCCCCCCCCCCCCCACCCACTCTGAAGAAATAACGCGTAGATTTTGGCGGGAAAATCTTCAATTGTCATCGATTCGACCGATTTGTTATTCTTTTGTGAATATTCCAGCGGGCCAGCAGCGGGTGCCGACATCAAAATTCCTTAGATCGCTTTTTGAATCTTAACTGAACCTAGTAGAATTTACGATTTTTTTCTTACATTAGTGCCTCCAAAGTTCTTCTCTCTTTCCGCCGTTATTTTTATTTCCGGAAATGTAGTAGGAATCCGGAAAATTGGAATCTTTGAGCCGATTTCAGAACTACCTAGTATCTGTCTCGGCTAGGCCGCCTTGCTCCGGAGCGGCTCTCACGACGACCTAAGGCTGACCATTCTTCCTGCCTTTTTCAATGATCGCTTCGGTTAAATTGTGATATCATAAGAAAACCGCTCTTGCTTTGTATTACTTTTCCTGTTGTTATGGCGATAGGCTGCAGCATTATGTACGAGAGTTCACCGTCCGGATAACTTCATACAAACTTCTAGCGACCATTCGTCGATGTGATTTACATAACACGGCGCTTCCCCGTTAGAAACTCGCAGCAGAATGCGAAGAACGCGCAAAGCGTTGGCATTTTCTTTCGATTGGCTTTGATTTGGCGTCGCGCGTCGTTGTAGGGTGTCCTGCAAAGCCGCGGTTGCGGGGTCGAAGCGAGCGACTCGCCCCGAGTCGCGACGAAACTTGGGACTCGCTCGCCGAGTTTATGCATTCAGGCGAAAGGAGGCCGCTTCCAACTTTGTCAGCCTTCCGCTGTGATGTTTTCGCCCCGCGCGAGATTCCGCCCGACGCGTCCAAGAACAATGGCCACCCCTGCAAATTTACAACTTCTTTCGCGAGCACTAAGACAAGCTCGTATATTGTTATTTATGTGGACGAGAGGCGCCGACACCCGTAAGTGGCTTCATCATAAGGAAAACCCGACACCACTTAAATATAATAAAAGGAATAATAAATACGCCTGCTGTTACAAAAAGTGAACTACTGTATTTATAATTATTTTATTACGGTTTTTTTATGAAATATTTGTGGCTTATGTATTTATCCATTTCTATACATGTATATTTTTCGAATGTACTCAATTAGGCCTTTCAGATACTCAATCAGACCTTGCAGGGTGTTTGGCAGATACACTGAAACATTTTTGTTCTCGGTTTGATGAATCATTTGCTAGATTTTACCCATAGACTCTATGTCCTAAAAGCCACGATTATTTGTTTTATTTTTTTGTTTATTTTTATTTATTACCCGAAATTTTGCGTTACCATAACTTTTTTATTTGTGGTAGTAGTAGACAACAACATAACTTTCACTGTAACGTGCAATGCATTGTTAATGCATCTGTTGACTGCATTTTTTAATTGGTTTCATTATTAGAGTGTGTGTTCAGCCCTGACAAAGTATTATCTCTTATCTTGACCAAATATTGAATGTTTACTATTAGGTACATATAGACTATCGTTGGAACGGTTATAAACTACAAAACTAAAGTTCAAAGGTTTTTTTAATAAAACTAAGTTCAAAATACCCTTGAGTTTTTTTTTAAATAATGATTTTAGAACTTGACGATTTTCATGCATCTACATATTTTTAAGATTTTGGGAGCTCATAAGCCATTTTCATGTAAGCATTTGCATTAAATATTAAGTTATTTCGAATAACCATACAATGCAGAATACAAGTTATTTCGTGCTATTACTACCATAAGCAAAAAATATGATTACAACCGCAAAATTTCGGGTAATAATTTAAAATAATTATTTAAAAAAAACTGTGGCAATTAGGACATAGGGTCTATGGGTGAAAGCCAACAAATGACCTCCCCAATTCCTCCGAAAATTTTGTCGGTTTTTCTGCCAAACACCCTGTATAAAAATGCATATTTTCGGAATGCACTCAATCAGACCTTTCATCTGACACTAATCACGATACATTTATGTTAATTTATTGACATTTGAATATTTGGACATTTAGACAACTACTCTTTTGATATTTTTACAGTTAAGGAACCCTTTGCTACTCGAAATGGCATAACGGTTCTAACAATATCACATGCTTCTAAATCGGTTCGAGCGTTTAGAAGTTATAGTGAAATAAAGAAACTGAAAACATACATAGACGAATCCTGAATCCATTCACTTCTTTTTTGTTGGGCAGTCGTGTAAAAACAAAGGGCTCTCAAAACCTAATTCCGAGATGATATATTATAGACTAATTCTATTTAGAAAGATGATTGGCAGAATCCAACACAAGCCTGAGATTGAAAAAATAGCTACTACAAGAATAGGAGTCATGTAAATTGCACCTAATATTTATTTATTTATCCCATTTATTTATTCCTTATTTTACATAATTGATTTACCTATAATTAATTACTCGTATATGACAATACAGATTTTAGATCCCTTGAAATACACTAAAGAGAACGGTTTAGGGGACAAACGGCGGGCTTATCCTTTTACGATTTCTGCCAACCGTTAATTAGTCAATATACTCAGATGGCCGTTAGTGATAGAGGCGCGACAACATGTAGGTACCGCGTGTTTATTTGATACGCATTGACGATATCCGCCCATTTTAAAATACACATGCGAATGTTTTCACTTCCGTATACGTCTTTAGCTTGTTCTCGTAGTTTGAGGCTCCGAGTGTCAAGGTTTTATCAAGGTCATCCTCTTCCTCCGCGTGTTAAGTATGTAGTTTTTATGATCACCTATTAATCACCTTGGGGACACAGAAGGAGCCTCCCCGAAGATTGTGCACATTTTCGACGGTCCAGTCTGCGATTATGAACAATCGGGCGTCAATGGAAACGGTGAGTCTAAACTCACTCACCAATCCTTCTACCAAACAGCAAGCAATCAAACGACACAGCCTCAATAAATATCCTTTTTTCTAAGCCAGGATAAGTAAAGGCTTGGATAAATATAAAAAAAACGATTTTGCTCTAAAGAACTTTTACTTAGCGGCATGTGCAAACACTTATGTTGTGATATCCTACTGTCTTAGGAGATCTATCGTAACCCCAACTATTAGAAACAGCAACTGGTGCTAGACAGAGAATCCCATATACATCTGGAGAACCATATCACACACCAGGACCTACAAGAGGCTAACAAAAAAAACCAGGCCGCATACTATTGAAGAGACGTGGTCTAACATGGCCTAGACCCGTTAACGAACGAACGAAAGATGATCGCTTGTCGAGTATTAATCTAGACCAGATGATCTGAAGCAATATTATACTCATAACATCTTCAACTGCATTAGCAATAATCAAATACATAGCCCAAACATTTGGCACTATATTTATCACCAAGTATATTTTCATCAATCTGTCGCGTCGTCTGCGTGAAATCCCACGCGAGTCTGCTGAAAATATCGACTACAGGGGTTTTATTATTTTCAGTGAGGAGGATATTTTTCAATCTTGTACCCTTCACTCTTTGTTAAGGACCGTCTGACGCGCGCAATTATAGTAAAACTGCCAGCGAGTATCTGTTTATTATTTATCATGTTGTACGTATTTGAAAAGAAAACTAAATATGAACACACAGGCTAATGGACCTTTCCCCTTGAGCTCTATTCTAGTCTAGTCCTCTCTGCATAATCATTACAGAATATAAAAGGAAGTCGATATTTATTTATGTCTGTTTCTCCGTCTTCTCTTTCTAAGCCACTCAACGATTTTAATGCGGTTCTCACTATTAGAAAGAGTGACAAACGAGGAAGGTTTTTGTATATAATTTGTAACTGTTTCGCACAAAATGGCTGAACTATGACAATGTTTTACAAAAATAATGTTTTCGTACGCTTACAGGGCTAAATAAAATGAACGCCATCTGTCGAGCGGAATTCGAACGTTTATAATAATAAAATATTGTTTAGTTATAATTTAACAAATGTAACAAACATAAACGCTTATATTTAAGTATGAAAAAAGGACGAGGATAAATAAAAGAAGACTAACCGCGTGTTTATCTGATACGTTAAATTATACGTTAATTATTTGTTGACTTATACGTTAAGTTATAATTTAACAAATGTAACAAACATAAACGCTTATATAAGTATGAAAAAAGGACAAGGGAAAATAAAAGATTAAAATAAATTAGTTTAAACAAAAAATCACAGATGGCGACAACATCTTTTACAAGGCGTACTGGCCACGAAAGGGCCATCCACATATTACGTAATCACGTTTTTGGTAATTTCGACCTCCCTCCCTCCCCCATTTCAACAGACGTAATCAGCGGCCTGACCCTTCCCCCCTCCCCCCCAAGATTACGTAATCAACCGAATTTTGGAACAATCTGAATAATCGTGAACTATGTGTTTGAAGACGGTAAGTGAAAAAAACATTTTAGAATGCTTTCAAAAATGTACTTTAATAATTCAAAGTAATTATTTTTTAAAACTCTGATTTATTTTACAGATCCCAATCTTTAGACTGCAGTGGCTGTAATAAATGTAGTAAAGAGAAAAAAAAAGATTGCATTTAAAAATGCACATTTAATGTGCAGGTTTAGACCAAAATTGATTGCGTAATCAGAACGGGCACACCCTCCCTCCCCCCCCCCCCCCCCCCGTAATCAAGCGTAAGCCTCAGCTCCAACCCCTTCTTCTCTCCCCCTCGGTGAGTACGTAATATGTGGAAGACCCAAATCAGTCCATTCGTTCATTTCGAGAGCCCTTGGAAGGGACGCTTTCCGGTTGTAAATGAGAGAGACACGTGCTGATGAAATTATTACTTCATTGATATGATCTTATCTTTGGCCGAATGTGAGTAGATTAAAACTCAAAACAATTATGAGAGTTTCGTTGTCTACGCACGGTAACCGGCATTTTACAAACTTGTGGCTCAAAATAGGAAATGGGCAAATGTCGCAATTCAATGGGATTTTAAATCTAGACGATCAAAACCTTTGCGTTTTGGTAAATGATTTTCAAGAATTTATCGACAGCGTTTATCCAGAATATATACCTTGGTTCAATGAGAAAATTATTTTGTCACCTACTAACAATCAAGTAGGTAAGGTAAATGACTTAATTCTCTCGAAGAGCAATGCACCGATGCAAACATACTACTCTGTAGACACTGTGCTTGACCTGGAAGAGGCTGTACATTTCCCAACAGAATTTCTCAAACTCTTGCAACTCTCTGGATTGCCACCACATAAATTGGTTTTAAAAGGAGAGAGTCCTATTATTTTATTATGGAAACTTAACCACCCGTATTGTATAATGATACATGTTTGCACTTAAAGTCTTTAACAACGTTCATAATAGAGTGCATAATACTGATCAGTTGTGGAACTGGAGGAACATTTTTAATTCCCCTGATTTCATTAATACCAACGGATTTATCTTCCCAATTTAAACAACTGCAATTTCCCATAAAATTTTCATTTTGAATGATAATCAATAAATCACAAGGTCAAACATTCAACGTTGTGGGCTTAGTTCTGAGGGTTGAGTGTTTTTCCCATGGACAGCTATATGTAGCCCTTTCGCTATATTTAAATCCATCCTATCTGTTCTTATCGTTGATATTAGCTCACGAAGAAACGCAATCGAGCTCAATAACTAAATAAGTATAGCAAGAGGTCCAGGATTGATAATATTAACCGCCAAAGCATCAAAGTCTCGGTTCATTTCTTTATATTACGTCGACTTTCATGGTCCATGAAAACTGTTCCATAAAAGTCTTTCGATTAAGTTATAACGAGGATATTATCCAACTGTGCGTACATCCGCTTTATATTCTCTTATTAAGAAAGACATTTCGGAAGCGATCAACGGTCCTCAGGCGTGGTGAAGATAATGTGCAGATAGGCGTTTTAATATTATTTTTAAAAATCGGTTGGGTCACCTCAAGACTTTCCCCGGCAAGTGGCCAACGACTGATTTCATTTGAATATAAATTTTATAAAAAAAGTCGATTCCCAGCTCGAGCAAAGCCGCGGGTACAACTAAATTCTCGGAGACGAAACTTAAGAAGAAGAAGATTAAGGCGGTAAAATCGAAAAAGTCCAGTCTCACCAAAAATATCCAGGAAAGTAGACAAGCCCCCCCCCCACCCACCCGCACCCCCGCCCGAAAAAGTCGCTTTTTTTTATCATGAATTATCGGCTTACCCCCCATTATTCATTATGATTATCAATATTGTTATGAATAACAATGTCCAACACATTCTACCCTCTAATTAATCTACTGATTTAAAAACGAAGTAAGGCTTTTGAGTATTCATTGCTCAACGGTACCACACGCTACGGTATTTTCGCTACGGTATTTACAATATCTACGGTATTACAAGTATTCAAAGTTATTGTTTTTGAAAATCTCTACACCATGCCACTAATCACTAGTGTTTGAAAAGCCCAATCTACGCTTTTTTACAGTATCTTTACTGCGATGTCCACGCCGCAATATCCAACCAGATCGCCAAAGAAGGTGAACTCTTTCAATGACCCAAATATATTTTATTACTCTGACGATTTTTTTACGAACCTATGCTATTTGATGTTGTCGTTAACTTTTATCCGCTGAGGGAAGTTTGGCGTCATAAGGGGTAGTGTTTTATCACTGAGCTTAAATGTAGTACTTCCAAATGGTATCGTATATAAAATATAAATAAATATTTGAATTTGTCAGCATGTCCTCACTGAAACATTATACTTTCATCAGCAATTGGAGCTGTCAACTACAACTGGATAACCCGTCACCTCAGGGAGTTTTAACGTTATTAGATCGTTCGGTATCCCGTGGGGTGAGCGTAGACGAGCGTAGACTTGGGACGAAAACAGTCCACTGTCTAGTTACGCCACTAGAAGAAGCCTATCTCGCCTTACCGCGAGATAACCAGATTAAACACTCAGCGGAAAGAGAATCTCGCCCTTACTTCAAGTTGCAATCAAATTACTCAGGTCCCCCGACTGGTTAGAGATTCGAGTTCGCTTGCGCGGTCCTCTCCCTTATATAGTGGTTATACGGTGTCTACCGAATCTATCGCGTACCACGGCATCATTTGCCGCTGTTCACCCGGTATAGGGTAACCGATTGGTCTTTTCAAGAGCAGCTGTCGTACAACTACCCCTGCTCTATAGGAAACAATTTCGTTTTCAGACTCCCCCGGTTATCAGACGGAATGCATAGTCGATTGGCTGACGCCGTACGGTGCGCAAACTGTCCAGGAGCGCCCGAAGGTTGATTCTTAGGGGAAACTGGCCCGCAGGCCAGAGTCCTACTCGGGCCAGCACTTCTGCGTGGGGGCTGCCGGATGGGGTTGACCCGTGAGTCAAGTCGACCCTAAACACATCGGTCTTAGTCGCCTAACTGCAACAGGGCCCGTTATCTCCTAAGCTATTTCATTAGCAGTTTAGATCAGCATTTTGCAGAACTAAATGCTATATGCTATGGCTCACTTGGCTTTCTTTTTCGCGTTATTAAACCATTTAATAGCCCACTTGCTCTAAAGACTATATCTAATTTTAACACCATAATTAGAAGCTGGCTCAAGTAAAGTTCAGCGATCTGCAATCCCTCTTACGCAATCCAAGCGGCTGGCACGCCAAGCGGCTGCGACGCCTGAACAGGAGCAAAAACAAAAGGCAACAAAACGTTGTCATAAAAGTCGCCAAGATTATTAATTGAAATTATATAAAAAGATATTTTTTGAAAAGTACATATAATATTATAGGAAATTAAATATATTTTTAAAATGTACAATATTTTAGAATAATACGTTATTTACTATATTGTATGTTAATACGGTATTTTATACAATACTATATTTTATAAAAGATACATATATTTTTAATGTAACATGTATTCATTTTAAAAGTATTTTTTTAAAAGTGCGTTTTTTAGATATACCTTGATTGCATACCTTGGTTTTCAGGCATTGAGGTATATCAGACTTGTAGATGCGGGGGAGTTTTCCAATCGCTGCCCACTCCAGTCGTATCCTTATGTTGACCTCTTTAGTCTACCGAGCACTGCGCCACAGACGTATTCCTCCACAGCTTTAACAGTGTTATTAATAAACTCAGACTAAATTTTATTCCACGCTTAATCCTCGGAATAAACGAAAGTGCTATTAATAAACCTGGAATAGCGCTATTCCGTCACTATTACTACCAGACTAACAGCTGTCAGTTTAGTCCGTGGTTTGGGGTGGAATAGCGCCGGAATAGCGATAAACCCTTGCGTGCTTTGCTACACTCCAGTGATTTATTCAGATTTTGCGTTCGTTATTGGTGATATTTAGTGAGATTATGGATGAAGTTAATTGCGTCTGTACTTTCGAAGAGCGATGTGAACGTTTGCGCGTTTTTGGCCCCCGAAAGCTGAAATTCTATAAAAGGCGCTTTGACCCATATGTCGAACTGCCGGAGTCTGAATTTCGAAAAAAATATCGCTTCTCGAAGGCGAACATGCTTAAAATTGTTAATATGCTACGTCCTGATCTTCTAGGCGACAGAAGAGGTGGATACGTGAATCCCGATCTGCAAGTCGCCGCGGCAATAAGGAGTTGGGGTCGTAGTGAGGTTAGTTTTTTCCTGCAGTGTTTTATTTTCATATATTTACTGATATGTTATAATAACATATTATTACGTTTTACTTTCAGATTCAAGATGATTGCACAGACATGCATGGATCCAGCCAGCCTCTTATGAGCCTAATTCAGGCAAGGGTGGCCAAGGCCTTGGCTTCGAAGCATCAACGCTTCATAAACATGCCACTGACTCTCGGCTCCCAAGAAAAAGCTATGATGGGCTTCAGTCGATTGAGAGGGTTCCCTTCGGTAATTGGGGTTATCGATTGTACCCATATTCGCATCCCAAGAGTAGGCGGAGATGCTGGACAATACTATGTCAACCGAAAAAACTTTTTTTCGATCAACGTTCAGGTTGCGCTGAATAATGAAACAAAATTAAAAAGTTCATAAATATTCCTTTATTTTACTCATTAAATTTCATTGTTTGCAGGTTATATGTGGTCCAAACCTGAAGATTAACGATATAGTCGCACATTGGCGAGGAAGGACACACGACTCGCGAATATTCAACGAGAGTCGCATCAAGCGGAGGTTTGAGAATGGGGAATTTCGAGGGCGACTGTTGGGTGACTCCGGTTACGCTTGCACGCCATATCTCTTCACGCCAATTTTAAACCCTGCTAACGAGAGAGAAGAAAGCTACAATCATGCTCAGATAGCGACACGTAACCCCATCGAGCGTTGCTTTGGGGTTTGGAAGCAAAGGTTCAGGTGTCTACTGACTGGTATGAGACGGTCTCTGTCGACTATTAAAACCACGATAGTGGCTCTGGCCGTGCTGCATAATCTGGCTCTGGAGCTTCACGACAATTTAGGTAACATCTGATCCTAAATGTAATTTATTTTTTCAAGTCCGTAACGACTACATATAATGTATTTTTTGTAGATGACGAAGAAAAATGAAGAACCGTCATGTAGTGGAGCAGTACCAGCAACCATTGCACTAGCAGAAGACGTCGCAGCAATGGCTGTCAATGTAGCTGGAAGCGTTGCAAGGCGAAATTTCATTACGCAACATTTTTAATTCTCAATTCTCGTCTGCTTAAATCGTGTAATTATTAATATCATCACATTGATGATTTAGGGGACATTTTGTATTGTTTCAATTATTTATTAATCTTGAATTATTGAACTATGATGAATCACATGCTTATTTTATTAAAAAATATATTGCTAAGAGTCTATTTTTTCTTCAGTGTATGTGGTGATATGTAAAATGAAACCATATTTATTTACTATTTCAAATCTTTTAATTTTTGTTCATGCTCTACTTTCATGTAGTACAAAGTTTTTGCGTGTATTTCCTTTAACTGCGTCATACGTGTGTCGTGCAACTCCTTTGCTTGTAAAGCGGCATCCTGAAATAGCAGTGCTTTTTCGGCTCTATCGGCATTCATATTTTCAAGCGTATTCTCCAATTTTTTGTCCGACGGCGTCTGAAATAACAAAGGATTTTAAGATAAACAGGTCAAATTAATTAAATAAAAATAAAATCTGTACAGCGGTGGATTTAGTCGGTCTTAGACTCCTAGTATCATTTACATACATTTTATAAGAACCATTGTAAACAGCACCGCAATGAATGTAACAGATATTTTTGCACCCCGTTGCGGCTATACAATAGGGATAGCGAGTGCAGAGAGGGTAATAAATTGAGCAAATACATACTATTTTCCGATGCACGGTAGGTACGCTTGTTGACGGTCGACGGTGTGGGCGCAAGTCGGTCACGAGCGAGGCGAGGTTGCGCGAGAGGCACGTTGACAGTGGACGGGGCTGAAATGCAGTGGTCGCGGCCGCGCATCGCACCCTCGCTAATCGGATGCGGAGTGAGGGGCTGCGAGAGAGGCGCCTGTTCGATCGCATCCCAATCGATGGACTCCCGGTGCAATGAGCGCACGCAGCCTACGCCTACTCGCGATCGCAACGGCTTGCCCGCCGGCGAGATGTCTCGCGATGCCGACCTCTGACTTCTTTCGAATTCTGTCGCCGCAGTCTGTTCTATGACCGCGACGGTCGGTTCATTCTGCAAACGAATTTATAATTTTAATATGTACGTCGACATAAAGTAAATGTTCTTTTGTGTATTTTAATTACCGATTGTGTCCGGTCATCGTATTCGATTACGCAAGATACGGCCTTCAAGTCCTCGTCGACCGTGGCGAATATGTCATCCGAGGCAACATCCAAAGCTACATCTGCATTATTGCCGACCTATAAAATGATTAAATGTAATTATTGAACTGGAACAGTTCATCTTGTCTAACATTATCCTATAAGTAGGCTAGGTATATCTGTTATTAGACGTAGCAACAACCTCGAATAAGCCATCGCTATCGAATTCATTGCGCTCAACGACGAACTCCTCAGGTAACATCTCCTGCAGATTCATATCATCATCCGTCGGAGGCGGTGGGGGAGGGTCTCCGCCGGTGGAGCGCGCTTCTCGCCGCGCCCAACCCAGCCTTTTGCACGCTGACACCTTCATTGTTTTGAACTGCACTTGCAGTTGCTGGAGAGTGCGCTTTTTTTCGCTCATCATGTTGAAACTGAAAATATATCGAAACACCTTATCAGACTGCAGTTCCGGTATAATATGGAGGCGATAAACTCCTAATTCGTCGATTGTTACAATACCTCGACAACAAACTGGCCCATGCTTGTTTCTTCAACGCGTTGCTGTTGGCGTTGCACGACTTGTCGTTTATGATGGACACGTGGCGCTCCAACAGTTCCATTAAGAGACTCTGAACAGAAAACGTAGAATTATAACAAAGGTCCTCGACACGATATGGTTCGATCTGACAAAGAGCGAAGTACTTACCCTTTCCGCAACATCCCAATTTGCAGCTTGTGCTCTCTTACTCTTCGACTCCTGCATTCTTTAACGGGATATCAACAAAAATACGCACAGAAATGCCCAAACAGCCCGCTTTGCGAATTGAGGTTATGTCGCAATCGGAATGACAGCTCAGGCGGAGTCTAGCCAAGTTGTCAACATAACGAACCGAATTTGTCAGTATTACTATATGTAAAAAATATATTCACCTTAAACTGACGACTAACTAGTCTAGGTTTAAGATTGGTTTATTAATACCATTGCATTAATCCTCGGAATAAGAGTTAGTACGCGGACTAACTAGTCCGAGAATAGTCTGCGGATTACTGAAATCTATTTAATAACACTGTAATAAGGGTCTTATTTCTAACGGTCACTGGTGTCGGGTCAAAATGTGTATTACCCGGTCAGGCGCTATCAATGCCTATAGCTATTTTGCGTCGTTTTACATATCCGTGTGTAGCCCTTTCGGCCGGTCCCCATATATATATTATACTAGCTGACCCGTGCCCACTTCGTTGGGCAGTAAAACTTTTCACTTGTGATGAAATTATGAGTGTGGTTCGGTTAGTACTGAGTGCTATGATTTATTTCTTGACTGCCAAAAGTAGGGTTATATTTTTACTGCATAGGTATGTATGAATGTATTTGCATGCTAATTCGACTATATTACCGTTATTTGTGAGTGTCTTCTTGTGTGTCTTATTTGGGAGTGTCTCATCACTTTAACCATTTATGCAGTAAAAGGGAAATTATATGCAGTAAAAGGGAAAAGTCTTTTGTTTTAAACACTTGAGACGATAAATTTACTTATTTTGATAAGAATTAATAATTGTTGATTATATGACCAATAAACATGACCTAACTATTTAAATATTTTTTTAAATATAAAAACACTACTTTTTGTGACTTAAATATAAAAGTTAGACATATGCTGTCGCTGACTTTTTTGTAGGCATTATCAAGCTCTACAACTTTTCTCTACAACTTAATCATATATCTCTCATGTTTAAGGCAGCGTTAGTTAGAAACATTTTCGTTCGACCGTTTATTCTCCCACTTGCTTTGCAAATCCGACTAACACGAAGGAGTCTTTTCATTTTTCGGATTAATATATAGCCTATGACACTCACAACTAACGTGGCTTTCTATTGGTAAAATAATTTTCAAAATCGGTTCAGTAGATCCAGAGATTACACCCTACTACCTCACAAACTTTACCTCTTTATAATATTAGTATAGATAAATATATAATATACATGATTAACAAGAGTGATTATTAGGTAACAAGAGGAAAGTCATGAAAAAACGATATTGTTAGCATTTATTTACAAAATCGACCAAAAAGTTGCGGCGCAGTTTTTTGCCTGCGAAGGCTGCTTTCAACCAACTAAGCATAACTTTCCTTTTATCCATGTTCATTCGTAGATGCACTCGTTGGGATGCTAACATTTTCTGGAGTTCCTCCAGTGTCTCTGTCATGATAACTATGTCATCTACAAGCATGTGAATTATGTTCCCAATTAATGCTTACCGTTATAGCCCAGTATACCAGACAGTAGCTTCTCTTAGAACAAAATTGAAATAGAAGCAAGCGATGTCTCAAGTCCTAAAGGCTACCACCACTCCGCGCCGAAGAGCCGCGGCATTATCAAGGCAGCGAGCTCTTTAGTTGGTTTTATTTACAAAGTGTTTATTTTTGTATGTACATTAGGCACTCAAGTTAAGAAATTAAATATGGTACTATAATCGAAACAAATAAGGCATAACTAATAATAACAATAAGAAATAATGAAAATAAAATACCTAACCTAACCTAACCTCCCTATTCATGAAAATTGTCGCCTTCGGCCTATAACCTGTTCGCTAAGCTAAAGGAATATGTGGGTCGTAAACGTTTTTACAACGACCAGGAGGACGAGGAAGCTGTAAAGAAATTCTGTAAAAAAGTACATACTGTGGAATACGTCATTTTATATTTGCTAGAAGTTCTTACAACTTCATTACGTGTAAATATACTTTTCATATGTAAAGGCAAGCACTATCGGATCAATGATAAAAATCAAATCAAATAGACTCAAATAACAAAAAAAAATATAAACAGCGTTTTTAAATAATCCATTATTAAGTTTTTAAAAAAAGTCAATCAAATATTTTAAAATAATCAGTTAATAAACAATCAGTTTTAAAGTAAAATCAACACTACAGTTAAAAAAATACAGGACAAAATAGATTTGATAAATTAAATGGTAAATTATCTTTGAAAAATTAAGACGGCCTTGTCAAAATCATCATAATTATAGAGATAATGCATGGTTAAGTTTCTTTTTATGCATTTCGTTAATGCAACCTCTGGAAAATTTACCTCTCGTTTTCAAATTTGCTTTCGCATAAATTAAGCACTGATATTTAAATTCAAATTTAAAAGTTAATGTTTTTTTATTTTTAAATAAAATCTTCTCTTTTTAACCCAAATCATCCTGAGAGCTTGCTTTTGCAGTATAAAAATGCAATGGCTATCTGGTGCATTACCCCATGTTAAGATACCATAAGCCATCTTCGAATGAAAGCACGCATAGTATGACAATGTGCTCATTGCGGCTTGTTCTCTGGCTGGAAATTTGATTTTTCGTATGGCATTATTAGCAGAAGATAGTTCCTTCGATATCCTCTCGATATGTGGACTCCAGTTTAATTTCGGGTCTATTATAATACCCAGAAATTTGGAGGTGTTATCGATGTCCATGTCCAGTCCATTATGTTTAGATATGTACCTCATGAAACGGGCAGTTACTATTAGTCGTAAGAGGCGGTCAGATGGTGGATCAACAGATGGATGGATAAATTGGATCGCCCAAAGGGGGAGCATGTAGACTATCGGACGGCGCGATCTTTTATTTGCCCAATTGAAGTAATTTGGCGCGAGAGCCCGGCTCAAGCGGTCGAATACTGTGCAGACTAGTTAGTTAATCGAGATATTCGCTTCGTTGCTTTCGCGAGTTTTTGATTGTCAATTAATCGCAACACTTCGCTTAAATAAATTGCTTCGACTCAGACGTACAGTTGCCCCATTAATCATCGCTTTCAACTAAATCTCAGCGAACATTGAACGATTGCGACAGTTACATTGAAGTGATATGGTAATCGTCGGTTATTGCTGATAAAATTCAGTTATACATGGTTTGTCCCAAAACTAAGTTAAATAAGTCGAGGATAAAAGACTCATTGCAGGTAAAGGTACAAGCAGCTAAAATTCTTTAAAGTAGGCGTCGACGGAGACCTCCTTCAAGCACCTCGTCGTCGCTTCTTTGACGGCTTCTATAGTCCTAAAACGGTGACCCTTGAGTTCCTTCTTGATCCTAGGAAACAAGAAGAACATTCGGATCATTTTCAAACTGCTCCAAAAGGTCACGTGAGATTGTTGCACGAGCAGTCTTCTGTTGATCGGAAAGCAGCTTGGGTACTAGCTTCGCGCAGATCTTCCGCGTGCCCAAATCTTCGGTAACAATGCGATGGAAAGTACTTTTAGGGATATTACACTTATCTGCCAGCATTCCAACACCAAGTGTCGATCGAAGTTCAACGCGTCGCTCACTTTCTTCATATTTTTTTTCGAAATGCGACGTTGACGGGTGTCCAGAGCGGTGTTTGTCTTCGGCGTTCTCACTGCCCTCTCGGGACATCCTTATGCCAGCGTTAAACCATATTTTGGTACTTGGTATTATCGCCATAAGTTTCCTTAAACATGGCAAGTTTTCTCGGTGCCCGTTTTCTTGAGCGCAACACAAAATGTTATCTCGTAACGCTGGTCCTTGAAACGTGGCATGATGACATTCCGACGTGTCACTAAAACAAGCGTTCGAAATAGCAGCGATACGCACTGTGGAGCCGCCTGCAGGCACCTGTTGGCTTCCCTAAACCTCCCACCACCTTTCCTGTCACGTGGCGCACCCTGCTAGCGGCTTGTTTCGGCATAGCAGGGTCATACAATTCATATTTCATTACCGCTGAAATTCCGAGCAGGGGCCGAGCAAGCGACTTCGGACCCGTAACCAGCCGGGAGAACGGAGGTATATTAAAGAATAATTCCAGACTGAAAAATAAACTTTTTTTTTTTTGAAAAAAAAAATTTTTGTTTTCGAAAATTTGTTTTTTTTATTTTATTTTTAAATATTATGAAAAGCTATGATCACGATGCGCTATCTAGCGGTTGGTAAAATGTCGCTGATATTGTTTATTTACGACCTATTACCTACCGCTAGATGGCGCAGCACGCTCAAACACTTCTCAAACCTTTATTTAACAGTCAACTTCTTCAAATTTTCAAATTTAAAAAAAAAAAACAAAAAATATTTTTTTTCCAAAAAAAAATATATTTTTTTGGTTTTTTCCAAATTTTTTTATCAAAAGTTGCTTACTACGTTATACTGATTCACCCACAGAAAAAAAAGCCCGTGCTGTAATAACACCCGGTATGAATATAGTATTATTTTATATTTATATGTAAAGTACCTATATATTTATTTATGTATGTAATTTAATATTATTACGTTTTATTATTTTGGA
>OX155953.1:33153800-33156300 GCA_944548615.1 Micropterix aruncella | reverse complement strand
TCTTAATTTCTGGCAGAGGAGTTTATAATAAAGATTGTATAATGTTATCAAAATAGGGTAAACCTATATAAAATTGTATAATATTAAAAAAATTGTAAAGAAATATTGTAGAAAACAGTATAATATTGTTATATTTGATAAGGTTTGTGAAGAAATCCGTTTATAGGATGATGTTTTTATTTAAAATAAAATTAGTAAAAGCTAGGTACTTAAAAAGTAGCGAAGGAAATCCCAGCTTGTATTGGGAAATGCTTATGTTTGAATGAGATATACTTACGGATGTGCACGACTTTCGACGGTGCAATGTAAGTTTAAAAGTCCTTTTGCAGTCGACTAACGATCACTATTCATCCATATATCTCATAAATAGGGCTTATCCTTATGCAACACAAAATGCCTTCAATTGAGGACGAATTAAGCGAAAAAATAAAAAATTAAACTATTGATCACTTCGGCAAAGCCGTTTTCCAAATGAAAGTGACATTACGAAATAATTCAAATTTCCAATGCTACCAACATTTAAAATATGATACAATTGGCTGAAAATATCCGTAAGTATATCTCATTCAAACATAAGCATTTCCCAATACACGCTGGATTTCCTTCGCTACTTTTTAAGTAGCTTTTACTAATTTTATTTTAAATAAAAACATCATCCTATAAACGGATTTCTTTACAAACCTTATCAAATATATATATATATATATATATATAATATATATATATATATATATATATATATATATATATATATATATATATATATATATATATATATATATATATATATATATATATATATATATATATATATATATATATATATATATATATATATATATATATATAAATATTATATATATATATATATATATATATATATATATATATAATTATATATTATATATATATATATATATATATATATATATATATATATATATATATATATATATATATATATATATATATATATATATATATATATATATATATATATATATATATATATATATATATATATATATATATATATATATATATATATATATATATATATAATATATATATATATATATATATATATATATATATATATTATATATATATATATATATATATATATATGTGGTGCGTTTGGGCAAGAATCGCTGGCGTAGTTGAGGTAGAAATGACCGAACGTAGATTCAAATGGCCGGCTGCAACTGCAACAGACGCGATAAAGAACACAAAGGGGATCCGACGAGGCAGAGCGGCAAAGCTTTAGATATCTGAACGCCCCGCTGCTGTATACTGACATATTAATAATTGAGAAAACGACACGCTTCATTGACCTAATTTGTATTCCGACCGGAAGGTTAATTTCGCGCTCAGAAAATCCTAAAAATCAAGGTAAAAGCTATCGTCAATGATACCAAAACTGTCAAGAACTTTGGGATTCAAATGGATAAACATCTTTCAATGCAATATTAGCTAAACCAAGTAAGTCTTCGCATTTTCAATGGCTTTTATAGTCTTCGGTGGCTTCAGCGATTTCTCCAGCGAGTTGTTGCCTTTGCAGCCAGAGTAGGTTAAATCTTTTTACACGAGGTTCTTCGACATGGTACTACCAACTTCAGATCGCATGATTAGGTGGATTCGTTTTTTTGGCAGGCCGCTTTTCTTCAGGCCGTGTATTTTTCCGAAATGTTAAATTTACTGACAGCTTTAGGTAAAATATGTCTTGCTCACACGTAACCTCTTACCTTTTTCGTGGCCAGAAAATCCAAATTATTGCAGGGCCACTATTCCCCCCCTTTTGCAACAAAAAGTGACTTCTTTTTACCCATTATAACAATTACACAACAGCTTTGTCCACGGCTAAATGTATGAAATAACTTACGATTAGAGAGACGGAGAAGATTATTAAAGGCAGTCGAATGCGTCTGATGCAATCAACATGTGAGATTTATTTATTTTATTTATTTAAGTAATTCAAGAATAATTTAAAACAATTTTGTCTTATGAACTGTGCACAGAAATATTTTAAACACTGAATAAATAGCAGAAAATGAATACATTGCAAAGTCCAGTGACAACGCCACCTAACTAGGCCGGGACCTGTTCTAAGGTGAATGTTTAATTTTGTGCGTGCTTGTTCAATACTGTGATTATTACAAAAAAAATATTTTGTAACAAAAAAAAAATAAATAAAAATAAAATTGTCGTAATAAAATTATTATTTGATCACAAAAGATGACACAACAATCTACGCAAATTATACAATATTTTAAAATATCGAATATCGGCTATTGGTCCAAAACTTTTGCAAACTTAAGTGCCTTTCCTTCTGCATCTACTCGAAATGGAGATTTATAATTTAGCAGAAATTTACCTTCGTATAAAAATAATAGATTAGAGAGGCAAAAAATATTCATCCCGCCTCTTTCCATCAGAGGAATTACAGTGACAAATGGCGCGGAAGACAAATGGCGAATATTCAAACAGAGAGACCCGAAAC
>OX155953.1:33089973-33153600 GCA_944548615.1 Micropterix aruncella | reverse complement strand
CCATTTTTATAAATTGACAAAAATACGACATTATATCATTCTAAAATTTTTCATTTCTATTAAGCAATTGATATTTTAAAAAGTGACAATCAATTTGCATTTTTATTAATTCTGATTATTCTAATGTTAATTTTGTTTTATTTATTATTTGGATTAGATTTAGTTTTATTTTATTTTATTTTTATTTTAAAAAGATTTGAATTTTCTATTTTTAATTTAATTTTTTGTAGACTATTTTAATAATTAGTTTTATTTGATTGTGTCTAGAAATATATGTTTTGTAATAAATAGTAATCATAATGCACAAAGAAAATTGCTCAAGTCTGCCTTAGAACAGGCTCAGGCCTAGTTAGGCGACTTTCGGTCATAACCATGTCTCAGTCACAATAAGAATCAGTTTTCTGCTATTGCCTCATTTACATACAGTGTGACATGGTTAAATGTACTACTTAAATTTTGTAATACCTACTCTAAATAAATAAATAAATATATATATATATATATATATATATATATATATATATATATATATATATATATATATATATATATATATATATATATATATATATATATATATATATATATATATATATATATATATATATATATATATATATATATATATATATATATATATATATATATATATATATATATATTTTTTAAATTATTTTCAATAATATGTAAAATTAGATTCATGAAAAGTTACTTATCTGGGGTCCTGGTGGACCAGAAACATTTAAACGATAGTTAATGTCCTCTTTAAATACTTAGCAAATACCTCTTTAAATACGGCAGCAGTACCTGTTTCCGCAATTTATAACTTATGATGTTATTAGTTACTTGATGTTCTTAGCAGCCGAATTACTGTATGCCCTTGGATGTAATAAGTATGGAGGATGGTTTCTGTAACAGAAATGGATGTTAGTAACTTATTTTAGAAGAAATTATATGACTGAGAATATTTCGACACTAGTCGTATTCATCTCTATGACATTTCACACATATATATATATATATATATATATATATATATATATATATATATATATATATATATATATATATATATATATATATATATATATATATATATATATATATATATATATATATATATATATATATATATATATATATATATATATATATATATATATATATATATATATATATATATATATATATATATATATATATATATATATATATATATATATATATATATATATATATATATATATATATATATATATATATATATATATATATATATATATATATATATATATATATATATATATATCCTTTCTTATTTCAAGAAGCTCATAAAATAGTTAACAATTCTGTAACAGATTTACGAAATATTAGATTAAAACACGATAAAAAGTTCCTTAATTTACTAAAGAACTTTCAGAAAATTTGCATTATCCCAAGTAACAATACACGAAACATTTTGAATCCAGTTTCCATTTCAAATTACAGTCATTCCAATGTTAACAAAACAAGGAATTCAAATTCACGTCGAAATGTTATCCCAGCAGTTCACCAAGGTACTCTTTCCTCTCCGATGCACACCCTATCAGTAAACCAAATTACTAACAATATATTTCCATTAGTATCAGATTCCGTACCAATACGTGCCACATTAGTAAACCAAATTAATAACAGTATAACACCATCAGTATCATATTCTAATAATATACAAGGTCCATCTCCTAGAGAAAAAAATGCTGTTAAAAACTTGTCAGCCAAAGTAATTAACCACAATGAATATTTAGTATTAGCTAAAGGTCTAAATTTCACAACGACTCAAAATGTGAACCATTTTAGTTTTGGTAATGATGTTGTTAAATTTTGTCGTAATTTAAGATGGCGCGAATTTTGGCATTCAAATCAAAAGAATAACAATAATAATATTAAATTACACAATGCACTATCTCAATTTCATCCACACTCTAATAAAGAACCCCCTCCATTACCAAAAAATCATCCGGTAGAAAATTTTATTACTATTTTATTAAACAAAGTAACGCAGCCATCTTTTCTAAATAGCCTCAAACCAACATCAAACTTGTCAGTAGATGAACGTGCAGCTCTTGAGAGTCTTAGCAAGGATACCAGCATCGTCATTTTGCCGGCTGATAAAGGTTCCACTACAGTCATACTTAACAAAACTGACTATGTTACTGAAGGCTTGAGACAACTTAGAGATGAAACTTTCTATAAAAAACTGTCCAGAGATCCAAACAAAAATTTTGCAGTGAAAATAAAAAAAATATATTGAACAAAATAAATCAAATGAAAAATTATCAGACGAAGATGTTAAAACTTTAATTCCTGATCCTATCCGAACTCCAAATTTTTACCTATTACCTAAAATTCACAAGCCTAATAATCCTGGACGACCGATAGTCGCAAGATTTAACTCTCCGACAGAAAGAATTTCGGCTTTTGTAGATTATTTTTTACAACCTTTTGTGAAAAATCTAAATTCTCATATCAAAGACAGCTATCATTTTATTGATATTTTAAAGAATACTGTAATTCCAAAGTCAGACGACCTATTATTTGTTACTATTGACGCCATATCCCTGTATACCAATATTCCTCATAATTTAGGATTGGAAGCCATTTCTTATTTTCTTGATGAGAGACCTCATCCTCAAATACCTTCTACAGATTTTCTTTGCAAATTAGCCGAGTTTGTCTTAACGTGTAATGCTTTTTCCTTTGAAGATGAATTTTATCTTCAAATTAAAGGGACTGCTATGGGAACTCGAATGGCACCTTCGTATGCCAACCTTTTCATGGGATTATTCGAGCAAAATTTTCTTCAAACGCAAAATTTAAAACCCATGTTATGGTATAGATTTATTGACGACATAGTAATGATTTGGCCACACGGACAAACTACTCTAACAACCTTTCTTGACGACCTAAATAATTTTGGCCCTTTGAATTTCACTCATACCATTTCTAAATCACAAATTACTTTCTTAGATGTTGATTTAACAATTTCCGAAGGTAAAATTAAAACCGCGATTCATATAAAACCTACAAATAAAGAACAGTATTTACACTTTGATAGCTGTCATCCATTTCACACCAAGAGATCCATTCCCTATTCAATGTCCATTCGCGGACACCGTTTAGTTAACAACAAAGAAAATTTAGATAAATATCTCAATAATCTAAAGCAATCTCTTCTTGAAAGAAAATACCCTGCTCCTCTATTGGATAAACATATTCTAAACTCTGAAGTAAAATATATACCAAAACCTAAAATTACTTCAAATAAAAATAATAATAATAATAAAATCTTTCTTAGCACCACTTATTTTCCTGGTGTTGAGAAACTGCGAGATATATTATCTGATTTATTCCCCATCATTTCTAATGATGCATCCACTAAGGATCTCTTAGATTCACCGCCAATTTTATCTTTCCGCAGACCACCTAATATTAGATCAATATTAAACAAAACAAAAAATAATCAAAATTTCTCTATTGGTAATAATACTTTTGGCCTTCAACCTTGTGGTCGTCCACGTTGTAAAACTTGTCCTCTGTTAGATCTAAGTCCTTTTTTACCAGTCCAAATACTACTAATAGTTACAGGGTTCCCTTTCATTGCAGTTGTATTTCAAAAAATATAGTATATCAACTTCTGTGCAGGACTTGTGATGCCTTTTATATCGGTGAAACAACAACACCACAGTGTATATCACTAAATAATCATAGGGCTAGTGTAGGAAATGAAAGCCAACTCCCAATATTTTTGCATGCCAGGGCACATAATTTATCTTTTGATCAATGTTTTAAAGTTAAAATAATAAAATGCCTGGGTGATAATGCGAAAGAAAGGGACGTCAAATCTTGGGAATTGGCTTATATTTATATTTTAGGCGCTTGCAAAGGTTCCGGTCTCAATAGGCAAAATTAATAAGGTTTATCATATTATCATAATCATCAAATGCTTTTTATTTTAATTTATAATCATTCATTTTAAAATAACGTTTTGCACGGTTGGTTATGGTACCTTAACTAAATCGTGTAAAATATTATTAATCCATTTCTTTTTGTTCGATTCCTTGAATTTAAATTTTCAACGAATTGTTCGATTTCAGAAATGTCATATATCTTGACGACGGCTGAGCCGAAATATTGATATACATTTTATAACAATCATTAATATTTAAGAAACACTAATCGCCTATTATTTTCCAGCATTCATTCTCGTCTCGCATTGTTGTGTTGCCGCTAGGAAGCCATTTTGAACAGGTTCCAATACCACAGCAGGAAACACCTAGCAAACACTGAAAGAAGAGAAGAAAAAGGCGTGGAGTCACTCCTGGTCACCACAGACCAGATAAGTGCCCTTTCATTATTTTATCATTTCATTTATTTAGTAATAAACATAATTTCAATTTGAAAGAATAATAATTTACACATTTACAATCATATATATATATATATATATATATATATATATATATATATATATATATATATATATATATATATATATATATATATATATATATATATATATATATATATATATATATATATATATATATATATATATATATATATATATATATATATATATATATATATATATATATATATATATATATATATATATATATATATATATATATATATATATATATATATATATATATATATATATATATATATATATATATATATATATATATATATATATATATATATATATATATATATATATATATATATATATATATATATATATATATATATATATATATATATATATATAGAAATTATGTATTATTACAAATTAAATAAAATTATAAAATAAATGAAAGTATCTGGTCTGTGGCGACCAGGAGCGACTCCCCGCCTTTTTCTTCTCTTCTTTCAGTGTTTGCTAAGTATTTCCGACTGTGGTTTTGGAACCTTATATATATATATATATATATATATATATATATATATATATATATATATATATATATATATATATATATATATATATATATATATATATATATATATATATATATATATATATATATATATATATATATATATATATATATATATATATATATATATATTTATATATATATATATATATATATATATATATATATATATATATATATATATATATATATATATATATATATAGAAATTATGTATTATTACAAATTAAATAAAATTATAAAATAAATGAAAGTATCTGGTCTGTGGCGACCAGGAGCGACTCCCCGCCTTTTTCTTCTCTTCTTTCAGTGTTTGCTAAGTATTTCCGACTGTGGTTTTGGAACCTTACCAAACTGGCTTTCTTCTGTCTCCTACAGCGGTAACACAACAATGCGAAAGATGAGAATGAATGCTGGAAAATAATAGGCGATTAGTGTGTCTTAAATATTAATGATTGTTATAAAATGTATATCAATGTTTCGGCTTCAGCCGTCGTCAAGATATGTGACATATTTGAAATCGAACAATTTGATGACATTTCTGAAATCGAACAATGGACAATGAAATCCAATAACGCTGACTTTGCAGGGTTTGCCTTCCGCGCCGCCGCGCCCCAGCGACGCCGCTAGATAATTCGAGGTGCTTGCACGCGTTACTAATTTCATGTTATCTATAAAACTATACCACATATATAGTTACAGTGAAAGACTAATTGCATCTCCATTCAACATCCGTGACGATGGATTAATTTACTTTAATAAGGATTTATATTTTAGTTGTAATGTCTTCAACAAATTTGCCTACGTATTTTTGTTACTTTTTTTGAGACGTAAAAGGAGTCATTGTGGCTTAAATATAAAAGTTGGATATATGATGATAGATATTTCTATAGACCTCGTTAGGGCCAACATTACTTTCGTATATTGTTTTCACACATATCAAACGGTTTCGTCAGCGCACCCCGATAAACAACTCACCAGCTCATTTTTTCTCGACTTGATTTACAAATATCATCATTACGTAATGAAAACCCAAACTTATCATAATTGAATATAGCCTATATCACTTACCGATAATGTAGCTTTCCATTGGTGAAAGAATTTTTGAAATCCGATGAGTAGTTTCGGATATTACCTCTTACATACAAAATTACAAACTTTAATTCTTTATAATATTAGTATAGATAATATTATCAATAATAAATATTGCGGTAATGTCGTGGTTGAAATAATGGATACTCGTATACTATCGCAGCGGTAAAATCAAATGAACATTTAAAACGGCCTGTCTGGCTGTTGTCAATTGGGAATTTGCCCCGATCGCAATCTGACATCGAACGTTCATTGGTTACGTGACTTTGCGCTTGTATGGCGGCGCTGCGTATATGGAATATATACCTTCACACAACGCTCAAGACCTCAGAGACCGTGTTGCCGTCGGGTATGTTTTCCAATCCAGAAATCTAAAATTAATTCATTAAAGCGTACCTCTACCTAACATTTGTGACGTCTCTGGCAGAGTTGACATCGGGTATACTTTCAGATTTAGTATTTCGCGCGTAGCTATTTTAAAACATACCCGATCGCAACGACGCGGCGAGCGGCAACAATTCATTTTTTGTCACTTACTATTTTAATCGTTCTTTCCTTTTCACCCCGTTGGATGACGCAACATTTTTGCATCATTGTGTCACCAAGTGCACGTCAGTACGGTTTAAATTGTGAATGCAAATGTTTTTCATTAAAAAAAAACAGGAGATAAAGTGTATAGTAGGGTGTGAAGTATATTATAAAGTTACTATATAGTTTGTGTTCCTATTAGTGGGAAACAGTGTATAAAATGATAGATAAAGACAGTTTAGAGGGTTTTATAACTGAACATTGTGGACTTATCGAGAATCTGGATTTCGAATCGGAGGAAACGTACTGTATGACATTTCGACCGAAAGCTGATCAAAATGAAAAACAAGAACGATACGCTAATTTCATCAACAAGTTTGTTCAAAATTTTTCTAATTTTACGAAAACTAACTGGATAGTTCGAAAGTCATATCCTTCGTTGAAGCGCCTCTTGTTTCGAAAAATATATACATGTCATCATCGTTCAATAAAAAATCTGTTAAGTCGCCTCGTGGACAAAACTGTAAGGCTAAAATAGACCTTGTAATAAAAAAAAGTCCACAAGGACACTATTCGAAACGACAAACTGTTATTGAAGGGGTATAATGTGTTAGTGACAATAGTTTTTGAACACTCTCATCGCGTTTACGTTGCAGAAGCTTTGAATTTACTAAAATGCAGCCAAGAAACCGAAGAAACCTTTAGGAAATATTTCGATAACGGAATGACACCTTGCGCAGCAATAAATTACAATGAATTGAGCATACTGGACTTGTTTGAAGATTCTGCTGTAAATGGAATAGAGATGCTATCAAATTCTCAAATAAATCCCTCTGAAAATCATGTCTACTACATGTACAATAAATGGCGTTCTGAAAAATATGGTGACCGTAATGAATGAAATCTCCCCGAAATAATAGAACGGAAAATTGAGAGTTTCAATAACAAAGGGTACTCGATACTGCTGAAACAGAATCCCAGGATTATCGATATAATTACCCCTATAATGAAACGGGTCTTTCTATCCACTGCATATGAGAATATGATATTTGTAGACACAACGTCACCGTGTGACCAGACCGGTTCTGCGATTACTCTAGTTTTTACATCTCACAAATTTTCGGTCTTCCATTGGCTTGTGCTATACATACTGAGCAAAATGAATCCAATTACACGATGGTATTTGCCGCTATTAAAGAAGCTGTAGAAAAGAACAACGTGGGTAAAAAATTTGAGCCTGATATTGTTATGACGGACGATTCTACTGCAGAACGAAATGCTTTGAGAACAATTTTTCCTAATGCTCGATTACTATTATGCGCATTCCATGTTTGCCAAGCCTTTTGGCGTTGGCTTTGCGTTGCAGATCACAAGGTTGACATAATAAAAAGACAATCAATCATGATACGATTTCGTAATATTCTTTTTGTAACTGATCCAGAAGAAGCAGTCAAATTGTATGCCGGATTAACAGGTGACGAGTATGTTAAGACGATGCCAGCTCTGTTAAATCATCTGAGTAACTTATGGAAACGGCGGCTTGAATGGTGCGTCTCTGATAGGTTGGATTTACTTACGCGAGGAAACAACACCAACAACATAACAGACGCGTCTATACGCATTCTTAAAGACGTGATACTTCAGCGCTGTAAAGCGTTTAATGCTTGCGCATTGGTAGATTTCATTACGTCCATATTTGAAAATTATTTTCAGCGGCGCATCATTTCTTACGCAAATACGCGAAAAACCAAGGATTCCATATATTCAATGTTCGTGAAGACTGCTCGAAATATTAAAAATATTTCTAAAGTCAACGATAATGAGTATAGTGTGGAATCGGAGACCAGTCCAAATACTTTTTACACTATCAGAGCCGATTTAGCCGTTTGTGACTGCGATGCTGGAAAATGTGGAAGATTCTGCAAGCACCTATGTAGCATTGAGAAAAAATTTGGGGTAATATTTCCCAATTCTCCTCGGCTGTCTATTCATGATAGAATGTCACTAGCAAGAATTGCGACAGGGGATGAGATCAATGAAAATTTCTATATAAATATGATGAACTTGGGTCAAACACCGAACAATGATTTGGATCCGATAGTTCCTCAGTGCTCTTCCTCCAATACACAAGAGTCGATACAGGATGCTGCCAATTTTACGTCTTACTCACAACAGGTTGCTGTAGAATTTCCGCATCAATATAAAAATTCACTTGCAGAGTTTAAGACTGAAGTACAACGCTTCACACAGTTATTTGAAACGAACCCCACTGTCCACAATCTGAGAGCACTAGCAAAATTCACAAATATGATTAAAAAAATAAATACATCAGAGCAAGGACAAAACTTCATTTTACATCAGATAATAACAAAGCGTGTACAAAGAAAAATTAAAGTGCAAAAGACCGCCCTGAGTAGACGTAAAGACAGGGGAATAGGAAAGACTAAGTCTAGAATTCAAGCTGGGCGGCCGTCTGATACAGAACGCACAACTAAACGAAAGCATGGCTTGGGACAGAATATTAAAATGAATGTCCATAACGCGCGCTAAATTGTTTTTTTTCTAATTATTATTAATACCAACTATTTTATGTAATAAATGTTTTTATCCTCTTTTCTTGTGGTGTAATTTATCTCAATCCTAACATATAAAATTAAATGTCCCTTTGTATGTCTGTCTCTTTATTAGTAAGCGTAAAAAAAAGTGGAGAGACACTGAAATGGGTATACATTATAGTATAGCAAAATGGAGTGTCCTACATGAAAGTATACCCCAGAAAAATGTTACGGTCGGGTATATTTTGAAATCCTTAACACGGGCATATGCATTTTTATTGTATACCCGAACTCAACACTATAGAGCGTTGTGTGAAGGTATATATTCCATATACGCGGCGGCGCTCATGAAATTTTCAGGCTATTTCCCAATATGGAGGTGTAGACTGATATGTAAAGTAACTGAGTTTAGAATTGCTTTTTTAAATTCTTTTAATAACCTCTATTCTGTTTTATGATGATTCTTCTTGTGGTATATACCATATATTATAGAGGGTTGGCGATCTTTATACATATTTACAATCTTGACGCTATGCTACATAGATATTGTCTTTTGCTATTAACGTTAAGCTAAATCAAGTTTTTGGAGCCTGTATGTTTTTATACTCTCGTCGGATACTTCAGATAGTTAAGGCGATTCGTAAGAATAAACTGCAAATTGTGATAAAGCAAATTATTTTGCACATGTGTTCATTAGACCCAAATCGTCGATTTTTCCCGCCGCTCCAACATATTTGGCTCTGCGTAGCTAATGGGTGCTGTTGCAGTTTTCCCACTAAGACTCATGTATAGGGTCGGCCAAACGCACGGGTCAACATCCGTTCGTCAGCCTCCACGCTGGAGTGCGAGTCCGGGTAGGACTCTGGCCTGCGGGCCAGTCTCCCCTAGGAGCCAACCTTCGGATGTCTGGACGGTTTGCGCACCGTGCGGCGTCAGCCAATCGATTTTGCATTTAACTGACAGCCGGGCGAGTCTGGAAAAAGTGTTGTTTGAGCTGGGGTATATGTTAACCTTACGGTAGCTGCTCTTGAAACGCCCAATCGGCTACCCGATACCGGCTGCAGAATAGCCGGGCAAATAATGTCGTGGTCAGCGATAGATTCAATACATACCGTATCACCGCTACGTGAGGGAGAGGATCGCGCAAGCAACCTCAATCATGTAACCAGTCGGGAGACCGGAGTAATCGGGCTGCAACTGGAAGTAAGGGCATGAGTGTCGGCCCGCTGGGTGATTAACCTGGTTCTCTCGCGGTAAAGCGTTGGCTTCTTGCGTTGGATTGTTTACTTCCCAGGTCTTCTACGCTCACCTCACGGGAGATAGAACGATCTATTATCGTTAAAACTTCCTGATTAAAACTTCTAGATGTTGATCAGTTATATATTCGATAATTATTTTAAAGTAATGTGTGTGTATGTAAGACGGATTAAAACAGTATGAGTAAGTATTACTGTTGATTATATGTATATGCCATATGCTATTAAATTGCCCAACCCTATACAACGATTTTGCAACCTTTCTGTGTCCGAGAAATGCAGGTGACGCTGATAGCATTGACGTCCGAACTAATATACACTGACGAACTAATATACCTACATATACGAACTAATATATCTACATACGAACTAATAATCGTCGTAGCGAAAATCTTTTCATTTTTTCGGATTAGTATATAGCTTATGACACTCACAAATAACGTGGCTTTCTATTGGTGAAAGAATTTTCAAAATCGGTTTTGTAGATCCAGAGATTACTTCCTCCAACCTCACAAACTTTACCTCTTTATAATATTAGTATGATAGTATTTCTGTAACTATTTATGCAGTAAAGGGAATAATCTTTTGTTTTAAACACTTGAGACGATAAATTTACTTATTTTGATAAGAATTCATAATTGTTGATAATATGACCAAATAACATTACTTAACGATTTAAATTATTTATTTTATATAAAATACTACTTTTTGTGACTTAAATATAAAAGTTAGACATATGCTGTCGCTGACTTTTTTGTAGGCATTATCAAGCTCTAGAACTTAATCATATATCTCTCATCGTTAAGGCAGCGTTAGTTAGAAACGTTTTCGTTCGACCGTTTTTTCTCCGAATTACCTTCCAAATCCGACAACCACGAAAAAGTCTTTTCATTTTTCGGATTAATATATAGCCTATGACACTCACAAATAATGTGGCTTTCTATTAGTAAAAGAAATTTCAAAATCGGTTCATTAGATCCAGAGATTACTTCCTACAACCTCACAAACTTTACCTCTTTATAATATTAGTATATGTAGATTTATTATCATTTTCACATGCAATATACTAATTCTATGAACAATCAACTAATTTTAAAAATACGAATAAGTCCAATTTTTACCCAAATTTACTACAAAACTATGAGACTTGTACAAAGTTTTACTCAACTGAATCATTACTTACTTTTTTTCGGAAGACGTCATGATTTTTGCACGATGCGAACACGACGACACAACTGGCACTGCTTACTGTTTCAATCAAAAGTGTCAATTCTGCTAAAATTTCGTTGTTAATAGTAGATAGTTCCGTACTCTTGCGATAGATGGCAGTTTTTGGATTTTACTGAGCTCACAAAGCTCGATGCTTTTACAAAAGTAGTACTACTTGTTTCGTTTTCGAATCACTGGGCATATGTGGGTTATTATACGCTGATTACGTCTCAGATATAATACGGGTGACGTGATGAGTTCGCCCATTGTATTTGACAGCTCTAGTTGTGGCTGTGGGATGGAATGTCCAGGATCGCCCAGTATTCGGTAGTGTAATGAACCACATGGTGCGATGTATGAGCAGGGCGAGGCCAGGCACGATCTCGATCGCCCGAGAGAGGCAACAATGACGTCGACATAATTACCAGCGCTATAAGATTAACCGTTCGTTCGGCGCACGAATCGCGGCAAATCTGCTGAGCTCTAAGCTTTCCTTAAATGAAAGCAGTCTGTCTTAAGTACGTGACCGGCGTCCGCAAGTTTGGTCACGATTTATCGTTCGGACCCTTCCCGCTGGACAGCTAATTGTCAAACATTAAGTCTCGCTCGGTTTCCTCCTGGCCCGACGCGCCCCCTTCGCCGCCGCTCCCGAGGCGCACACCCACGGCCTTTCCGCCCTCAAGATTTCATCTAAGCATTTCTTTCGCGGACCTAACTTTCCCCCGCGCGATGACTAAGTTTTTCCATTAAAGTTATCTTAACAAAGGTCTACTCATAATTCAGAAGCAATTGTCAGTTCAATAAACACTGTTGCTAAAATGATATTTATATGTTTTAGTATGTGGAAAATATTAATGAACTTCTAATACTTTTATTGTAGGTAATTATTTCATGGCTGGGGAAGCATAAATATTTACGGTAAATATTTATTTATTTGTATCATAGAAATATTATCCTTGAAAATCGAAACGACGAAATTCACAAAATCTATGTGATAAAAGCAGAAACATTAGAAATAGGAATGCCTTCAGAACTAGTAGACCTGGATACCTCTCAGGATACCCTTCTTTGGCATCAGAATGAAAAGAAGAGAAAAGTAGAAAGTACAAACAGATTTTTTTTAATTTATTTAATTCTGCCCCAAAGGTATTAATCTTATTAGGGATAGTTTGCACTAGATAACCATATACCCCTGATTCTTAGGAAATGTAAGCTTCCATTCTACCCCGGCTATCTATGATTGGACGACATAGCAGCGGGGGGGCTACGAGATGAGTTAACCATGAAGAGGGCCGACCACAAAGAGACACTAACTGGCCATCAGACCCAAGCTGCATGAAACCATTAGAGCCTATTGATGTCGGAGCAGTGGAAGCAAAACCTCGCATATGCATTTTGCAACCTTTGTAGCCTCTGCTTGGTCATCCTGTACAGACATGGGCCATACACACAGTCGTCAGAGTCCAGAAACCATATTATTAATGCAATGACAAGAAGAGTTAAGACCTTGACCCTTAGGTATTCCCAAATTCTGAACAGATCTTTAGACGTGCAAACCCCCATCCAGTCGCTTGCCTACGAGATGGTCTAACCTCAAGATTTCATAGGTCAAATTTTCTGGCGTATGACACGATGGGAATCTACTGATAGTATACTGTTATGCGTAGAGTTTTATAAGAAGATATATTTAGGTTTGATTGTTTTGCTCCTAACAACAAATGAGCTAGAGTTCGGGATTGTTTTTTTTTACCATGTAGTTTTACACGAGGTGAGTAACCTTTCAATATTCGCATTACGATTAAAATATCCTTCCCGTAAAGAAGAAAAAGCTTGACTGTCCGCACACGGCCGTAATCGTTACGTGCAAACCCCCATCCAGTCGCTTGCCTACGAGATGGTCTAACCTCAAGATTTCATAGGTCAAATTTTCTGGCGTATGACACGATGGGAATCTACTGATAGTATACTGTTATGCGTAGAGTTTTATAAGAAGATATATTTAGGTTTGATTGTTTTGCTCCTAACAACAAATGAGCTAGAGTTCGGGATTGTTTTTTTTTACCATGTAGTTTTACACGAGGTGAGTAACCTTTCAATATTCGCATTACGATTAAAATATCCTTCCCGTAAAGAAGAAAAAGCTTGACTGTCCGCACACGGCCGTAATCGTTTAGCGTTTTGACAACACAAGAACTAGGAACTATAACCCAAAGAGGAGTTCTTGGAAGAGGTACAACCATTCAATGAAAAGAGAACAGACAAAAAGAAATAACACCAGGGATCTGGGAATAAATACAATTGCCCAAGTCTATTGCCTTTTATTATTATTATTAAAAATATATTTCGAAGACCTCATGTGGTTTCCAAAGACTTTGCTTTATGAAATGGCAAGAGATGCTGCACGAGAATAAAAAACAAATTTGTTTGGGTACAAACACTGCAGTCCATACAGGAATTAGCTAACGCTAGATGGACAAAATTGCTTTTGTTTCAACATATGAATATGTAAATGTTACTAATTAATTGTTGATATAATTACATGTTTTGGATTGTCATACAATCGTGCACAATAAAATTATAGCATATACAGTCATGCAGCGTTACAATACTACTTTACAATGGCATTTATCGATATTACACAGCATGCTAGGGATGAAAAAAGATACAATAAGAATAAAGTACGAAATTCGGTAAATTCAAGTGAATTTACATTCGGATAGTCTGTCGATTTGGCATCGAAATCACATATTTCCACCGTAGAGTTATGGATGAGACGGTCGAGAAATGGCTACCATTACTCACAGATGTTCCAGCAGTTTTCGTGACGTATATGTTACACTGAAATAATGTATCAAAAAGCTTCTTTTCGTGTGTGATAATAATATATATGTCACGATTTAGGGTGTTTTGAAACCTCCAACAATTAGACGTTTATAATAGCGAATCGTATCTCGATTCTGACATATAGTCCCAGGTTTCGGAACTAGTATTTGACAACTCCGGGATCCCGGGATCAATCCCGAAACATGAACGATCCAAAATTAATAAAAAACAATTTTTATAATGGATAATTCAAATATATATTGCGAAAATATTTATTCATTGATAGAAGTAACAGACAGTAACTTAAAAATAGACAGAACCAAGTTATAGGTAGGAATAGTAAAGAAGTATATAAAAGAATATGTTTTGAATGAAACATACATATCCATAACAAATAAACAAGAGTTTCATCGCTTAGCCTTGATCTTATTGAGGTGCCCGGCAAGATGCAGCTGAAGGGCACTCTCAGCTTCCACAATTGTAGGAATAATGGCCAATAGGTGCTAATATATACCACACTGGGAAAAATATTGGATTCATTCTTATATAACCATTTTGTTATTACGGTTTTATACAGAATAACAATGTTTGAATCGTAATTTTGTTGAGTTACAAGGAATTTTGTTGGAACTCCATTACTCGATTTTATGTATCAACATTTTCCGTACAGTTAATACGGAAATGACAGTATTCTTTAGTTTCAACATGATTCATGACTATAAGCGTACGTATACTACTACATGCTGTCATGTTAGAAGCAAGAGCCCAAGGTCGTGACGTAATAAAATAATATTAGGTTTTAACATTACGGAAAAGTAGCTACCGTGACGCCAACACCGGCATGTTAATTCATACTTATGGACTACAGTCCGAGTTATATACGTAATCCTTGTTGTTATATACGTAATCCAGGTCGGCGGGCCACCTGCGGCCCGCGGGCCATATGTTTGACATCACTGTATTAGAAGGATAGTCTGGAATTTTAAGATCAGCAACACTTATACTCTAACAATGCTAGTTTATGGAGCCGGAGTATGGTGGTCTAGAAGTAATCTTCTAACAGATACATGACATTTGTAATTTTTTATTGTATTTTTTTAAAACAATTAATTATTAAGACGCATTCTACCTATTTAATAAACACGTACGCCTAATATATCTAGCAAATATTAACAATGTGTTGTTTGAATATCAATAAAAACATTGATTTAAAGTTAAATTAAATTAAGAAAGCTAGCGTCAGATCAATGACTTACATGTAAGTGCAACAGCAGCAATGACCACTTCACTCACGGAGGTATTAGAAGTTATAATGTGTCTAACAAATTATAAAATAAGATGCGGCGAGAACAGCTATAAGATCATCAATTAAAAGTCTTGAACACGAAGGGAAGAACCACAAAATATAATAAAATACTGCAACAGGCACGGGATGGCTTCCCACTTCTGTAAATGGACACAGCGCCAGGGTTGAATCAATCCAAAGCGCTAATTAAGGCTTACGACCCTAAGACGGCCCGTGAGGCCTTATCGCTAAATAGGAACAATCTACGCATACTGGTGAGGGCGCTAACAGGGCATTGTGGCCTTAACAAACACATATACAACCTCAAGCTCCGAGACACAAAAATGTGCAGGTTCTGCCAAGGGGCAGAGAAAACTCCCCTGCACCTCATGTGCGAGTGTGGCCCGCTGATGCGCAAAAGATACATCCACTTGGATGGTCATTACCTCCAACCTGAGGAGGTAAAACAATCTGGCGCCAAAAGCCTGTTGCAGTTCTTAAATGACACGAGGCTTATAACAGAACTATAGTAGGTGGCGAACACAATAGATCAGCAATGGTCGCAGTGCTACAAGGCTCATAAAGACCTTAGAAAAGTCCTACACAACAAATAAAAAAAAAATGGACACATACATATTGTTAACCATGGTTATGTTACGAGAGTATAATTTCAAGAAAAGTTACATTATAAGTCCTGATCGCGAAAACCTAGTTAAGAAAGAGACATCAGGAAAAATAATATTTTTACTGATGGCTCATAAACTAAAATAGAATTCCAGGTATAACATAGTCGCACTCACTCGGGCTGAAGGACAAAAAATACCTGGGTCAAACTGTACGATATTCCAAGCGAAAACCGTAGATATAAGTAACCATGGCAACAAGGGAATTGGCTAAGAGAGTAGTAAAAGGGAAAGACAACCACACATACACACACATGCACATAAGAAAAGGTGAAGAGAACCAAACCTGAGGCAAGCAAGGAGAGCCATTAGGGAGCCTACACAAAGATTAATAAGCTATTGCCTTAGACTCTGCAGGGATAATCATAGGGTCACTGGACATTGACGATTAAACAAATATATGCCCACACTGAAGATGCCCAACGACCCCTTGTACAGGGGCTTTAGTGCAGAATATCGCTTCGGCTCATATTTGCGCCCTCTGTCCGACGTGAATGCCGCGACTCGTCTCCCAGGTGAGCTGGTTGCAGGATTAGTATTATGGACTGGGAGACAATGGGCTCGATTGCGTTTCTTCGTGAACTAAAATCGGAAATTAGTCCGTGTGAACGAGACAGGGCAATACGCTTGAGCGGAATGTGAAATGAACTGTTGTCACTTTTTCGCATTAAAACTACCCACCAAAGATAAAGCATCTAAATATAACACCGCACGAAATGTGTTCAAATTTATTCGGACGAGTATAAGTTCGTCAGATAGTTTTTATCGACGATCGTTCGTTTCATATTCCGCTCTAACGTATTGCTATATCTCGTCCGCTTGAACTAATATCAGTTTTAGTTCACAAAGAAACGCAATCGGCCGCAATAGCTACATAGGTGGGGTTAAACTATAATGGCTTTAAAAATAGTGCTAAAAGTGGCTGTCCGTATACCATCATGGGCATCCACCTATACCATCATCATCATCAATTTTATTCTTTAATATCTCGCGTTCTAAACGTTGCTTCTTTATTATTGGTGCACTTGCTCCATGTGAATTTAAATCATAACGGATTTGGTTACGTTTTTGTTCAATCGTTACCAATCTGGACTACTATTTTGGGGAAATGCTGCAACCAGTAAAATAATCTATCTTTTGCAAAAGAGAGCATTGCGCAGCATGTATCAGGTAACGACTAGGACTTTATGCAAAAAATATTTCAGCAAGGCAAGGGTAATGACTATGTATTCGGCGTTCATATACCAGTGTTTAATGTATGCTAGACAGTACTTAGCAGAAACACCAATTAATGCAGATATTCACTCGCATCATACCCGCGGTAGCTTCCTTTTATGCGTACCCCGAATACGACTGGCAAAAGTACAGAAAAGCTACTTGTACCTTAGCATTAAATTCTATAATCTACTCCCTATAAAATTTTAAGAGCTGGAGGACATAAAATAAAAAAAAAGATCAAGGAGATGCTGATAGGCCACCCTTTCAATAATCTGGCCGAATTTGACGGCCATGATTTTTCAAATATTGTGCCCATTTAAATTACTTAAAAAAGTAGAGCCCTATTATCTGTTTATTTTATATGGTCTTATATCTGTACTTTTAGTTTAAAATGCATAACGTAGATTCAATTTCATTATTTAACATTTTACTGAAAATTTGAATCGAATTACTAACTACTTCAGATATTAGGCTTCTATTTTGATTATTTATATTTATAGTTTGACAATCTAGTAGCTAATTCTTTACTACCTATGTATGTTCAGTAAAGAGTAGTAACGAAACTTACTGCCTAACCCAATTATTTTGACACTTCCAAGAGCGGTCTTTAGCCGTCAATTGGACAGAACGAAAATGTAATGTAATCTAATGTAATCTTCGAATCATTGTTTTCTCGTCGTTTCTGATAACAATCACATTTGCAACCAAAAATATATTGCCCTGGTCGTCTGATGGAGTCATCTGCTAGGCATTATTTTTGAGAGTGTTTTATACTCCCGATAACGCCAGTCTTTCCCTTTGGCCTATTATTTTCATGAGAGAAAATAGCATTTCTTTAATAAATGAAGTTAGAGAAAGTTATAGAAGAAGAAATAATATAATAAATAATAAATAATAAATAAAAGAAATAGCATTTCTTTAATAGTTGAGGAGTTGGTTATAAGTAGATTAAGAAATGTCATCCGCTTTGAACAGATTATTGTCGCGTCGATATATCTCTTTCACAACCTTTAATCGGATAGAAATCATTTAAAAGTTCTACCTGTTGTACACGGTGATACCCGCGCTACGCTCAATGGACACCCCCCAAACCTATCACTATATACATATTAGAACCCTGAAATTTGGGAATCCTAAATCTTAATCCCGGAATAAAAGATTTTGAAAACCGCCCGGGATCCCGAGATTCGATTCGCAATTTGAAACCAGTACAAATCTGTTCAAAAATTCTCCTACAGATTAAAATAAAAGGCTTTTTGAGGGATGTTGGAACGTCGGCGCCTTACGAGATAATGATTATGCAAGGCAGCGAGAGATTTAATTAAGACGTCCTGGGATTTTATATTAAATCATTGATTATGCAACATCACGGCAACTTGGTAGTCTTTGTAAGAGATTATAATTTCCCTCGGCCTGTGAGAAAACAAAGTGGAAATGCGATAAGAATAATAAAAAGGGAAATGTAAATTGTGTAACGAAGTGGAATACTGTGAAGCATGTTTGGATATTGTAGTGGGTAAAAGAGAATAAATGATTATTTTTCAGTAACAGTATGGCCGCACTGTTTGCCGTACAGTATCAGTAACAGTATTTCCAAAAAAAATCTTAGTGATTATTAGACATGAAATATTGCCGAATTGCCAAAAAAGTTACCTATTGTGATTTTAAAAAATATAGTTCATAACGTTTACCTTAATTAAATCACCTTATTTTATATTTTTATTTTAAATTTTGAGAACATGCCATTATGTGTTACGTAAGGATAATTACATTTTATACTGATACGTTTTTGTGAATGTTCTGATAAACGGCACATAGGCATTATTAACTAAGCATGCGTAGTACCTTCGCATAAGATATTATACTCTAATTAGTCGTAATGTAAAAATATTAGTGATAATCAATGTATTACTAGAGTATGGTATGTTTACCAATTACACTAAATAATTAAATAAAATAATTGTTCAAATCTATCACCACAATCTCCTATTAAAAACGAAAAAAATAAGAAAGATTTTATTAGTTCTTACTAAATATGGGAAATGTGGTTGACTATATTTATTTGTTTATTTAATTTTACAGTAAACTTAGAGACCGTAAATACACGATAGAGTATTGGCAAAACCTATTTACACAAAACTAATTTTATCAAACCAATTTTTATCAAACAAGGTATGTCAGTTAGGTTTTATTTTTCGAGAGTTAAGAAACGTTTTGGAGTCAGGAACGCTCAAGATGACTTACTTCACTTTCTGTGAAACAGTATTACGGTATTATAGCTTGTGTGGCTGTGCTAAAACCATTCTGCAACCACTTTATGTTGCACGAAAGAGTGTTATAAAAACCATAATGAGAAAACCGTTTAGATTTCCTAGTACTTTATTACTGAAAGAGTTCAATGTTTTAAGCGTTAGATTATTGTATGCTAAAAATATTTTAATTCGTCTACGTACGAAAACCATACAATCGAAGGCAAAACTAACATTATCAACCAGGAGAGCAGCTGGAGATTTTATAAGAACAAATTTATGGCAAAAAATTTCTCATTCATTTGGCCAAAATTGTATAACATCCTTCCGGCTCATCTAAAAGAGACACATCACAATTCAAGCAATTTACAGACCATCCTTTACTTCAAATAATGTTAAACAAATTTCTTTAAATAACATTTTATTTGTTTACCATTTATTATTATCACACTAAGTATAAAAACAAAAACGTATGTTTAATGTAAAAGTGCAGTCTAAAAAAATAAATTAAAGAAACGAATGCGATACCTACCACCCTTTTGGCCGTATTGGTGGCCGTCGCGTCGAATTCACACGAACTTCATTTTTTTATTGTAATTTTGTTCGGTATATTGAAGGTATGCCAATAAGTTTATATCCAGCAAAATGAAATGAATCTCGACCGAGCAACGATTTACAGTTAGGTTGTATACCCTTGACAAACCTTTTTGGTTACGCGGAGTCGCTGCAGATGCATGGCGGTTGTATCCGAGCGCACACTAACCCCGATAATTTCATTAGCATGAATGCATTAGGTATGTCTGTCTGTGTGGGTTAACTGCGGAGCCCGCCCTGTCTGTCGTGCAGTCAACGTTAATTTCCACGACATCTGTCAGAGCCACTATCAGCTCGTGAAATGCGCGAACAATGGCGGCGCCCCTCACACTATAATTAAACCTCTCTGACCCCTTTGTCGGGGCCAAATGCCGATCCTCACTTCTCACTTGTGAAGCGGCCACTCAATCCGACACAGGTGGCATGCCAACGCCAACGGCACCTGTGTTATTCAACACTGAAAGTGTACATTCAATTATTGCTATCTTCTTTTTCAGTTTTTAATATATAGACAGCAAAGCAAATGAAATATTTGGGATATATTTTTAACTCATCGTACCTCAGCGGAAAGAACGACTTAGTACTTAAAGTGGCATAGTGTTTGTTTGTTTATATTCTTTATTGTGAAATGTCACAATGGGCGGGTTTATTGTCATATGACAATCTCTTACAACCAACCCTACTATGACATGTTATATGTATGTGTGCGTGTAACATGTGTGTAAGTGTGTGTCTTGTTATTGCATTAACAGAATTGAAAATTCAATTCCGTTAAGTTGATCCCAACGGAAAATGGTGACCCAGCCGTGAATCGAACCCGGGACCTTATAATGTAAGATCAGGCGACCTAACCACTATGCCACCGGGCCTTGTGCATAGTGCCTAGTTCACCTGATCTAAAATTGTAAGTTTCTGGGTCCGATTCCCGGTTTGTTCACTATTTTCCTTTGGGATACAAGTGAATATATTAAAAATAATAAAAAACACGCTGACGTTACAGAAAGTGAACAATTGTATTTGTTTAGAAGTTATGGTGGAATAAAAACGGAAGACATATATAGATGAACGCTGAACAATGTGTTCAGGGTTCATCTATATATGTTTTCGCTTTTTTACATAGTGTAAAAATTGGTCGGTCGTGTAAAAAAATAACAGAATTATATCGCTAGAATGCAATAACAAGACATGGCATATACTTACACACATTTTACACGTATACATACATATAAACACTTCATAGCAGGATTTAATTAGAAGACATTGTCGTATAATAATAAACACGCCTAATGTGAATTTTCACAGTAAAGAGTAGAAACAAACAAACATTTCTACTAAACATCTAAAAAATTGCAGGTCTATGATTGCCGACTTTTATTAAATTATAGCAGCTTTTTTATTTCAAGTATTAGTTGACTACTTAATTGAAGCGATTTGCATACATTGGGCTCGATTGCGTTTCTTTGTAAACTAAAATCGGAAATTAGTCCGTGTGAACGAGACAGGGCAATACGCAAGAGCGGAAAGTGAGATGACCGGTTGTCACTTTTACGCATTAAAACTGCCCGCCAAGGTCAAATCTTACACCGCACGAAATATGCTCGAATTTATTCGGAGGAGTATAAGTTCGGCAGGTAGTATTTATCGACGATCGTTCGTTTCATATTCTGCTCTAACGTATTGCTCCGTCTCGTTCCCTTGTACCAATTTTAGTTTTAGTTCACAAACGAACGCAATCGGGCCCATTGTCGCTACACTACCTTATTTCCAATAGCTGTACTGCGTCCACCTATATCAAGGAGAAGTTAAACCGTTTGGGAGCCCACGGTTTTCGTTTCGGTCAAGTCGGGATAAAACACTCGCAATTAAGTAACAACACTCATCTGTTTACTCTACTCTTTTATGGTTCATTCTACTCGTTTATGGGATCAGCTCCTACACTCTATCAGTCATACAACTTCGTTGCTCACTTTCTAAACGTGTTTGAAAAAATATTTGCTTTTACACAGACACTAACCAAACACATCACCTTATCCTCCCATTTATCCTTACCTAGGCAAAAATGGTAATGCCTCACAAAGTATGAGTACATCCGTCAGCTCTCTCCACTAGCAGACCGCCACCGTGGGTATCGTAACACATTAGTCTTGGTCTCAGAAGATATCATGTACCTACTCCCGTCTCACAATAAGGCGGCTACGGCTGAAACATTGGGCGCTTCGCAGACACCTGCCGCAGGGTGCGCAGTCTGCGACGCCACCCTGAAAGCCGTGTCAATGGACCCAACTCATGTGAAGCTCCGCTAAAGAACAATTTCCCAGCGCAAGATGTCACGGGCCTTTACGAGGCTCGTCGTCTGAATCACGAATGAATGAGTAAATCTAAAATATCGCACCTTAGTTCTTGTTTGTGCATGAGTTAATGGGCCCTTGATGAGTTGGCCACGAAGACCCATTCTGTTCATGGTTGGTCACACTCACGGGTCAACACCTATCCGACGGCCTTATGTTTAGTTTCCCCTGGGAATCAACTTCTGGCGCTCCTGGACGGTCTGCGCACCGTGCGGCGTAAGCCAAACGACTGTGCACTCTGACTAACAGTCGGGGAAGTCTGGAAGCAGTACTGTTTCCTATAGAGCGGGGGTGGAATGCGGACCTTACGGCGACTGCTCTTGAAATGTCCATCGGCTATCCGATCCTGGGTGAACATCCGGGCAAAGGACGCTGTGGTCCGCGATACATTCGGTAAACACCGTTTCACCGCTTCGTAAGGGAGAGGACCGCGCAAGCGACCTCGAACTCGTAACCAATCGAGAGACTGGAGTAATCTGGTCACAATCGGAAGTAAGGGCGTGAGTGTAAGCCCGCCGGGTAACACTCGTGGCTATCTCGCGGTTAAGGCGTTGGCCTCTTACAGGTTTTTGGCGGAGCTAGACGGTGGACTGTTTTGTCCAAGTCTTCTACGCTCACTCCAGGGAGATAGAACGACTAATCGTTAAAACTTCCTGAGGTGACAGGCTCGCCCGCTGTAGTCGACAACCCTAGTTGTGCAATCAACTAGTTAGAATACTTTGCAGGAGATGTTTCTTTAATTTATTTTTCTAGAGTCCACTTTTACTTTAAACATACGTTTTTGTTTTTATAGTTAGTGTGATAATAATAATAAGTGCTAGTTAAACAGACCGCCAGCACAGCAGTCATCGCCGCTGAAGATGCGCCCATCTACATAGTCTACACTCGTAAAATACCTGTCGCAGGAAAGTAATAAAAAAAATTACAATATAAAAATTAAGTTCGTGTGAATGCGACGCGACGGCCAACAATACGGCCAAAAGGGTAGTATCGTATTTATTTGATATGATCTGCGGTAAAAATATTTAGTTAAAATATATAATTTAAGCTGTTTTTAATTTAACTTTCCCGGCAGGGAGAAAGCATTTTGTAAACGCGTTAGAAAAATCGAGTTGGAGACTATAATTTTTCACCCTCCCCCCCCCCCCCCCCCGAGACGATTAAGACCCTTTCTAGACTGAAGTCTGACTGTGAGTCTGTATGTGTGTGCGTGAGTATTCCGCCACGATAGAGCCTAAACGCTTCATCGGATTTACCTGAAATTTGGAATGCATGCCTTGTTCGGTCATGGCAACAGGTGAAAAGATTGTAGTTGAAATTGGTTCACCAGAGGGCGCGCTAGTCATATTTCAGTCTCGAAATATTGCAGTTGGAGACTTTACACAGATACCTTGTTGAACCGAAATCACGTTGTGTCACTTTGGTTGGAATATCCCCGTATGCAAGCGACGCAAATAATACGTAAAGTCTACGAACAGTTTAAGAAAATATTACATCATTTTTGGAAAAATACCATTTTAATACCTTAGAAAATACTGTAAATAAACTAAGAATTGGCGCACGAGGGGAGGTTGGGTTGGTGCACGGTGGGGAGGGGGGAGGGGGGGTGATAAAGGCGCTTGTCTACTTGCCGCTTATGGTGCAACAACCGATTTTTTAAACTTTCTGACAGAAACGTTAAAATAAGACTCGAGAAGTGAGCTCACGTTATCAGAAGAGTGCCTAGCAAGGCTGGCTTCGGTTTCAATTAACTTGGCACATTAGAAAACAAAGAAATACTTTAAATTTATGAGCCATTTAACCTGGATTTAGACAGATGTATGAGTATACCTATATTTAGAAGCATATAACGATAATTTCTAAATTGAAAATCATTTATCGTCCGCGATCTTGCATTTGAATGTGTATGTAACTAATAAATAAATAAATAAATAAAGTGCAAACACAGCATTCTTTTTTAAATTCGGTATGAATTTTACTTGATATTTCTTTATAATTCTTTATTTTTATTTATATAATTTTTATATAAACTTTATATAAACTTTATATAAACTTTATATAATTTTACTTCAAATTTATGTTCGAAGCTGTCAGCGTCATTTTAAACCTCAACTCGTGTGGGAGTATTGCTAGCGAAGTAATTTAGCAATTTTACATTGTTATGACGATCTGGTATTTCATTTGAGATATTTGAGTAACTTTATTCAGTTTTAAGTGACAGTTTGGATGCGTAGCAGTAATAGATATCTTAACTGAAGTTCGTTCTAAGGTTAGCACACTGTCTGTATATACCGTTAGCGAATGGTTTCGTGCAGCTTGGGCCATAAGATACATTTTGTTCAACTCAACTCACGATTCAGCTCCTATTCAGAAGCCTCCACGAAGAATAATACAAATATGAGGCAGTGGATCAGCCCCGAACAGATGATCCTCATAACTGTGCAGTGAGATGTTTATAAATAATCTAGGTAATACATTTGGTTTTAAATAATTATTAAACATTTTTCGATTTTATAAATAATTATTTCATTATTTATTAAATATTGATTAAACATTGGTATTCATAAAGTAGTTTCATGGAATTTTATTTGGAATTTTAGCTGGTATATTATTTGGAAATGAGAAAAACCGGCCGTTTTAAGCATAAAGGCCTTTTTACGTTCGCTAGTCGTTCACATCTCGCTGTAACGGGTTATTTCCATTCGGCGGGAAGAAGAAGATATCATGCCGAGAATCAATCGCACAAAAAGTAAAGAGGTCTCCGAGATACCCTGGGGCGCAAATACTAAATAGTGCACGAATGTAAGATTTGAAATCTACCTCAAACAGGTAGAATTTATATCTTACACCCTACTTTTTTCAATGTTTGTAAAATCTATACTAATATTATAAAGAAGTAATGTTTGTAAGTTTGAAAGTTTGTTAGTTTGTGAGTTTGTAAGTTTGTATATAGGGGATAATCTGCGAAATTACTCATCCGATTTCCAAAATTCTTAGAGTAATTGAAAGCTCCGGTTCCGGTCCAGAAGCCTCCTCGTGCGGAAGGCTACTCCGGGTAAGACTCTCGCGTCTCAGGCCTCACGGCTGGTGGACCGGTTTCTCCTGGTGGGATTACATCCCGGCGCTACTAGACGGTTTGCGCACCGTTCGGCGACGACAATCGGTTGTGCACTCTGACTAATTGCTGAAGGAGTCTGCAGACTATGGAATTATACTGTCCCCTAAGGAGCGGGGGTGGATGTTGACCTGCTGTGATGCCGCTCTTGAAACGACCTATGGACCACCAGACTCCGTGTGGCACTACGGGCAAAGAACGCCCAGGTCCGCGATAAACTCAAATTGAATTACCGCTGTAATACTGTAATAAAACAGGTAGAGTCCGCGTAAGTGACTTCGGGCCCGTAACCAGTCCGGGGGACAGAGGTATCCTGAAGGTTAATTCCAGGCGGAGATATACTTATATAACTGGTATTTATGTAGGTTGGGGATAGGTTATAGGTTGGAGTTAGTTAGGGGGCGATGCTGCCCGCTGGGTACCTTTCCCTTTGCCTCTTCGTAAGGCCTTAGCCTCTAACGGGCTTGTTAGAGGAGCTAGACAGTATATTGCCTGGTATCTGAGACTTCTACGCTCATCCCACGGCTAATAGGATGGGGTTACGGGTTAGCCCTTTATAGTCGACACTGCCCTACTGCATGTATATATGAAATGACTCAATTGCATTATATCAGAAGAGTGTGGTATTTCCAAATGCTTTTCTAACATTTACAAAACTAGCTGATTAAACTCCAGAGAGAAACTGACTTCATTTAACGGGGAGAAAGGGAAAATGCGACTGAAAAGAAAAATCTCCAAAAAAGAAGATAAGTATCCTATTATGAAAGAACATTTTATAGTTTACTACGGGTAAATCCGCCACCCCAGGAAGTTATAGAGACATTTGATCATTTTTTCATGTTTAAAATTTATCATTAATTTTATCAATTTTATCATGTTGTTTAAATGATCATTGTTTAAATTTTATATGTTTAATTTTCAGTGGTAGGCTGTTTTAAAATTTGTAGGCAAGATATGAGAAAAAAATGTAAAAAAACCACTACTCTTTTCACGACAATCGCAATCGTCAAAGGCATGGTATATAAGAAGAAAATCGTCTGATATTGGTAAAGAAAATAAACATCAAAGCAATTTATCGACGGCTAACATACCAGACTCTACGCAAACAGAGCGCAGAGTGTTTGTATCAATAGATCAATCTAACGGAAAACTCATTTTTCTAATATTTACCGTTAGCGGTACGAATGAATATACGTGCCCAGCCTCGCACTTGAAAATGATTTCCCACCGGAGAAAAAAAAACCATACGAGCCGCCGACTCCCCCTCCATATTCGGGTTTTAAAACGCACACGCGAAAATAAAGGGACAGAGGGAGGGAAGTAGGACGAAACAACTACCAACTGGGCTATTCAAATTTAATAAAATATGCCTAATATCTGCGTTTCGTTTAACATTTTAGTATTTTTAATTTTGGGTAAATATTTATTTTTGGGTAAATAACCACTCCAAATCAATGAAACATACTGCGAAAACGCATAATCAGAATAAACAATATTTTTGATACATCGTATGATAAACTTTCCTAAATTTCTTCTTCTTCTATGTATTGGCTATGATGATGGGGATGATGTCCACCTCATCGGGATCCGACGACTAAAAATCCATGTAATTCCGAATATTAGGTAAACAACATGAACGCAATGTGATATTTTATATTGTTCCCGTTTGAGAATGGGGGGAGTCAGGGTGGGAAGTGAGGTGAAACGAAGAGACAAAATAGATTTAAAAAATATATATAATTATGTAAATAAATATATTTATAGGTAATTTTAAATATGATATATTGGTATAATTTTAAATATACTTAAGATTAATTATGTATATGAACCAAACTAAATTAAGTATATATTGTATAAATGTTTTGTGATCTTCTATTATCTAGACTCTAGAGTTTTTTTTATTTTTTGTGAGGCCTAAGACGCGAGAGTCTTACCCGGGGTAGTGAGTTGAGCCGATTTGAGAACAAAATGGATCTTGTGGCCCAAGCTGCACGAAACTGTTAACATATGTACTCGTATTAGCTGTGTCGGTAGATATTTATTTTTATATGTTACCAAGGAGTTTTTAACTAATAACATAACTCCTCGTAAATGCCCGTTTAATGAATGGACGAACGAAATAATTAAGACAAAGAATGTTGTTTTGTTTGCTTCTTCATCTTTGTAGCGGGTAGCCAAGAAAATGACTGTCTGCAAATACGGCATGCTTCTTAAAATACCTAGTTGCTTTTTCCGGTGTAACCCGGGAGCCCGTTGTGGTATATGCTAGGTCATTTGAATATGAATCAAATTAATATATGGTGAAAGCTCTGTCTCAAATAGTAATTTTCGAAGCTTCTTCTCGAAGTTTCGCTTGTCTGTTTGCGTTTCGCAAGTAAATTAAATCGCAAATATTAAACAAAATTTTATATAATCTTATACATCTTTTAATAAAATGAATAGAATAAGGTACAGTAGCTCTCTCGGCAAACCGGCAGATTATTAGAATATTATAATCCGGCGCTGCCGGATTGCTAAAAACGTTAGATTATTGGAAATCACTTATAATGACGAATTCAAACGGCAGAAGCTATGTTTTATTGTATACATCTTCTTCTTAAATAATAGGATGAAGAGAAATCCTATTCTATTGTGGTATCATAGTGTCTCAAAGAGTTCTTATTTTCCTCCTCGTCACCAGTCATCCACTCGCTGACTTCATGTGTTGTCGAAACATTATATGTAAGCTGTATCCACGACCTTTTTATTAGACACAATTACTGAGCTTGATAGCTGTCTGTATAAAAACGCCGGATTACTGGCATGGCCGGAGAAGTGAAATGCCGGATTATAGAGGTAGTACTGCATACTCATTTTGAAGACAGACGTGTCTCGCATATCACGGCCATCTACCGGCAAAAGTCTGAGGCTCCTCGAAGCAGTGGGAACGCCTCCGTCCGTATAACCAGACGCCTCGCCTGTCGACACACCAAAACTTCAAAAATAAGATTGATACACGAAATCTCCGACTTGTTTTCTCGAAACTTGCCAAATTTGTGCTTAAAAGAAAGTGTCAAGTACCGAAATATCTTTCCCTAGCATTCAGGCATGGAAATAAGGCGTAATTGAATCTGCACAGAGATAAAGCGTAATTGTATTTGCAAGATTGAACTTCTTTGGCGAGACCGTCCGTCAGAATGGAGAAATCAGCGTTTGGCACCGAATAAAACCTGGCTGAAGAATATCACAAACGACTTAAATAATTAATCAACGATTATCGGCTATCAATGCTCGAGACGTCGCCAGAAATCGTCAAGAAGTGAATCGTGATTGAAGTACGAGATCCAGCGGCATCGACAACAGCATATTGGCTGCGTGGGCAATCGCCGGTTACGGAATAAATAATAATAACAATAATAAAAAAGTTATAATAGAAATATTAATAGTAACAAAAAAATAGGATTTAGACAACAAAAGTCGTTACGCGCATACCTGTTAATTTTAAGCAGATAAAGTCGGATAGATTTCTTGAAAATATCGATGTTTTTAATCGCCTTTAATCGAGATGGCGAGATATGAACGCGATGAGCGGCAACTCGAGGATGATGGCGAGATATGAACGCGATGAGCAGCAACTCGAGGATGATAATTAATTGATCGAATGTATAGGCTTATATACTGTAGTGCATGATGCAATGCTGAGAGCGTGGGGGAAATAAGTGTGTGTTCGATTGAATCGATTAGAAGAAATTGACACGAGTCACCGGCTGTGTCTGCATTAATTACCGAAATTAGATGGAATTTAATGGCAGTTTTCACGTGTAGAATTGATTGTGTTTGCGATTATAGATTTCTAGAATCTAATGCTTTTGTTGACGATATGTAGGACGAAGTTCCTACATGCGTAATAGAGCATAGCAGGCTGATGAATGTTTCGACTTCACATGTTCTATATGTAGATTCCATGACACCTTTCCGTCCAAAAGTAGTCCGAGAAATTTTACTGATTCAGCAAATTCAACCGGGTAACTTTTAGAAATGATGTCTTGCTATTAACATTTAAAATAACAATTTTAGACATATTTAAAGATTGGCTGTAACATATAGAGTAAGATTTTTTGTGGTTGATTTTTTTGATTCGTGTGGTTAATGGCATAGGGTAAACTTAAGAGGCCTCCTACAACAGCAGAAAAAAAGTCGACGCGGCTCCGCCCGTTGCCGTCTGATCCGGAATAGAACATTTTCATTTCTTGTTGCCGTCGGATTCGTTTCTTTAGAAATTTAATATCCGGTGCGGGTAGAAATACAGCGACCGCCTCGGCAAGGCGGATGTATACTCTTCAATCTAGCAAATTGCCAGGCCGCGAATACAACAAATGATCGGCGATGTCATTTCTTTGTGCCCCGCTTCGCCGTGCGCCTTCTTCGTATTCGTATTTATATACAAGTATGTGTAGGTGAATAAGTCGGAGATATTGAATTTTGTATATTAACTTCGTCACGTCCAAATAGAAAGTATTTTTCGGACATAATTTAAATTCATTATCACTCTTGCGGACATCGACGTTTAAGACATACCGTCGAAAGACAGCCGAGGTGCGAAGATTTAGGCGGACGAGAGGGAGACAACACGAAAATAAGCGACGGCGCGAAATGTGTGACAAGCGAAGGCGAGCGAGACAGAGACAGCGCGAAAATAAGCGGCGCAGCAAGCAACAGCGTGAGGTGATTGGTCGGCTGCGTCGACAAACGACGAGTTTGCTGCGAACTCCAAAATATAACGGCAACGCTATTTATTTGTCCTAAAAATGTATATCCTTAAAATAACAATGTTTTAATGGCATTTAAGTGATTAATCAGCGTATTAAAAAAAAACCTAAACCTTATGTAAAGACTAGTCGCCATTAACTTAGCCGTACGTGGTATGATCGGTTATAGATAATGGGTTTTATTCCGAGACGTCCAATAAAAGAAGATACTTCGGCGTCAGTTCTTCACGCTGATGCTGACGCTTTGTCAGGCCGCGATTCTGGCGAAGACACGACTGATGATGCTTAAGATATACGTGAGGTCGAAACTCATGTACGCGTTACCGGTGTGGTACCACCTGATCTTGTTAGCTCAATGGACGAATATCCAATGAGTTAAGATATTCGGCCTGAGAAAAAATCCAGGATACGCATGGCAGTTTAACAGCAATAACCAGTGGAGAGGAAAAGAATGTGTCGCAATTTAAAAATATTAATAATGTAAACATTAAAAATTTGTACGCTTTTTTGGAAAAGATAAAGAAATAAATAATCAAATAAATAAATAAGAAAATAAATAAAAGAATAAATAATAAATACATAATTAAATGAATAAAAAAATTGGGTAATAATAAATACATATATAAATAAATAAAAAAGTACATAAATAAGTAAAATAGGTAATAAGTAAATAGGTGATAAAAAACTTTTTTTCATGAATATTAAAAAATAAATAAAGTGATAATAAATAAGTGAAAATAAGTGAATAAATACACATATAAATAAATAAACGTATATTTAAATAAATAAAAGAATAAATGAGTGAATAAATTGAACGAATGCATAAATAAATGAAATTATGAATAAATAAAGAAATAAATAAATGGATACATAAATATATAATTAAACAAACAAATAAAAATATTCCCGTCATGATCGACTAAAAAAAAAGAGTCGGCACGAGTTTGACTTCGCGTACTCACCGGGTCGCGAGTGGACCGATCGAACCAGCGAACACGTTAAAAGTCTACTCGATGCCGACTCTTGCTGCAACTACTCGACTCCTAAGTCGAACGAACTTAAAACTCGAACTCTGAGTCCACTTTGTTGTTCGGGTCGTCCTGACTAGTTTAGTCCTTAAGCCGCTACTACCGAACATAGCGCGGTGGACGGGTCAGGGCTCGGCGACCTCGTTCGGCTGCAACCTCGCACACTATGGAATCAGAGACACTCATCTAATAATAATGTAATATGTAAAGTAATATGATATTACGTAGAGGCGTGGTGCTCATATAATGTGTTCCCCTATTTCGCCCCTCTATGTTCCCTCCCTCTCCACCCACTTTAGACACAGTCTATTAGGTTTATGATCACATTTCGAAGCCTCGGTTGCACATTACGATAAATTCGCCACGGCAGTGGCGGCTCGCTTGTGAGATGGTATCGCCCCGCTAGGAAAAGCCCACAGCTGCATAATGAGAGGCCCTGCGCCCCTCAACTCAAGCCCCCCTCTTTTACGCCACTGCATAATGTTGACTTACTATTACTTTCCGGCCCACCAACCGACGAGGAGGGAAAGTATTGTAAAAGCCCAATTTTTTGAGATGGAGACGAAAATATGTATTTTGAGCACCTATGAGACGATTGGAACCATTACCAGATTGAAGCCTGTCTGTGTGTCTGTTGCCGTGTGTGTATTCCTCCGATTGAACTGAAATTTGCAGGCAGGTATCATACGATAATGACAAGAACTGAAAAGGCTGTAGTTAAAGACCGTACACCAGGGGGCGCAGCGGTCATATTTCAATCTCGAAATATTAGACCTAAAGTCTTGAAATTTGTTACACTGGTTGTTGAAGTTTGGTACAATCATGGTACACATTTTGTACAGCCTTTTTGGGAGGTCAAATTTTAGTTGGTATATCATATTCAAGCTACACTAATAATATTTACATAATGGCGTCAGGTTAAGCTCCTTCCCGAATGGACATCATGCTTAAAATCCTTCCACAAGTCTTTCTATTATTTTTTATTTTTTTTATTTTTTGGATTTGGTATTTCTATTTTTGATATTTCTTAATTAATGCTCTTTTTAATATTTAGAAAATGTAATGGTTGATTTTGTATAGTAGGTATATGGACTTTCAGATTTCTAACGTGATTTAATTTTATTTTTGCCAGATAATGATATGTTTAAAATAAAAATATTATAAAGAAATGTATTTATTAATTGTAAGTTCTATACCCTCGCCGGGTTTTTTTTTGGAATAAAATAAACTTTGAACCTTGAACTTTGATACTTGCCGGTAAAGTTTTGGGGTGACATAACTGCGACTAAAATTTTACGGGAGTATGATTCAAAGTATTTCAATTTTATTTCCCAATAAAACTTCCTCTAATAAATAACTACTGTTTTCCTATAATTTATTTTCAAAGTAAGGAAAACTAATTCCGAGTAGCATCAACACAACGGATACATTCAGAATTGTATTTTTGTTCATTTTCATACTGAAGAAAATATAATATCATAAAGTGACACAGTATATTATTATTATTATTATTTAGTTCGTAGCCGGCGATTGGGGAGGGGGTCGCCCTCGCAGCCAATACGCTGCTGTCGGTGCCGCTGGATCTCGTACTCCATTCACGATTCGCTTCCATTCTTAAGGATTTTTGGCGACGTCTCGAGCATCGATAGCCTATAATCGTTGACTATTTAAGTCGTCTTTGATATTCTTCAGCCAGATTTTCTTCGGTGCCGAACGCTGAATTTTCCATTCTGTCGGAAAGCCTCGACTTGGTATATACTCGTTATTGTTGATTTTTATCGACTCGACCAGGATTTGAGAACTTTAAAAACGATAGTTGACGCAGCCTAATGTCCTTAGGAATCTCATTTTTACGACCTTTTAATAAAGTGTAATATTTTTTTATGAAACATAAAATTATAACCTAATTTTTATTTTCAAGATTCTTACTTCTCTTTTAAATATTTTGACAATGTAATAGTTGATTTTGTATAGCTAATTGACATTCAGATTTCTAATGTGATTAAACTTTCTTTTTGCTATATATATGATTAAAATAGGAATCATAAATAATGTATGTTATAAAATGAATCGGTCATTTCGAAAACGGTATCTGGTGCAAAATGTTTTTTTCATGCGACATAAAAAACCGTTTCTAGCCTTAATTAATTTAAAATTGTCTCACAAAAAAAAAAAAACGAACTAAATTTGTTTAGTTTAATATTGTATTTTGTGTATTTTTATATTCTTCAAATAATTTTTAATATCTGAAACATATGCACTTTTCAAAATAACTAAGATGTATCCATACAAAAGTGCCTTTCCAAAATGACCAAGCTATATCCATGTAGCAAAACTGACTTTTGCCGTCTAATGGAACGTGACGTATTTTAGGTCTCGAATATTCAGTACATTTCCTTTTTAAAAAAGTTGCCAAAACGTCATATAAACTATTATGAATACCATATAAGCATATATTAGTCAATAAAAAAATAATTTGATTGCTTCTCTTGATAAAAATGGGTATGTCAAGCATTTTTGTTGTAATTTAATGGCTGGCTGATAACTAGAACCTCATCTTTTATAATTTTTAAAAAATTATATATATAGGTTTATATATATATATATATATATATATATATATATATATATATATATATATATATATATATATATATATATATATATATATATATATATATATATATATATATATATATATATATATATATATATATATATATATATATATATATATATAGTATCATCAAGAATTTTTAATATCATCGTTTCTGTCTGTCTGTCCGGGCTTAATAGACTTTGACACCGCTTGACAGATCTCAATGATATATATATATATATATATATATATATATATATATATATATATATATATATATATATATATATATATATATATATATATATATATATATATATATATATATATATATATATATATATATATATATATATATATATATATATATATATATATATATATATATATATATATATATATATATATATATATATATATATACATATCTATATATATATATATATATATATATATATATATATATATATATCTGTTACAGAAACCATCCTCCTATACTTATTACATCCAAGGGCATACAGTAATTCGGCTGCAATAACTAAGAACATCATAAATTATCAATTGCGGAAACAGGTGCTGCTGCCCTAAGTATTTAAAGAGGACATTAACTATCGAAACCATCCTCCTATACTTATTACATCCAAGGGCATACAGTAATTCGGCTGCAATAACTAAGAACATCATAAATTATCAATTGCGGAAACAGGTGCTGCTGCCCTAAGTATTTAAAGAGGACATTAACTATCGGTAAAATGTTTCTGGTCCACCAGGACCCCAGATAAGTAACTTTTCATGAATCTAATTTTATATATTATTGAAAATAATTTAAAAAAATTTACACCCTTAAAATATCAAAATATAAACAATTTTACACTTTTTACTTACTTATTTTTATATATATATATATATATATATATAATTTTTAATTGAAAACTTTTAAAACATTTTTATTTAATTGTAAGGTTAGTGAAGGTTGTACCTTTGCCGGACGTTTCGGAGCCCGTGGCTCCTTCTTCAGCGGCAAGAAGAATACTTCTTCTTGTCGCTGAAGAAGGAGCCACGGGCTCCGAAACGTCCGGCAAAGGTACAACCTTCACTAACCTTACAATTAAATAAATATATATATATATATATATATATATATATATATATATATATATATATATATATATATATATATATATATATATATATATATATATATATATATATATATATATATATATATATAATATATATATATATATATATATATATATATATATATATATATATATATATATATATATATATATATATATATATATATATATATATATATATATATAATCTTTTTTTTAAAAATTCGTTTAAAGGATGACACTTTGATGAAAAAATAAAAATAATAAAAGCCACTTACATAGCTGGAAGGTTTTCCCGGACTGGACTGGGAAATGCTTATTGTTTAAACGAGATGTATTCTTGGATGAGTACCACTTTCGACGGTACACTGTAGGTTTAATGGGATCCCTTTATCGCTAGCGAACGATCACCCTTCATCCACATCTCAAAAACAAAGCGTATCCTTTTGCAAACCAAAATAAAATGTCTTTATTAAAGACAAATTTAAGCAAAAAACAATGAAAAAAATCACAATCAATCGTCTCTTAAATGCGGAATGACATTTCGTAAATTCGATATGAAATTCGAATATATCCACTCTTTAAAAGGACGATATACGATTGCTGGGCTCGCTATCAGCCAGCTATTAAATGAAAATAAAAATAAAATACTTCATTTGCTCGTTCCCATGAAATAAGATATAAATCGTAATTTCTGGTCGAGAAGTTTATACTTAAGGCTATATGATATTTACAAGAGTTCAAAACATAAGATAAAATTGTATAATATTGTTAATATTTGATTGGTTTTTTGTAAAATCTTTTTTTAAAAAATTCGTTTAAAGGATGACACTTTGATGAAAAAATAAAAATAATAAAAGCCACTTACATAGCTGGAAGGTTTTCCCGGACTGGACTGGGAAATGCTTATTGTTTAAACGAGATGTATTCTTGGATGAGTACCACTTTCGACGGTACACTGTAGGTTTAATGGGATCCCTTTATCGCTAGCGAACGATCACCCTTCATCCTTCACGGGAAAACCTTCCAGCTATGTAAGTGGCTTTTATTATTTTTATTTTTTCATCAAAGTGTCATCCTTTAAACGAATTTTAAAAAAAAAGATTTTACAAAAAACCAATCAAATATTAACAATATATATATATATATATATATATATATATATATATATATATATATATATATATATATATATATATATATATATATATATATATATATATATATATATATATATATATATATATATATATATATATATATATATATATATATATATATATATATATATATATATATATATATATATATATATATATATATATATATATATATATATATATATATATATATATATGTGTGTGTTTCTTCTTGGGGAAGGTTTTTATGTAACACGCTAATGTAGTAACTCGCCCCTAGATATCGCTGCAGCACACCAAATTCTATAACGTTCAACCGATCGCCATAAAAAAAATATAAATGCAAAAGTGAAAGTTGAAAATGACCAATAAACGATGTGATTTTTTGAATATAGCTAAATAACCGGTGATAACATAGGCTAGACAGGGGAGGAGAGGGGAAAGGGTGGAAGAGGGAAAGAAGTGGATACCCAATCATAGTCGGGTAACATTCCACTAGTATTATATGAAGCTAGTGTCGTGTTAGACATTTCTCACCCTATTATTGGATGTTAATAAAACTTTCTACCCATTTTAAAAATAAATATGATACCTCCCTTAATATAAAATAATATTTTGTTGTTTTTCCGTATCTACTGAAAATTCGCGCAGTAGGAAATACATTTAATCCACTGCCGGTGGATGGGTGGCTGCGATAGCATCCGCTCTCTCTCTCTCTTTCCTCTATTTCCTGTGACTACGCCGGAGATTAGCTCATTTATATTTTTTCTACTCCTCAATCAGTTGTGCGGAACCAGAATAAAAACAAAACCTATAAATGGATTTACCTTGCGAATTGAGAATTGCCTCGGGGCGATTGATCGACAAAGCTTTTGGAAAACTTATTTTGCAGATTTTCTCGAATGAAGGCTACATTGTTCGGTACAGACCATTAGTTTACTCTATTCGTCAAATGTAGATTATTTGTTTGTAATAAAAACCTTATGACACACACAATAGAATACAACATGGTGTGCTTATTGGCAAGTGACAATATCTTACGATGATACCCCTTGGGTTATTTTGACTAAAATTCAGGTAGTGGTCACAATAAATGAGTAGAATTGCATAACAAAGAAAATAAAACAGAAAATAATAACGTATGTCAACTCAATATCGCTAGGAGACGGGAGGGGGGGGGGGGGGGGGGGGGGGGGGGGGGGGGGGGGGGGTAGGGGGGGGGAGACGAAAACTTACGTGAAGTAAATGTCTCTTTTTTAAAAATCCTATCAGGTATTCAAGTTGTCTCAGGGGCGAAGGCACAGAGTTCCATATAAGGGCCGCCTGTACTGCGAATGACTTGGTCATGAAAGTTGATGAATGCTGAGGTATAGCCAGTAATAGATTTTTGTGAGGGGGTAATATCATAGAAGGCCATGGGATGGAAGCGAAGAGGAGATTGTAAAAAAAATGGTTGTGTCAAACCAGGACTTTCCCGGCAAGTTTACAAGCCCCAGCGCCCCCTCCCCCCTCCCCTTCCCCGCCCCCCCCCTTCCCGCATCAATTCAACCTCTCCCCACACGCCAATTGGTAGTATGTTTATAGTATTTCTGTGGTATTAAAATAGTATTTTTCCGAAAATTATACAGTATTTTTCTAAACATGACGTACCATAAATATTATTTGTGTCGCTTGTATACGAGATTTTCCAACTAAAGTGATATCCGTGATATTTCAACTTGTATACGAGATATTCCAACAAGGCATCTGTTTACCGAATTTCAAGTATTATTATTAATTACGATATTACGATATTAATTACGATATTGAAGTATGATTAGCGCGCCCCCTGGTGGACCAATTCCAACCACAATCTTTTCAACTATTGCCATGATCAAATGACGCCTGCACGCCAAATTTCAGTTCAATCGGATGAAATTATTAGGCTTTATCGTGGAAAAATATACACAAACACACACACAGAGAGACAAACAGACATACTTTGAATATTGTCTCAGGTGGGCTTAAATTGGATATTTCCGTCTTAATCTCGATTTTTTTAGCGCGTTTAAAATATTTTACCTTTGTTCGGGTAAGCAATAAGAAGGTATATTTGAATGAATCACACGTAAGAGTAGGGTGAGTATTTGGAAATTCTGACATCGTTTAATGGGTAGCCAATGCATTTGTCTAGGAAAGGTCAATATGTGATCAAACTTCTTAAGGGAATAAAGAAATCGAATACAAGCGTTTTGAATCCTTTGCGTTTATAGAGTATCTCCTTATTCGCCTATATGGTGTTTTAAATCATCGATTAATGATTAAGGGCATTCAGAGGGAAACTTGAAACATCAAAATATTTCGTTTTTATAAGAATAAATTCCAAAGTCGCAGATTTTGTCTTCTGAAATTTAATTTGTGATATGGACGTCTTTGATATATTTTTTTAATTCTATAAATGATACTCTGCACACTTATTTAAATAGTAAGATATTTTAAATTGTGATATTATTTTTCACTGCGTTTATATAAATAATTTTAATTCATTTTTGGAGTTTACTCCTTAAGAATCGATTTCATTTAAATCCTCCGATATAACAATTTATGGGTATTAAAATCTAGCGTTAACAAAAAGCGTTACTTTTAATTTCAGTAAAGTTCGAAAATTTAAATGAGGACTGCGCGACGTGGATCGAAAATTGCGCAGCGAGTACTGCGCGCGTCTCTTTCGCACGCACGCGAGAAAGAGATTTAGAGGTGTGTTTTTAACTTCCTTATCCTGGAGTCTTGGATCGAAAATTGCGCAACGAGGACTGCGCGCTTATCTTCCTCACGCACGTGAGAAGGATATAAAGAGCTGTTTGTTTTAACCCGCTGATATCGGAGTCTAGAACGACGAATGTAGAAATGACGTACACATAGAAATGTCAGATATGATGTAGAGCAGGTGGCTGTTTTACAGACGTATTTCGAGAGCTGCTTGATAGATGGCCACAGTATGTTCGATTCGAATCGAATAATAAAGCATGATATTGTAATGTTATAATAATATATGCTTTAAGTATTATAAGAGATACGTTTATTTACCTCCTATTGTATATTCAATGAAAATCGCACTTAACCCGTCGGACGCCGACGGTGCCTATAGGCATTATTGCATCGTTTGACAGATCCGCTCGTAATGGTTTCGGCTGGCCCCATATGTATAATGTAAATATATGACTAACAATACTAATTAGGTACTGGGCTCGATTGCGTTTCTTCGTGAACTAAAATCGGAAATTAGTCCATGTGAACGAGACAGGGCAATACGCTAGAGCGGAGTGTAAGATGACCGGTTGTCGCATTTTCGCATTAAAACTGCGCGCCAAGGTCAAATCTTACACCGCACGAAATATGCTCGAATTTATTCGGACGAGTATAAGTTCAACAGGTAGTATTTATCGACGATCGTTCGTTTCATATTCCGCTCTAACGTATCGCTCTGTCTCGTTCGCTTGGACTAATTTTAGTTTTAGTTCACAAAGAAACGCAATCGGGCCCACTATGTAACAAGAGGTAGTTCATGAATAAATAATATTGTCAGTATTTATTCCACAAAATCGACCAAAAAGTTGCAGCGCAGGTTTTTGTTTGTGAAGGCTGGTTTCCGAGCGGTTAAGGAGTAAATTCCAGTCGCACGTCGGAGCTGACACACACATTTTTTTCTCAAAAATTCATAGTAACATGGTTTTCTACATATGATACTTATATGGATCCACAAAATTACCTGAGGGTAATTGTGTTTATTAAAAGGAGATCGAAGACGTTCGGACACGTGAATAGCCCAGCCTGGGATAATACTAGTATCTTAACAAAGGTGGAGGGCGGGGAAATCATGGCATGAAACACAAAGGCATTGTTTCGTGCAAACATAATAACCGACAGAACAATCGCCTCGGATGGCAGTCGGTGTACAGAATATCCAACTTTCCCTTCAGTATTCCCCATCAAATTGCATGTTATTAAATTTCAAAACTTTTAGAGACCGGAGGAGCTATATTCCAACGAGAATATACACCATTTGGATTATTTTCCTCGCTAGTTCGGTTATGGCACTCATTCAACGATTATACTTTTTAAAGTTATTGCGTAACAAAATTTATTCTGAGTTAATATTTACTGTTGTTAATAATCCGTTAAATTTTAATTTAATTAGTAAAATAATGTTATTTCTACCTAACTTAACTGATTTGATAATATTATTATAATATGTGTTTTAAAAAAATATGTTGTTGAATCACTATCTGTACGCAATCATGTTGTAAAAAAATATATTTTATGCCTAAAAGGCAAGTTGTGCGGCACTGAATATTTATGAAACTCCATGTTAGTACACCACAATCACAATAAAATATATTGAAATAAAATTGAAATTGATGATTCCTATTTATCTTTAAAGAAACACATTGACGATCAAAAATTATTGCATTTTCGCTCACTTTGCATTTTCGAATATAAATTATTTTTAAGAACTTATTTAAAGAAATACACCCTTTTTGTTCTGGCAATATTTGTACAGAAATATTTTTTTGATTGATGAGAGATATTAGTTATTTTCGATTTGTAATAATAAAATACCTGCTTAATACCATTAAGTCATCGTGTATTTCTACAGTGATTGCATCAACAAGATAGGATAGGTTCTCACATTGAAGAAACATTCTCAGGATCATTTGGTCCGACCATATCTGTCTGATGATGGTTTCGGAAAATGTTGCCATCATCCGATTTTTTATTTGAAATAGAACCACTGTCACGATTCACTGGCCCGACTACAACGTTTTGAATAAATATTTAAGTCATTAGAAATATCATCTAATACCTAATCCCTAAAATAAAGTTTTGTTTTTATCTCTTAATTTTGCTGTCGTTATTGACCTCAGAAAAAATATATCGTTATAAAGAGCGCATCTCGCGAATATAAAAACTTTAAATGGAAAAAAATCTCCGTTAGTTTTAAATTATGTTTATAAATAAATACCTTTATTAAATTTTAGTTACATACTGTTTTGAATGTATTTTTAAAATATTAATTTAATTTATTTATTTACAAAATATAATATAATATAATATAAATATATTAATGCATGTTGATCACTAAACCCCCCCCATATACTATGTGACTAAATCTTACATACCATCTTAGGTGGGGTTTGACATACCCCGAAAATTAATCTTTATAACAGTTAATTAATACTCTATAACAGTTATTTTTAGGAAATTTATTGCAATAACTAATAATTAATAGGTTTAAATAAAACACTATTATTTCTCAACTTTTTCATAAACTTATATTCTATTAAGTGGCTCTTTCGGAACTCATAGAAAAAGCCATTGTGATACCTGTGAGGGTGGCCACCCTTCACTAGACTCCAATTTCTCGTGAGTGAAGGGTGGTTCTCATCAATGTGTTTTCTCCGTATTGAAAGTCGTTGATGCTGAAGTTGAAGTATTTATTCAGAAGGTATGTGATCGGTTGCCAGTTTGTAACGCCTTGTTTGATATTTCGCCGGTGTGTAGGTAGTGTGGGCTCGAGGTGATGTCGTGGTTGTGTAGCTGAAGTGTGAAGCTTGAAGATCGCGGATAATATATTACTGATCGATGTATGAGCGCGTATTTAGAGCGGACGACGGCCGCTGAGAGGATAATGATAATGTGTAGTCGCGTGAACTATGCGTGGCTGAGGATCGCCAGAGGATGATGAAATATGTGTCGAATGTACTGCTTTTTATATGATATCTATGATGCAATATCCACTGAGTGGGGAGAATAACTGTGTCAATTCGTATCGATCAGAAGAAATGACATTAGTCATATAGGCTGAGTGTGCGATAAATTCCGAATTTAGTTGGAATTCAATTGCAGTTGACTCATGTATATTTTAGCGTATTTGCGGTTTCGATTCTATAGAAATTACTTCTTTTGTTGTGGGTATGTTAGACGAAGTCTCCAACATACCCAAGCAAACTTTACTCACGTGTCGCGAGTTTTTGGGACTGATGCCGGACTGAATATGAATTGCACTGATCAGAACGGCTACTCGCACTTGCAGCTACTGCGAAGATGAACTCGCGCGTCTTTATTGTTTAAGAATTATTACGAATATTTTACTACTGGTGTGTGTTATAACTTAATTCGTACAAGGAGGGTTAATAAGGTCAGAAAGTCTCAGTTGTGTCATGTTGAGGTAGACGTAGTTACCCTGGCTACCCGTGCTGTCAGACATTCCTGCTCCTAACACAAGACGGATGCAGTTGTATAACGTAGCGTTGGTATAACGACTCATCCAGTTATAAAACTCAGAAATCAGTGCCTAGGGTCATTTATTTATTTATTATAGTAATGTAAAGCGATTTGCAACAAGCGTAACACTAAACTTAGGTAATATGTAATAACATTGAATAAAATTTAGCTTAAAAATGATAAACCCACAGCGCTCCAAACTAAACAAAACAAAACCCAAATCCAAACTATTTATTATCTCCTCTGAGAATCTATTTGGTGAATTTAAGATTCTGGATGTATATGAGATATACTAAAACTGGTAATGACTATGTTTTTTAAGAGAATAGATGTTGAACCTAATCTTTATCATCATTATCCGGTAGACGTCCACTCTTAGACATAGGTCTCCCCCATATAATGCCATGACGAGCGGTCCTGAGCCGCCTCCATCCACCTACTTCCTGCGACCTTGGCTATGGCATCGGTCCATCTTGTGGGGGCATCGATGTATTAGCTAGATCTGCCCGCAGATACAAATAAGTTGGCTTCATTCCCTTTACTCGTAAAACATATGGCGGAGAGAGAGAGCAATAAATTGAATAGTATGCGAGAGAATAGCACGCCAATATTTTTCGCGGCAGCTCTCACACCGGAAACGGTTGATGTCTGCCAGCGGACCAAACTACTACTGGCCGGCTTCAGTGGTTTTGAAGGGGTCCATTTTGGAGCGCGAAAGGCCCATCTAAGGGATCGTATATCGACGTATACCACGCTGCGTCTGGCAGTTTGTGGTCGCCATTCGAGAAACTTTTGCCCCAACGTTTGTCGGTTCTGCCAGCTATATGACCTGCCCATTGCCATTTTAAGTTGGTAATTTTACGAGCTATGTCAGTGACCGTGGTTCTTCTGCGCATTTTCTCATTTCGGATCCTATCAAGCAGTGAAACTCCAAGCATAGCTCTCTCCATGGCTCATTGCGCGATTTTGGGCTTGTGTATAAGGCCAAGAGTTAACGACCACGTCTCGGTGCTGTGTCATCACTGGCAATACGCACTGATTATAGACTTTCGCCTTGAGATTCTGCGGTATTTGTGACGAGAAGATATGGCGTTATAGAGATGTATATTCATGAGAAATCTATATATTATGTAATTTAGTCTTGCTTCGCTGACACTCCCGCCCCAACTACTGCAGATCTCACTTATGTTTTGAAGCTGCTTTTAGTGCAGCTAAAAATATCATGATAAGCGAACCTAACATTATGGGCATGAGGCAATCGGTGCAATACGGAATTACTCGTGTAATTTGTTCGATGTCTCGGTTGGTCAAATACCTGGGCGGATCGAGTCACTCGCTGCGGCACCCTCAGACTGACACCCGCGACCACATATGGGCTGTCTGCGGCCCCATTTACGATATCGTGCAGCAGCGCCATGTTAGAGACAGCACGCCGATCCTCGAGAAACAACATATGCAGGCGGTGTAAAGTATTTTCGTAAGAGACGCAGGCGATATGTTCACGACGTGCGATATATCTGACGAATCGTCTCTGAACTCTCTCCAATTGCGCCTTGTGCACCTCCTATTGCGGCGACCAAATGGGTGACGCGAATTCGTAGAGGCTACGGACATAGCTGTTGTATAGGGTAAATGGAGCCTTGATCCCAGAGAACTGTTTGCTCATACGCGGGGAGTTAATGGGCCCTTGCTGAGTTGGCCACGAAGACCCATTCTGTTCAGGGTTGGTCACACTCACGGGTCAACACCTATCCGACGGCTTCCACGCATGAAGTGCGAGCCTGGGTACGACTCTGGCCGTATGGTCAGTTTCCCCTGAGAATCAACCTTCTGGCGCTCCTGGACGGTATGCGCACCGTGCGGCGTAAACCAATCGACTGTGCACTCTGACTAACAGTCGGGGGAGTCTGGAAGCAGTACTGTTTCCTATAGAGCGGGGGTGGTTGCGGACCTTACGGCGACTGCTCTTGAAACCAATCGAGAGACCGGAGTAATCTGGTCACAGTCGGAAGTAAGGACGCGAGTGTCGGCCCGCCGGGTAACATTCCTGGCTATCTCGCGGTTAAGGCGTTGGTCTCTTACGGGGTCGTGGCTTAGCTAGACGGTGGATTGTTTTGTCCCCAAGTCACTTCCAGGGAGATAAAACGACTAATCGTTAAAACTTCCTGAGGTGACGGGCTCGCCCGCTGTAGTCGACAACCCAAGTTGCTCATACACAGCACATATTCAAGCATTTTGTGTGCCTTCTTTGTCACTTGTGCGCAGTGGTAGTCACCTTAGAGGTTGCCATCAAGGCAAACCAGTAAGTCGCGAACGCAAGTCGTTTCTGGTATTATGTCGCTAACGGAACCGACATAATAATGCCACCCGATCTTTTGTGTATTTCGTGTGAACATTATTTTATAACATTTGGAGGCATTTATATTAATTCCGTTAGCGTAACAATATTCAGCAAGTCTGCTGAGGTCCGCTTGCAGTTTCCCGCGGACCTCGGTGCTTGAAATAGGCGCATACACCTTCATATCATCGGCGTATAAAAAAAGTTTGGAAACACGCGCCTGTGTCGCATATATACCTAGGCATTGAACAGGAGTGGTCCAAGATGCGAACCCTGAGGTACGCCCGACGGAATCACTGCAAAATCAGTCTTGTGTCCACTCACTACGACTGCTTAACAGCGATTGTAAACATAGGAGGTGAACCACCTCAGAAGATCCTCGTGATTACCTAGCGAATGCAGTTTGCGGACAAGTTAAAACCTAATGTCATTGTCAATAAGCTGGCATTTATACTCATGGTATAAATATAAAATAAATATAAACAAAAAAAGACTAACCCACTGGTTGATCACCCAGGGAAGGAAATAAACTGAAAAACTAATTTGCTTTATTCCTAGCTAACTGTTTTGTTCCAACAGCGCATTTAAGTGAGTAGGAGAAATGAAACAGTACTACAGTTTATAAATCTCATTTTATTGTCGAATGTTAAATATGTATATCCTATTTCCGTACGCCGCTAGACAGTACTCCTTAATTGGCGCGTGGCGCGCTCTATCGGGCGAGTTACGCATCTCTACATACGGCGATCATTCGAGTAATTAAATCGCTGCTCGTGAGTGCGATAAATTGAAGCTACTGATTTGCCAACGATCATACCACAATTACAATAACATGAATATTTCGAATAGCAAATATAACATATCGAATAGCAAGTATAAATTCACAAACATACCGCCCACCAAGGGCATTATTCTAAATAATGGCCTTAATTAAAGTATTATTCACCGAACTTATCTACCAAACTACTGATACATTATGAACTAAACAGTTGATTACATTAACAACTTAAATTAACAAATTTACCGAAACAGATAAATGTTGTTTTAAAGACTTATTCTTTATTAACAGGTAATATGCACAATTTAGATATAGGTCTTTTAAGAACTCCATTTTTGGTTTTTAATGTGACCACTCGCGTTATATTGTCAAGACCAGGATGCTTTTGATCTATTCGACCCAATAACCAGCGACTTGGGGGCATATCAGATTCCCTGACAAGAACTACATCTCCTACTTCTGGTTCAGGGACCTTATGCGCCCATTTGTACCGATTTATCATGCTTGTCAAGTATTCTTGCGACCAGCGCCTCCAAAAGTTTTGCAACATTTTTTGAACCATTTGCCACCTTTGCAAAGGACTGACGTTTGTCTGTTCTAAATAACGATCAGGTACTGCTATTAATGGTTCACCAACTAGAAAATGAGCAGGGGTCAAAGGAACTGGCTCGTTAACATTTTCACTGTTCACCACAGTTATGGGCCTAGAATTTAAACAAGCTTCGACTTGACTGAGTAACGTACTCATCTCCTCGTAAGTCAAGGTGGTATCTCCTAATACTCGTTTAAGGTGAAATTTCGTTGATTTCACGGCAGCCTCCCATAATCCACCAAAATTTGGCGCATGAGGTGGAATGAAGTGCCACTCTGTACCGTTGGCCTCTAAATGTTCCACAATACCTTTCTGTAAGGAGAGCAAGTCTGCTAACTCACGTGCTGCTCCCACAAAGTTTGTGCCGTTATCGCTCCACATTTGGGCACAATGCCCTCGCCGAGACACGAAGCGGCGAAAAGCTGCTACGAAGCCTTGTGTACTTAGATCGCTCACTACTTCAAGATGTATGGCACGCGTTGCCATGCATACAAATAAACAAATATAACCCTTGTGTGAGCGATGTCCTCGTCCTTTTGTAGTTCTTATATTAATAGGGCCTGCAAAGTCTACGCCGCTATGTAAAAATGGTCTGGCTGGCGTGCAACGAACAGCTGGAAGTGACCCCATAAGTTGATTACTTACCCGAGCACCAATTTTAACACATGTGACGCATCGACGAATGTGTTGTTTTACTAAACTCTTAACTCTGACTATCCAATATGCCGATCTTATAAAATTAAGAGTTAACTGTACGCCTCCATGTAATGTACGCTCATGAGCGTCTGCGACTATTAGTTTTGAAATGTATGAATCATGGCTCAGTACTATTGGATGTTTTGTTTGGTTGGGCAGCGATGACTGTTGTAGTCTGCCACCAGCTCGGATAATGTCCTCATGATCTAAATAAGGACACAAGGTTCTGATTTTACTGGTTTTAGATCTAATACTGCGGTTCTCCTTCATATGTAAGTACTCTTCTGAAAACTCCTTCTTTTGACATTCTCGTACTAGACATTTTAATGCTTGATCTATTTCTTTCCCTTTCAGGTATTTACATTTGTCGTCTGTACGGGGTAAAAATCTCCTGCAAAATGCTACGACTCGTACTAACCTTTGTAGGGAAGAAAACTTCTCCCATGGTGACTCTTCGTGCTTTATGCCTAAGTGTGTTTTAACGGACTCTAACTCAGTGTCTACGCTAATAGTTCTTTTGTATGTAATTATCTGTTCCTTCAAAAACTGGGGTCCTTCGTACCAAAGGCTTTGGTCTGGAAGTAGTTTTGGCTGAACCCCTCTAGACGCACAATCTGCCGGGTTCTCCTTTGTAGATACGTGAGCCCATTGATTTGCATCCAGATTGGTAAGTATTTCCGATACGCGATTGCCCACGAACGTCTTCCATCGGCTAGGATGACTGTTCAGCCAAGCTAGAACTACTGTTGAGTCACACCAGGCATGCACCTTTTCCTTTTCTAAACGCATTGCGTTTGTCACTTCTACTAACAGCCTTGACAATAACAAAGCACCGCAAAGCTCTAGCCACGGAATGCTTATTTGCTTAATCGGTGCCACCTTAGTTTTAGCCGTCAGTAAAGTTACAAGAACCTTTCCTTTTTCATTTATTGTCCTCGAATATATTACTGCCGCGTATGCGGCTTTTGACGCGTCACAGAAGCCGTGGAGCTCCGTTGTGATGTCATTATCTGTCACCCCCAACCATCGGGGTAAGTGAACTTTATTGAGGTTTGGTAACTCCATTCGATAGGTTTCCCATTCTTCAACAAGCACTGCTGGTAATTCATCGTCCCATCCTACTCCGGCGAGCCATAGTCTTTGTATAAACATCTTAGCCCATACAATACTTGGAGCTATCCATCCTAACGGATCAAACAGCCGAGCAATATCTGACACAATAGTTCTTTTTGTTGCCGGTCCAGACCTCGGCGGTAGCTGCACGGAGTACTTGAATTCGTCATTGCGGCGAGACCAGATAAGTCCTAGTATTTTAGTTGTGTCTGGTTCAAATATGTCCTTCTCATCCTTTCGTTCTTGTATGTTCTTCTGTTCTAGTTCTGGTCTTCTCTTCTTTTCGTTTTTGTTCTTTATATCTTCTTCATCTCCATCTATGATCTCTAACAGTTCCTTATTATTACTGTTCCATTTTTGTAAGATGAATCCACCTTTCCTTAACAGATCTCTCATCTCTTTATATATCCTTTCTCCCTCTTCTACATTAGAACACCCAGTCATTAGATCATCCATTAGAAAACTGTCTTGAACTTTATTTGCAGCTAATGGGTATTCTTTTCCCTCGTCCTCGGCTACTTGGTGCAGAACCTTGACCGCCAAGTACGGTGCACATGCTGTACCAAAGGTAACGGTAAGCAACTCGTAATCTTTCAGTTCTTTATCAGGATCGTCCCTCCATACTATTTTTTGGTATTTGGTATCCTCTTCGGTAATCCGCACTTGTCTGTACATTTTAACAATGTCTGCCACGAGACCTATTGGGTGTGTTCTCCAGCGTAAAATAATGTGACGAAGATCAGACTGCAAGGTAGGTCCTACCATCAAAGTGTCGTTTAAGGACACGCCGTTATCATTCTTACAGGACGCATCAAAAACCACACGAACCTTTGTGGTGGATTTATCCTCTCGGACTACGGCATGATGAGGTAGGTACACACTGCTATTTAAATTTTTCTCTTCTCTTACCTGTCTCATATGACCTAAATTTAAGTATTCATTTATTACTTCTGTGTACCTTCCTTTCAATTTTGGATCTGCCAGAAACTTCTTTTCTATGCCTTTGAATCTTCTGATCGCAATCTCACGACTTTTGACGCCTATGCAGGAAGGATTCGGCTCCTTGAACGGTAATTTTACAACGTACCGCCCATCGGTTGTTCTTTTAGTAGTGCTTGCAAACATTTCTTCACACCTTTGTTCTTCGACGGTAAATATTTTTCCCTCAATTGGTAATTGTTCTTCGATTTCCCAGAACTTTTTAAGAATATCGGTTTCGTTGACTTGTGCATGCATTACTGTGATCTTCCTTGTACTAATATTATGTTCTCTACTTTCGGGTTGAACTACGCCAGATAGAATCCAGCCTAAGGTAGTGCACTGTGCTACCATAGAGCCGCTTGAATCCTTCTTCACGCCATCTTTCAGGATCTGGCTATAAATATCTGCACCCAATAAGACATCAATCCTATTGGGTTGGCTGAACTCTGGATCTGCTAATTGCAGATGATATTGATCTGTCCAATCTATCACTTCTATCCTTTTTTCTGGAAGATAAGAAGTGATGTTCTTCAATACATAAGCTTTAAACTCGATCTCATAATTGGGTTCTATTAAGGACCTCAATACTAATGTAACCATATATTTTGACACGATTACCTTCTCCGCGCTAAGACCTGTTACTGTTCCTTGGATAGGAATTTTCTTTAAACGCAAGAGTTGAACTGCAGCTTCTGTAATAAAGGAAGCTTGGGAGCCTTGATCTAACAAAGCTCGCACTATTTGAAAGTCCTTAGAAGTTGATTGTAGCTGTATTAACGCAGTGGCTAATAAAACTTGTCTAGGCTTGATCTTGTCTGTCGAGAGACATGACACTAAGGGAACATTCTCCACTGAAGGTACAATATCTTCATGAGAAATATCTGAACTGTTTCTTTGATCCTTATGCTCATTTGTACTAGGTGGGTGTAAAAGTGTATGATGACGCCTTTTGCACACGTGGCAATTGGTCGATTTATTGCACTTGTTTATGAAGTGATTACCTCCTAAACAATTGAAACACATTTTTTTATTTCTTACGAATTGACTTCTTTGGGCATAATCTAATTTAATAAACTTCTTACAAAAACATAATTTGTGACCTTCAGAACAATATTCACAACGTAAACCATTTGAACTTGTGTTGTTTGTGCTGAGCAAAACTTTAGGATTAGCCGGAAGCATGTGCGAGGCATATGATCTTTTATTGGGCTCTATAAACTCTAACGCCCGAAACCTACCCTCTATAAAGGACTTGAACTGTTGCAGGGTAGGTAGTTCTGTACTAATGTTATTTGAACTATTTAACTCCCATTGCTTACGCGTTTCTGGGTCGAGTTTGAAAGTGACTATATGAATGACAATTATGTCCCAAGTGCTCACATTAATACCAAGGTTGGTTAACGCATTCATACAATCAGTTGTTGTATCCAACAAATCTTTTAACGCACATGCCGACTCGGATAAAATCCGTCTTTGACCAAAAAGTCTTTTAAAAATACAATTTACTAAATACTTCTTATTATTAAAACGCTCTTCTAACAGATCCCAACACTGGTTATAGTTGTTCTCCGTTATGGGTATGTGTCTAATTAACTGTTCTGCCTCACCTGTGATATGTCCTTTCAGATAATGTAATTTTTGAACTTTATCAATAGAGTTGTTATTGTGAATTAAAGATACAAACAAATCTCGGAAAGTGGTCCACTCGGAATACTTACCTGAGAATTGCGGAATTTCAATTTTCGGCAGTTTCACAGCTGAGGCAGAACTTGAACTAATTCTAGAATCTAATTTAATTGAACTTGAATCTCTTAATAAATTATTTCTTGCCGTTTTCAATAATGTTTTGTATTCGACATATATATCTTCCACCTCCATATAAATGTCGTCCTCCATGTAAGGAATCTTGTCTAAATTATAATTGCCTTCAAGAAGCTTTCCATGGTTTGATCTGAAGGTAATCCAATCGGTTTCCAGGTTGTCGGACCTCACTTCTATATACTCTAGCGTTATTCGGGCCTTTGGTGATTTGCTATAATTGGTGCTGGCCTTCTCGATGCTCTTTTTGAGATTCATTTGTATTTTTATAAGTCCCTCCATTGTAGCAAATATTTTTCCAAAAACCTTTAGACGATGATATTGACAAACACTATAAAATTGTACTCACGGTTTCCGATCTTGAAAATCACTCACTCACGTCACTGTTGGTTTCTGGGTTGACGTCACGATCTCGTCTGTTGCTCTGCACGCTGGTACTAGGCTGCCCTCCGTCCCAGTTCCCAACATCCAGCGTCCAGCGTCCAGCGTCCAGCGTCGATCTTCCGCCGTGTGGTGCCTTCGTCCTGCACTTCGGCTCGTTCAGTGTTCACTTCGTACTTCTTTTTCAGCGATCCACCGACGTTTAAGTACGTGACATCCAAAAATACTCCGGCTCGGTAGGACCAATATGTTTTGTTCCAACAGCGCATTTAAGTGAGTAGGAGAAATGAAACAGTACTACAGTTTATAAATCTCATTTTATTGTCGAATGTTAAATATGTATATCCTATTTCCGTACGCCGCTAGACAGTACTCCTTAATTGGCGCGTGGCGCGCTCTATCGGGCGAGTTACGCATCTCTACATACGGCGATCATTCGAGTAATTAAATCGCTGCTCGTGAGTGCGATAAATTGAAGCTACTGATTTGCCAACGATCATACCACAATTACAATAACATGAATATTTCGAATAGCAAATATAACATATCGAATAGCAAGTATAAATTCACAAACACTAACTTACCATTCATAACACATTATTATTCACCTACCATATATTTATGATTGGCATGCTTTTTGTTCTTTATATTATTATTATCACATACCTTTTAAGATTATTTTAAATTTATTTTTTAATAAAATTTTAGTTTACTTGATTTTATTTTTCACTGCATTCTTCAGCGTATTATTTTTTTTATTTATCATTAGGCAGAACTTAATTATACGAATCTGAGCCTACCTTAGTGCGGACGTCTCGTGCGATCCAGTTAGGTTACATTTAATTCATTTGTACCTGATTTTTTGTAAAATAAAGAATTTAATTTGAATGTTATTTTATTAGGTCACGGCCTTAGGATTTCGCTTCTAAGACGACAGCATGTATTAGTATACGTACGGTTATATTCGGACACATTAATCATGTTGGAACTACAGTATACTGATATTTCCTTATTAACCATAAGGATAATGTTTATACATATAATCGAGTAATGGAGTTTCAACAAAATTTCTTGTAATTAATCAAATTCAATAAATTATTCTGGATAAAACCGTAATAACAAAATGGTAATGTAAGACTTACTCCAATATTTTTCTCAGTGTATGGATGATATTACATCAGCCACATCGCTAGCTAAACTGATAATGTACTGGGATGACATGCGCAGTGATAGAGAGCGACATTTTACCATTATACCACCGGCAATAAACAACTTGTGTTGAGTGAGCTAGGCTCATGGTTTAACCCGAATGGCCTGATACATAAAATTGTGCATAAACTTAACGCGGTAAATTCGTTTTATTTTATTTATAACATCAAACAACCGCATTAGTCGCCAAATTCGCTTGTATAGTCATCCGGTGAAGAAGTATAAAAGAATAAAACTACAAGAAAATAGAATGGGTAAAGTATAGGATTGTGACTGTTCTAAGTGTAATTTAAACAAAGCATTGCCGAAAGATAGCCAGACACACGAGGCAATACGTAAGGTTTGCTGGAAATGAAAAGCTTTTCCGATTCGCCCAAGAAAATGGGAAAAGTTGGCTAAAACGCGCAGCGACAAGCGGGACGCGCGGCGTCCCCGTATCCATTGTGATTTAAATGCAAGAGACGTTCGGCAATATCGTCGCGGTCCATCGATCATCGGCCGTGCGTGAACTTATCGGCGTCCGAATCACTTTGAGCGATTTAACACTTTTTCGCGCGAGCATCCCATTTGTACGGCGATGCTGCCCGTAAGCGCCAGCCTGTGGAGTTAAGCGTTTTTCTTTGTTGTTTTCCTGGAGGGCCAAGGCTAATGGATCACTAGCACTATCATTGTGGTTCTGATAACGTCAGTTAATTATTAGGGATTTAATTATAAGGACATGTTTTAATATTAGGGACAATGGGACATACCGGGTTCGTTCAACTTAGACCTGCTAGCCTGCCTGTGTTTTAAAGGTCGACACAACTCACGGTTCAGCTACCATCGGGTATCCTACTCGAAGAGCGACTAACATGGAAATGACTCTCTGAATGCTGCTGTAAGCTTAATCGTGGTCAGGTGGGATCAGAGGTTTCAATCAGGGGGAAACACCTCGAGCGGTACACTAAAAAAAAAAAATATACGATTTCTTTTACAATGTCGTTTTGTTGTTACGGTTTTATACAGAATAATGATGTTTCAATCGTAAGTTTGTTGAATCGCAAGGAATTTTGTTGAAACTCCATTACTCGATTTTATGTTTCACCGTGCGCAGTAAGGGTAATACGAAAATAACGTTATAATGTAGCTTCAACATGATTCTTGTAACTGACATAACCTTACGTATGTAATGACATGCTGTCATTGGTAAAAGCAAGATCTCGCCGTGCACCGCAATGAATTTCCGGTGAAGTTACATGGTTACCATGTCAGTGACATGGTAACTACACCGTTACGCGTCATGTTAATGCGTACGTGCGGACCACAGTACATGTTACATATATACGTAATCCTTTTTAAAACATGCATATTTCCGTGTATTACACGGTAATATTTTTCTCAGTGTACTGGAAGGTTTGCGCATCAAATCAATCAAATCAAATTGTTTATTGTCTTAAAAACTAATACATAGTTGTATAGACAGTAGTATTACATTTGGCCGTGATAACATTGAATTCTTTTTTAATGATCAAATTCTTCTACTACTAATCAAAACGTAAAAGGTTACTCGTAAGAATGAAGAAGGTATTATTGTAGAATAAAATCGAGTCTCACCATTTAGTTTACCAGATTAAAAACACAGAGTAAATTATTCTTTAAAATACCGATAAAAATAAGTTTTTTTAGTATAAAATTAATAAATGTAATGTCAAAAATAACAAAAAAAAGTGACGGTTGTCAAAAAGTAAAATAAAATGTCTTAGTGATTATATTGTAAATAAAAATAGTCAAGGTATAATTAATATGTGCCTACCTAATAATAAAAAATAGTTAATACGTTTTAGTCAAATTGAAAATCGTTTTAAAACCTATTACAGAAAGAGATATAGTCGAATTGCAGACAGTTTTTAGAGATCGTTAATGTCGTACAATTCTCTTTCAATTAGATATAATTTGAGTTTATTTTTAAATTGGAGCATTTTTCCTTCGCGGCATATATTTTTTATACTAGAGGGTAGCTTATTGTAGCATATAATTCCGACGTAGCTCGGATTCCTTTTAAAAAGTTCTAGATTTGGACGAGGAAGAATCAGATTATTTCTCCCCCTGGTAAAGTGTTTATGGGTATCTGAATGTATCGGCAGCTGAGCTAGGTTTTTTGTGATCAATTTAACGCATTCTAAAACGTATAGAGATGGAAGGGTGAGGATTTTAAGCCTTGTGAAATGACCACGGCATGATTCTACATAACCCAGATTACTTAAAATTCGAATGGCCCGTTTTTGCAATGAAAAAATATGTTGCCTTAGATCGATGGTGCATTGCGCCCAGAAGAGAATACCGTAACGGAGAAAAGACTCAAAATAAGCGAAATAAATCGTTTTCGTGTCCTTAGAATTAATCAGTTTTCGTATTTGGCGCAGCAGAAAACAGGCACTAGAAAGTTTGTCACTTAATTGTTCTCCGTGTGCATTCCATCTCAAGTGATTATCTAAAACTAAACCAAGAAATTTGTGAGAACTGACATCGGCTATGTTGTTTTTCCCAATATGTACCTGTGGAGTATTTTGTATTTTATTTTGCTGAGAGGATATAAACATTGAATCAGTTTTGGACGTGTTAAGGGATAAGTTGTTTCTCTCAAACCATGCATTTAGTGAAACCAATTCAGCATTTAAAGTTGTAACAACTTGGTCAATATTAGAATGTGCATAGTTTATGCTGGTGTCATCCGCAAATAATGTTACTTTGGAATGTGTTAAGGCAGTTGGGAGGTCATTTATGTATAAAAGGAAAAGGGTTGGTCCCAGAATACTCCCTTGTGGAACTCCGCACTTTACTTCGCACTCATTGGACATTACATTCTTTAATAATCCGCCTTCGTAGTTACAAAGTTGTACTACTTGTTTCCGATTTGATAGGTAACTGGAGAACCACTTAAGACTGTTCCCTCGGATGCCGTATTTGTCAAGTTTACTAAGCAATATATTGTGATTCCCCATGTCGAACGCTTTTGAGAGATCGCAGAAGACCGTGCCTGAATAAAGTTTCGCGTCAACATTACTGTACATTGTTGATAAAATATTATGTAGTGCATCTATTGTTCCTTTATTTCTCCTAAAACCAAATTGAGTTTTTGATATAATATCTTTATTTTCTAGATATTTGACTAACTTGATATTAACTATTTTCTCAAGAATTTTTGAAAAAACCGGCAGTAGAGCTATTGGTCTGTAGTTAGCAATATCAGTTTTCGGGCCGTTTTTATATAATGGAACAATTTTTGCAATTTTAAATTGCTCCGGGAAAACACCATCTCTCAGAGAAATATTAAATAAGTTAGCTAGTACTTCGGCTATTACAGGCAGTGCAAGTTTCACTGTTTCAATAGTAATATCATCAACCCCAGAAGATTTTGTGATTTTCATTGAGTTGACAATTTTTGTGATCTCAACTGCATCGGTTGGTTGCATAAAGAAAATATGGCGGCTGTAACAAATATTATGTCCGCCTACCTGACTGGGTGTCGTGTTAGAATTGTTGACTTGCCCGATTTTGGAAAAATAACTATTAAACATATTAGCTACCTCGCATTGATTATCGACTGAGTGATTATTTACACTGAGTGTGATATTAGAATGAGTCTGTTCCCTTTTGCCCAGTGCATCGTGCGGGGCCAGCCAATCGATTCTGCACTCCGACGAATAACCGGGGGAGTCCGGAAGACTACTAACCCAGTTTCCTACGAAGCGGGGGCAGTAGTCAACATGACGTCATCAAGCCTTAGAAATGATCCGTTCTCCATCCGATCCTGTGAGATAACAGCGGGCAAAGGGAGCCTCGATCCGCGATATATTCAATCTGAATTACCGCTAACATCAGGTAGAAGCCGCGTAAGCGACCTCGAATCTGTGACCAGACTGCAGAATGGAGAAATCAGTCCAAATCTGGTGGTAATGGCGCGTGGTCAGCCCACAGGGTTCACTTCTCAGTGCCTCGCGGTAATGCGTTGGACTCTTACGGGCCGTTAGCGTAGCTTGGCTGTAAAACGTATCGTCGGCAAAGTCTTTTACGTTTACTTCATGGGAGAGAGAATGGCTCGAAGTCGTTATATCGCCCTGGGATGACGGGATCTCCCGTTGTAACTGACACCCCTCGTGTTGGGGGCAATACGTCAACGTAGATATTTTTATATAACGAGGTCAAATATTTGGACACCGTATACGTCCGAGCTCTCTGCTTCCTCAAGCATTCTCGAGCTGTTGCAAATAAGGCTAAAATCTAGTTACCGCAAGTGAGTAATACCGGATATAAATTTTGAATGCTGCGGGCGAACCCGCCATCACAGGATGTGATGGCGGGTTCGCCCGCAGTATAGTATTGTCACCCTGAAATGAGTTGCAACGATCGGGGTTAAGTACGAAAACAAACCAGTTATATCACTGCCTAGCAGAGGCCAATCTCAAATGGCATGTGCACTGGCAAGTCAGTAGGACTCCTTCGCTCCCTGCTTACGAGTTTTAATATCAAAACAAAGGATTAGAGGTGCGCGCAATTGTCCTTGTCCTTGTCCTTGACCAGTCCAGTAGAAGCACTGGACTGGTGGCAGCTGGAGGACAATGGAAACAAAGGCGTTTAAAAGATTTATTAAACAAAAGCTACAATCCACACATGCTTTCTATAAGCTGGGTGATTTTTTTGAGCATACCAATTCTTTCAAATGGGAATAACATTAATATGTAACTTTCAGGTACCTCATTTTAGATCTTATTGTTTAATATTAATAATAGAAATTTAATATTTTATATGTAGATTACAATGTGTAATGTTACATACCTGATCATATACATACGTTGTTTTTTCCAATTTTGTTTTGATACTTCCTATTGTTTGATTATTTTTTGTATAAAGTGCTTGTTGACTATTAATATTCTTATAATAATTATCTATTTTATATGTAGGTATACTCATGTACATGGATTCAGCTCTATTTTTTTATTTTTTATTTTATTTGTTTGCCGTGTAAAGCCGACTTTAGTCAACACTATTGTCGAATTAATATTTATGCTTTAATCGTCTTATATCTACATTTAAACTAACGAATTCTAATATGCGATAATTAGCTTTAATTCATAATTCATGCTTTTATTGTATATTGTGAATTAATAAATTGAATACTGAATTGCGCGTACCTCTACTTGGTGTAAGTTTGAAGCGGGATCTGGAGGTCAACGGAGAAATTTAAAGGTATGTGAAAAGAGGTCTTAAGAAACTACGATTCCAGAACCCCCTGTAACCTTGCCGCTGCGTCATAGCTGGATTTTTATTGGTCAAGCCCTACAAAATTGACTCCAACTATTTTTTCGCGTGTCCGCCTATTTCGGATATTTGTCTCATGTCGACATGGCCTTAATTATAAATTTGATGTATAATAATTTTATAATTAACTAACTTCACGATATCCAGTGTTGCACGTGTGCGACGCTTCGGTTGACTTAAAAGTACGCGAAGACCTGTTAAGGAATTTGATTCGATTGAAATTGAGCCATGATTAAGTGAATAACGGCGTAAGAGGCGTCTTCGTCGTAAAAAATAGTGTAATATGTTAAGGGTTCATATATGTATATTTTCCGCTTCTTTATTCCATGATAACTTCCAAACGCTTGACCCGTTTTAGAAGTGTATGGCATTATTTGAGCCGGTTTGTCATCCCGAGTGTTATAGGGTACCATAACTGTCCAAATATCAAGTAAGTAATTGTCTAAATGTCCCAATGTCAAAAAAATTACATAAATACACCGTGTTTAGTGTCAAATGAAAGGTCTGATTAAGAACATTCCGGAAATATACATCTACCTATGGATAAATACATGAACCACTAATATTTAAAAAATAACCGTAATGAAAATAGTTATTATTACAAGTAAAGTACTACAAATGATTCCAGAAGCTAACGGAAAATCGGGTACCTCAATGAAATATATATTTTTGAATAGCTTAGACCTTCAGGATAATGGTTGATTATGGGCAAAAATCGCTCAATACATGGGAAGGGGGTCAAATCGCTCTCATCAATTTTGTTTACACTAATAAACACTAAATTACATCAAGCGACGAGAAATGGTACTAATGTAAAAAGATAGTTCGAAAGAGTACATATAAATGAGTATAGAGGGCATTATATTTTATATAATTATTTGAGGTTTCAATCAAATGTCATTAAAATAATGAAAGATGCATTGCATCAATGTATCAAATATAAAGAAGATATTTAATAAAATCAGTCTTATTTTGTTGTTATGTTCAATACTTTACTCGTCCTCTCTACCTTGTTATAAATACAATAGTTTACTTTCTGTAACGGCAGTCGTGTTATTTATTCTTTTTAATGTATTTATTTGGTTTCCAAATATGGACTCGCTATATTTAGTAAGCCACTCTGAATAAGAGAGAAACTGCCTAAGTCCTAAATAAAATGAGAGTTCTTCTCTATCTCGGTATCGTAAAGAGCTACGCTTGAAATGTTACTACGAGACGTAATGCGAAATGGTATAATCAGACAACGTACAAGGAGGCTCTGTCTCCTCTTTAAGCTATAATAATAATTTCTGTTTGTCGCTGGGAAAGTACAATTAGTCCTCACGTAGTGAGATCAAACTGTCGAGTCGCAGCGGGCAGTTGGCAGTCGTGGGTCGCGCGCGTCGAATGCGGGTAGAATTATGTGGAGGTTGCTCACAGCGAGTGGAGCGGGACAGACCGGAGGCAGCAAACGACGCTTGAAACAAAGCAGGCTGCGAGGCCGCCATCTGTTGAGGAATTTAAAAGACGTGCGCGGCGTGTCAAGCGGCTGCGGGGTGGTTCCACGACAACGCCGCGTCCCAACCCTGAGTGAGCACAATCTACTCATAAGTCTAGTCATCTCGAACGGCGATTTAAACGAAATGCGTAGGCTGGCCAATTTATCATGCATTCATAAATTCGACCAGCGGGGAGCAATGCACGTTTCGGAGATTTTGTGGATTTTTAACGATAAAAGTGACGATTACCAGCTTTACGCCAATCGCAATTGCCGACTACGTCTCTGAGAAATCGCACCTTATCTCATTTGTACAGCTGGTTGTGCCGGCCAGTGGGGGCGGTCTTCTATTCGTGGGCCTTTAAGTTTATTGCAGGGGTCTCGGCACACAGTCTTGCGACACCCATAACTCCTAGATTCTCTAGATCCCCCGTAAACGCGGGTTCAGGGGGTCGTGAGAGTCCCCATGCAGCCGCAGTGGTGATTAAAAAAGAAATGAACATTATTTTCCCCAGAGTATAAATATTTTTGCTTATTTTCCACAAATAAATAATAATAAAATTACTAATGAAATATGTAATAAAGGATATGACATTATGAAAATGGCAATTTTTTACCAGATAATGGCAATTTACAATAAATTAAAATTTAAAGTACGACTTTACTGTTGATTATGATTGATATTGATTGTCTATATTATGTATATACCTTGTTCATTGACTGAAGCTAATGAAAAAAAAATAATCTAGAAGCCGCTCCCACAGTAGCAAAAGAGTCCAGGGATCGGATTTTGGTATGCTTATTTCTACATTTGATGTGTAGATGTTCCGCATCTTCGACGAGGCCCTATAAATAGATTTACGGGTCCTTTATCGCTGGCAAATGATCATTCTTCACCCATTCATCATAAAATCAAAATTTATACTCATTGAACAGTAAATTCATACTCATTGAAGTTTATACTCATATTACGTCGACAAATGCCGACTCCTTATATTGTTTTGACGTTTATATCGACAAATTTAGGAAGGTTTAACACTTTTTTTTAATATATGGTCAATCGCATTGCTCTGGAATATCTTTTAGCAATAAACATCAGATAAAAACAGGAATGAATTATTGGACTTTTTTGTTTCCACTTTTTTAGGTGACTGTTAAGATTTTTCATATTTTTTGCTGCTTTTTTACATTTAAATCATCAGTAGTCTTTCAAAATACTTCGTTGACACTGTAGGTATATAATTCCTTACAAACTGAAAAGTTAATTGTAATTTTTGTGTATTCACGTGGCCAACGCTGGGTTTCAGCTATTGAGTCACATAACATTCTTTTCATGTTTAATGCATAAGATATCGGCGACTTTTGACTTTTTGAGTAAGATACAGTCCAATAAGGTAGAGATACTATAATAAATATACAGTCAAACAGTTTATTTATTTGGCACTGAGCGAGCTGATATATAAGTAGACTGTGTCTTGAGACCCATCCCCCTGTTAGAGTCCACGTCCCAGCATATCTCTCCCGTCTTTATTTTCATTACAATTTGGACGGCGCGACGGCGACTTGTCGTAGGTACGGACAAATCGCACTGTCGTCAGACTCGTAATGTCGATAGGATTGATCAGAATAAACGGGCGCTGAATGCAAAATGAACATATCTTTTCGCTTTTATCTTACAAACTAGGCAATTTTAAACCTCACGATGAATTAATGATTGCATGCTTAATGAGGTATCAAGCCCACATTCTCGAATTCTAAATTGGACTCGATTGCGTTTCTCTTGAACTAAAACCGAACATTAGTTCATGTGAATGAGACAGAGCAGTACATCAGAGCGGAATGGGAAGAGAGCGGTTGTTACTTTTCCACATTAAAACTACCAACCGAAGGTAAATCAGCTACATCTAACACCGCACGGTATGTGTACAAACTTATTCAGGTGTCTATAAGTTCGACAGGTAGTTTTGGTGCAGGAAAATCTACGATAGTTCGTTCATAGACTCTGTCTCGTTCGGTTGAAAAGTTCCTATTTTAGTTCACGAAGAAACACAATCGCAGAGTAATTTAGTTCAAGAGAAACCCAATCGAGTCCAATATCGTCATTCAGTGCAGTGTTAATTGCAGTGATCATTGTGACTGGTATCATTGTTTCTGGCTGTTATTGTTATCAATATTTGACTAATGGTTATTATTCTCTGATTATGTGTCCTTTTCTAAAAAACGATGTTATTTTCTATTATCAGGCTTCTTCGTATTGCTTCCCTGATCTAAATTATTGAACTAATATGACGTGTTGTTGTGTTTTAAAATACTGTTTTTCGAATAAATAAACAATGATGATGATGATTATGATTTTAAAAAGTAAACATAAAGAACAACGAATTTTTAATTTTGTATTGTATATTTATGGGCATGAGAATCTACTGTTCCTGTTTTCTTTTAAATTATGGTGACCATTTTCTGTGAGGCATTAAATATACTTCTTAAATATACTACGTCCTTAAATATACTCGTATAAAATATATATATAAAAAAATATATCTATTAATCGTATACGATATAAAACGCGTCCGAAAAGTGCATACTATAAAAGTCTAATGTCTATGAAGTCAACAACAATGACTGTTTGCAACTTCATATTCTTAATATTCAAAGTCCGTACCTAAAAATACGCCCGTCAACTTGATTAAGATTATGTAGGGTACGCAGGGAATATTGGGAATTTGAGGGCAACCGGTCGGAACAGAATTGCGCGATTACAAAGCGCATGTCGAAGCTTTGACAAAAGACTGCAATTAAAGCGGAACCGGACGTCAAAGGCAATAAGTTCGCGCTGGACGTAGGCGACATTAATTAGCAACGCCCTGCAATATTACCTTTATTCCTGATGAAAAAGAGTATTTCGGGCCACACTCGTAGGTACGCGGATGCTGATTGCGCGTCATGCCAAACTCTCTTTTAATTGGAAATCCGGCTCGATGGACCAAATGTTTGAATCAGATTTTAAAAGGGGGTAAAATTGTATAGAATCATATCGCGTCTGAAACAAACATTCAATGAATTTCGTGTTACTGATTAGCTGAACTGAATTTATGATTTTATGAGAGTAATACAAAGAATACAAATTAAATATTAAGTTCACTACTTTATTAAGATAATAACACAAAAAGAAATATAAAAGTACCAAAATCAAGTATATAAATTAAGTAAAAATAAATATAAATAAAATAACTTGAGCTGTCAACTATAACGGTAAACCCGTCACCTCAGGATTTTTTCCGATTTTAGATCTTAGAAGATATAAAATGAAAACAGTCCACTGTGTATGTAGTTACGCCCGTAAGAGGCCAACGCCTTACCGCGAGATAACTAGGTAAATCACTCAGCGGGCCGACACTCGCGCCCTTACTTCCAGTTGCAACTAGATTACTCCAGTCTCCCGACTAGTTACAGGTTTGAGCTCGCTTACGCGGTCCTCTCCCTTGCGTAGCGGTGAACTACTTCCTCTCTAAAGGAGAGCACAATTTCCAGACTCCCGCGGCTGTCAGTCGGAATGCACAATCGATTGGATGCAGCCGCACGGTGCGAAAACCGTCCAGGAGCGCCCGAAGGTGGACTCCTAGGGGAAACTGGCCCGCAGATCAGAGTCCTTCCCAAGCTCGCATTTCTGCGTGGAGGCCGCCGGATGGGTGTTGATCCGTGAGCCTTAGTGACCTAACTGCAACATTGCCCATTATCTCCCAAAAATATAAATATAATAGTTCAATTTCTGTAACGGCAGTCGCGTTTTTTGTCTTTTTTGTATAGACATATATATATACATATATATATATATATATATATATATATATATATATATATATATATATATATATAGTTAATATTTGATTGGTTTTTTGTAAAATCTTTTTTTAAAGAATTCGTTTAAAGGATGACACTTTGATGAAAAAATAAAAATAATAAAAGCCACTTACATAGCTGGAAGGTTTTCCCGGACTGGACTGGGAAATGCTTATTGTTTAAACGAGATGTATTCTTGGATGAGTACCACTTTCGACGGTACACTGTAGGTTTAATGGGATCCCTTTATCGCTAGCGAACGATCACCCT